>JAIPRL010000074.1:50339-229382 GCA_025469235.1 Pemphigus obesinymphae | reverse complement strand
TCATTGCTTTCAAATTCAATACATCCACCAAAAGTACCCTGCCCAGTAGCGAAGTGCATCCACCAATACTGACACCCGACGAGCGAAGTGCTTCCACAACCTACTGACCGGCTTTTTTTAATATTTTAATTAAAACTATTTAAAAATTCGATTTTAATTTTTACATTTTTTCACATTTGTCATCAGTACATTTAAAAAAAAAACGAAGCATTTAATCAAAAATCGACCACAGACATAACCTAGGAAAGGGGCCGAAGAGTTCAAATCTTTTATCAGAATTAAATTTAGTCCACTCTAATTGGTACAATAAAAGTATAGTTTCAGGAGTTAAGTAGTTAACATAATATACAGATTTTTGGAAACCACTGAATTATTTTATCAAAAATCGCCAGCGTGTAATCTGATATCAAATCAGCAACACCAACCAATATAATAATTAATTGTAAAAAATGAAAATGTTATTAATATTATCTGTGAACTGGTTCAACTGTTTGGATGCTAATTTTTAAGGTTACTTTTGTAGTTGTGTTGGATTTGTAATTTATTAATTTTCTCAGGAAAATTTGATCCTCTTTTTTAAAATTATTTGCGAATTTGGACTACAAACGTAAGTATACTTCATTTTTTTTTATAATATTATTTTGATGTATCTGCAGTTAATTGGAGTAGGTAATTCCTTAATGTTTTACTAAAAAAAATCGATTAATTTCCGTTCAACCATGTGACCAGTCATTGTTTACCTATTTAACCCAGATTGCTTGGATGGTGAAAAAGTAAATTTATAATTTGTTGTAATTTTAGACTTGTTCAAAATGTCTGCCGATTTAAGCTGGATGATAATCAAGAACAGCAATGCATTCTTGTCAAAAAAAACCAACATTAAAAAACCATTCAGTAAAGTATGTAATGTTATGTTGACTGTAATAAATTTATCTACTTATAGGGATATATGGTCGTACTCTGGCTTTTGGGTCTGGGAAAAAAATGTCCAAATTTTAAAATATGTTACTTAGGTTTTTATTTATATACTAATCTTAAAAAGAACAACAGTCATACTTGGATATTTTATTTGTAGGTATACCATTGGCAAATAATATGACGAGATAAATATAATTTTTAAGTATGTACGTAACTAACAAACTTTATTTAAGTAAGAATAAAATGTAGGTATAGGTACCTATTTTTAAATGTTTTTTTTTTCAAACCACAAATTGAGGTAAACATATCTTTTTCGATTGTACACAATACAAATCTATGTACCTATATAAAATTTTTAATTTTTCGATATTCTAATTTTTTTTTTAAGTTCTAGAGAGATTTGAAAAGGGTTTGAAAAATTTATAGAAATAAAAGGTATGACTGCAGGATACTTTTTAAGATTAGTATAAAAATAAAAAATCTAAGTAATGTTATTCGATATTTTGGCATTATTTTCACAGACCCTAAAGCCAGAGTTCAAACGAATATATATATTACTTAGGTATATACCTATAATATATACATTAATTTATAGGAACCGATGAACTTGACTAACTTGGCTTCAAAACGTTACAATGGCCTTGTCAATGACAATAGTATTGGTGTAGAGTCTGCTCCCAATAATAAGGGTTTCACTGTCATTACTAAGAAGCGTAAATTATCTGTAAGTAGTCTTATTTCCATACTAAATTTATAATACCTTATGTAGGTATTTATTTTTTTAACATATCCTATGATATAGTTACAATCAAAACAGTTGAATTCTGTTTATAATTTGTTTCAAACTAAAATTTCAATATAAAATATGGCTGCGAGTTATTTCTATGTCTAACGTGAAACTACTTATTTTCACTTTCTACTCCCGGAGTGGCTATATTATTTCTAATAAGTCTATTTAATATATTTAGGAAAACGTTACTATTTGGGGTTGATAGAAGGAACCTATGAAAACTTGTGAAATTGGATATTTGTATGTTGTTAAATTGAAATTGTGTTTTCTACTAGTATTTTAGTTAAAATACTAAGAATCTTTGTATGATAGTTTAGTTATATTAATATTCCATCTTTGTTCCTCAGAAATTACTCGGTTTGTAATCTTCATTCAGAGAAGCATTTATCTTTCTGTATAGATTTTGAGGATTATGATTTGCAAAATCTTGTTTTGATTCCCTTATATTAATTATATTTTATTTTTTTGCGTTGTTACCTGCTTCTCTTTACCTAATCTTATATTGAGTATGATGTGTCCATATTTCCTGTATCATTTATACATTCATTCCTAGCAATCCTATTTTTATTGGTTGTAGGTATTGTTTGTAATAATGTATTTGATATTATTTCTCCACTGTCTGTATTGTAGGTACATACTTTTCAGATTTTTCCACATTTCTTCGATCTTGTCATTTTCCCAGACTTTCTGAAGTATGATTTTTTTCTCATCCAGAAGTGATCTATATCACTTTGCTGTTTCTCATGTACTTATTATATCTAAAATGCTGTCATAAAATTTTGAGTTCACCAGTAGTGTAATATAATCTATTTTATTTATAATTTATTCATTAGGTACTGTATAGGTATATCCAAGACATTGTCTAGTCCTAAGTAAAAAAATGTTTTTCTTATTTTTTAACACAATGTGTAAATATACATTATTATATTATATTATATACATTTTTATATAACATTTTCAAGAGTTCTATCCTATTTTTAGACTTTATTTAAACTAACAAAATACAAATTTAATTATAAAATCTTAAATTGATATTATTTTAAATAAAATAATACTTAATATTTACATTGTTATATTAGTTGTCAATTATATTATATAGGCTGCTTTTTCTCTGTGTAATAAAAATATCTATACATTAGGGTCGCCCTTATAATATGATGGTTTGAATTTTCATTGGGACGCCCCTTTCCCCAATTTTAAGTTGTATGAAAAAATAATTCTGAGAAAATTAGGACTCGTGACTCAACCTATTCCCATGCCATAGAAGGGTTTAATTATGGCCTAAAGGGGTATTTTTTAAATTATTTCAAAATAGAATATTTGCATAAAAAATATAAGAAAGTAAAATATAAATAAATATATTTTTACAAAATATGTATTTATAAAAATTATTGTAAATCTACCATTTTACATAAAAAATATAAAATATTTGAATAAACCAACAAAATTTGTTTTTTTTTTACAGTTATTATAAAATATTTGGCAAACAGTTGGATACACGTTAAAATGTTTTTTATAATTTTAATTATATATATAAAAAAAAAATGATTTACATTATTTTGAAATAAAATAAAATATGGGGTGACATACTTCGCAGTATTATTTATATGACGTCCTGTAGAACATGATGAGATTTAACGTGATTGCTTTGCTATATTTTACATGGTTTTTAGAAATATAGAATTTAAATTAAATACATTATGTTATAGATAATTTAATACAAGATGGTTAAAACAAAAATAGGGGAGAACCGATGAAAATTTGAGCCACTGAACAAATACTGCCCTTTATCTTCATTTCTATCTATCTACTTAAATGCAGTATATGTAGTGTAATTATTATATATCAGTTACCCCTTAACTACACGCACTGATGTACTGTGCACACCAAACTTACCATTATCTTAGTTATTTTGGTTTATTAATTGTTTTCAGTTATTCTTCTTATCTAACCTTTCCTTACCATACATATAATCATTAGAAACAATTTCAATCGTCATTCAATGTTTGTAGTAGATAAACATCATGTCCCATTTTACATTATTTTTGTAATTTCTACATCTTAATTTGGTGGATAATGCCGATTATTTTTCTAGTACTTGTTATTATATTTTTATATTTATGTAACATTATATAAATTAATACCTACTATATATTAAATGTTATATTATTGTTCGGATAGTGATAATGATAGATAAAAAAATTATAAAATAGTAAGATATATTTACTTTTATCCTTTATATTATAGTAATTAATACATTTTTTTATTTCATATATTGTTATAAGTAAATAAAGTTGATTACGACCTCATTTTAACAAAATTAAAGGTGATACATACAATACCAGATTGTTTTCTGTGTAATCCAAATTGGTGTATAAAATATACCGTACATGTAATTATTGAAAAAAAAATAAGTGCTTATAGTTAGGGTTAAATTATAAAACTAAAAACCTAGTTCCAAGTAAATCATATGTAATCAGTATTACAAAACATTAAATCATCTTCTACATACCTATATCAAATTAATTTACATTACTATATAGTGATACCAGAAATTTAAATGATGATTAATGCTTCACCAACTCTGAAATATTTTGAAGTGAACATATTTTATTTAACTGATAAATTTTTGGTTTAACTTAAAATTGTGTTTTAACTAATCTAGCCTCCTAATTTGCATATTATCTAGATATTACTAGATAATTATTATTGCATATTAAATTTAATTCAGAAATTATATTATTAACATGTCAAATATTTATTGAAGTATCATATTTTTATAACAATTCGATACTACTTCTACCAATTAATTAATGTATACATATTGCTAGAAATTTGAATGATGATTAATGCTTCACCAACTCTGAAATATTTTGAAGTGAACATATTTTATATCTGACAAATTTTTTTCTTTTAAATTTATCAATATTAATAATAATAGGTATACATAATATAAATAAATAGAATATTATTTATTTATTTTATATTTAAGATTTATATAAGATTACCCAATAGGTTAATGATGAAAATAGTATGGTCTGGCCATGTGGCTTGTATTATTGATGTTATGGTATTCCAAAGTATTAGAAGAGTATGATCAGGAATATCTGTGTTAGACTGATGATGTCCTTCACTAAATTTATACAGAGGAGTGAGATCGGTAAATTTTATCGATTAAAAATTTCAATATTTTTTATTATTTAGTGTTACTTGTAATAAACGCTTATTTTGAGATATTTTATAATTTTAATATTTCAACAGTGTAAACGTTAAACATTTTAAATAATATTCTAAATTTTTCCATGGGTGATTTGGATAACATTTTTAGAAGTTCCCATAATTTTTTATTTTTGAAAGTTATAACTCTACTAATAATAACTTTATTAAAAATCATATAAATAAATTTAGATCATATTTTATGTTATTTCATTTTTTTCAGAGGCCGTACACTAAAATAAATAATTCCATTTTCTAGAAATGTACATCTCCCAAAGTATGTTTTACATACAGAAACATGCAGCTTCTTATTAGTTAATATTAGTACCTAAATAACCAGAATTAACTACCTACATTATAACATGTTAAATAAATAATAGTGGAATAATTAATTTTTCATCAAATATCTGATTGGTATTTTTGGCAATTTAAAATTTCTGTGAAAATATTGTGTCCGACTCTTCTAGCCCTTAAGCAAAGACAACATATTTGTGTTTAGATAATTAAAAATCTTGGTTTTCTTATTCTACATTTTGGAAGACAAGTTATGGATTATAGAGGACTTAATTGTTAGAATCCAGATTATGCATTATTGGGTTACATAGCCGCAATTTTTAATTTTAAAACATTAAATTAAAATGAAATTCTGGGATTTATCATCTGATATTTTGACAATTGGTACTTTCAAAATTATTGTAACGAAGAATTAAAATTATGTATAAATTGTGAAGATGATAGATAATTATCGGGCTCGGGTTTTTCAAATTGGAAATATTTTCAGGCTAAGCTTTTTATACAAAACAATGTTTGGTGTGGCTGAATTTATCAAAACGATAGAATGATGAGACTTGGTCTTATTATAAACGAAAAATATCTGAAAATATACAGAATTAACTAAATTGTCAAACATATTTTTTAAATAAGAATATAATTAGTAGGCTGGTACATTAGGGATTTTCCCCAATTTTTTTCAATATTATAGTTAAACTAAACCAAATTGATAATCAGCGGTCAAAAACATAATTTATTTTTCTCCTGTTATTCTAACTCCGGTGAAAATCTAATGATTTAAATATCTCGAATTTTTAATTCTTAGATTTTAATAGGTAACAACCTATTAAATAAAATAAAATATACGTATATACTCATGAGAGAACGACCAGATTTGTACATGCACAGTGACATTCGTGAGTTCAACAAGGCTCATTTTTTCCCACCACTGCTACTCGACGGCGTGTATACAGGGTGCACATTCATTGTTAATGAAACGGCATTCTACACCAACTGTTTATGATCAGTTATGGCGCAGAATTGAGGCGTGTCAACCAATGCGCAGTGATGGACGAATTTTTCTGGTCATTCTCTCCTGGGCGGCAATATAGATTATATTTTTTTTTGTCAGTATCAATAGTGGGGTTATTTTTATGAAAGAAAAATTTTTGTAGATTTGTTCAATGAAATAATTTTGAAGTTTTTTATAAGTTTGATGATTCACAGACAAATTGCCATAGGACACATTAAATAATAGTAAATAATTTAAATTTTTCTAGAATAAGCCAGGAAAGTCTTTGATCAAAGTGAACTTTACTAGTGGCCCAAGAAGATCGTTGTATAAATTGCGAAAGTATTTGCTTGGAAACAATTATAGAAAAGACTTGATTCAGGTATATAGTACATATTATAATTTATTTTAATTTAATTTAATTTAAATAATTTTTTCATTCTTATAGGCTTCTTTAAGGAGAGCAAGTGCTATTTTGGAGTCTCAGAAGAGAGCAGCTTTAACTGTCAAAAAGCTTGGTAAAAGCAAGAAATCAGATGCTTAAGTGTTGAAAATAAATTTTTTTTTTTTATTAAATTTTTTTTTTTCATTCTTATTTTAATGCTCTCCTATTTTTTTGTTCTACAATATGGACAATATCCTTGTTTTAAAACTTCAAATTCATATTCATCTGAATGGAACATCTGAAAATAAATATTTAAAAGCCAAATTTTAAAATGTATAAACAATAAACATTTAATATCCAGTTTACCTTAAAACAATTTTCACAATTTGTTACTAAAAATCCTGGTAATACATTTCTGTAGTATTTAAATCTTAATGGTTTTGGCCATCTACAAACTATTACACTATTAGTGCTCATTGATTGCAATGTTGTTTTGTTAACTATTATGGGCTGAGAAGTATTTTCTTCATTCTTTGTAAATTATAAAATGTTTTAAATTAAAATATAATATGGTTATATATGATAATAAAATTTAATCTTACTTCAAACTTCATAAGTTTACAGGTAAATGGATCGACTGATTGATCTGGTGGACTGTCTTCGTCTAGGATTAATGTATTAATGTTATGAGACTTATTTTGGTTTTCTTTTGATTTGTCTTCATTGTAAGAACTTTGAATTAATTTGAATGCATCAGTATCAGATATTCCATCTTCCAAATGAAATTCAATCAATGGTAATATTTCTAATAAATATACAATATGGTTTTAATACTAAATTGTAAGACTTTGTAAAAAAGCAAAACATTTTTCATGGAATCTTTGAATGTAGCTGAAATTCCAGTAGAATTCATTAGTGAATCTTTAGGTTACAGCAATCTATCTTTTACATAGTAATTAGAAATAAAGTTAGCAATTTTCAAAGAATTTAACTAATTTAGTTTGGCTTGTTTGATTTAATAAATACAAAGCAAAGATTGATTAATCCGATAAACATTTATTGAAATTTAGTTGTTTATATTCAGGTCTAGATAAATCTAATCTTAGCCACTGGGTACCAGTTTTTATTATACTTAACACTAGTGACTCGTTATTAGTAACAATAATGTATTAATCATATGAAATTGTATGCTTAGCAGCTGTTAAAATATTGGAGTAAAATCCCACCCATGGAATGATGTAGTACTTAGATACTGTGCTTAGGTTTCATTTCATATTTCTAAGATGTTTGTAAATTGTTACAAATGAGAAATACTAACATGAGTTCTTCACTGAAAATTGTTTGCGTGACATCCTCTTGACACAATATTAATCAAAATTATTTTGAATATAATAAAAATTATTGTTTCGTCAAGGGTAATCCTTTAAGTGCCTTCCTGAATTGTACATGCAAACTTATGAATCGATTTACATATTAAAGCACAGAGTATGAATATATAAACAATTCATAAAAGTTTATTACAGATATGTTGATGACACCTTCATTTTATTTAAAGGTATGAATAGACAGGTAGAAGTTATGGTTAACAATTTAAATGAAATCTAATTTATATTTGAAACACAAATAGATTATAAAATCAACTTATTAGATCTTGCAATAAATTTAATTTTATTATATATAGAAACTGATATAATTCCAAATGAATAACCCCATTCATTTCCACAAACACTTTAATTCCATATTACACGACTCGAACATGTTCCCCTAAATAAATAAATAAAACTATGAAAATGAATTTAATATAATTTGTGACACAGAAATTAAAAATATTTTTGAAATAAATATGATCAGGAAAATTAAAGTAAAATTACGTAATTCTATTATAATATGACCTAGAAATAATTAAATTAATTATTTATTATATAAAATACTATAACTTATATATCTAGTAAATGTGTTAAAATTTTAAATATCTAACAATAGTAATAAATAATGTAAAAGTCTCCTTTAAAAGAACGCCACACTCAATTTTTCAATGAAAAACTTGCATTAGCATTTTTATCAATTTACAAACATGTTAGAAATACAAAGTAAAAAGCAAATTCTAGCCAAACAACATTAGCAACTGATGTAACCCATTTTTGATATATGCTTTTTTAAACGCTTTACGAGTTGTTTTTTAATTTTTTTTTTTTTAACCTCATAATGTGTAAAAATGAATATATCACAAATTGGCTACATCAGTCACTAGATAATTTTGTTCTTTTGAATTTTTTTTTTATGATATCTTACAATATTCTCAAGTTGATAATAATGAAAAGTGCGTAAACCGGGTTTTTAACAAATATTGTGATTTCACAACAATTAAAAATGGTATTGACACAAGACTATTTTTAAATTGCTTAAAAAATATATTTAAATATTTTGAATGGTTTTAAATTCATAAAAATTTCTTATATAAAACCCCTTATAAATCAGGTATGTAGCGTCATCTTAAGACTAATAATAATTCAATTAAAATCATGAATAATAAATTCAAAAAAATGAATTGTATAAGTTTATATGTAGCTGCAATAAATTTTACATTGGTAAAACTAATAGTTTCAAAATTTTATACAAGGAACATATTTCAGAAATAAAATTTTAAAAATCTTCAGTCTAATTTTGTTAAGCATGTCTTAGAATGTAATCATATTAAATATTTCAATATAGAAAAAGATTTAATAATATAAAATCTCCAAAAAATAAAAACTACGTAAATTCAGTAGAAATATGAACTCGAAGATGTAAACTATTATTATACCTAAGTAAGTCTTATAAAAAATGATAAATGTCACACAGATTATAACCTTTTAACCTAAGAAATATAGATATACATAAGCCAGAAAACTAATATTAGATTAAAATCAGATTGATTGATATTTATTATTAATTAATGTTTTACTATATTAATATTAATTACTGTATTAGTATTAATTGATATTTAGTATAAATTAATGTTATACATTTACCATTTCATAAAAATAATCTTTTAATATATTAATATTTTATTTCTTGATAATATGATTATCAATTATATTAATTTAGTCTCCCATTTAACAAAAAAAATATATTAGTCAGCGGTCACATTTTGTTCTTCCGACCATAAAATATTTATTCCTTGAGATCCATTGACAGACTTCTACTGTATCATTTTTATTTTTATATTAGTTTAACGCATTCTATTAATAACTTATACAAACCAAATTTAATGTGTGAAAATATAAATTTATGATTGCACGTGACACATTTTTGAGCTATTGGAGAATTATAAGTTAAACATCGATAACACATTGACAAAAGATCCTCATTATCGTAAAATGGTTTTGCACGAATACTTAATGAAGCAAGATCAACAAAATCCTTAAATTAATGTAATAATGAATGAATAAATATTTTATTGGATAATTTTAAAAATTATAATAATATTACTTGATATTTAGGAGGAATTCGCAGTCTTTGTAGTATTGTTAAAATTTGCCTTGTTAGTTTAAATGCTCTCATATTGAGTGCTTGTTTTGATAATGAATATAATATAGCACTAAAAAAAATGTATAAATAAAATCATTTAAATATACATCAGTATACCTAGTATATGCTATTAGTAGCAACTATACTAAAAATGAGAAAAATTAACATTTTTGTAAAAACAATGACAATTTTTTTTAAATATATGCATAAAAAAGATAGTTGAAATTTTGAAAAAAAAAAATATATATATAATAATTATAGCACAGGTTTCCAATAATTATTAAAATATATATATATATTGAACAGAACAAAATTTATCGCATTTATCAAATAATCCTGTTACATCTTGTATATTAGAACTACTATTATAAGTAATAGGTAACCATTAATTTGGATATATCTTAATGTGTGAACTAAACATTAACATTATTTTAATAAAATTAACTTACAATTTTGAAACTCCTTTTAGTTGTATATCTGTTGTCTCGTTCATAAGAAACCGTGATATATTAAATAAAGTTTCTGGTTGATATGACATAAAAGGATCCTCCTGAAAAATATAGATTTTAAATATAATGAATTGGTTTAAAATGAATTATTAAATTTACATAGTTTTAATGATATTAAATATATTAATATAAAAATGACTGAATTACTTAGTATTCAAGTTTAATAGGCTTATGTTAAGTATTTTTTAATTCACATATTTTCACCATTAAACTGGTCCAGGGATGAGATGAGCCTGAGAAATATTTGTGGGGGTATTATGAAATAGTTAACCAATATACGAATCACTTCTATACAAAAAAAAAAAAAAAATGAAAATTTTTCACCAATTTGCTGACTTAAGAGAAAATTGAGAGAAAAAACTGGCAAATAATAAAAAAAAACATCAATCACACCTGATTTTGCCAATCGACTTCATTTGTGAGAGGTGTAAACACTCCATCCCCCTAGTCTCGTCCCTGCATTAATCTACTAATAACAATAAGTTCCTTTTATTATCTATATTTAAAAACACATTCTTACAACTCGTATTTAATATTGTATACCGTCAGTGTTATGCAAACAGTGATCCAAGTGCAAAAAACTTTTTAAATGTACTGTTTTTACATAATTGTTGTACAGAAAAGTTTTCAAATGCTATGAAGTATATTTTATGAGGTATTGAAAAACAGTTTATTACCAAGTACTCGAATATTGAATATATTAATTTCTAAATACTTTTTCAAGCAAAATTGATCATTACTAAAGAACTATAAAATACACTTTATTAAGTGTAAAACTTATATTCAGTTGTCACACTCTTATCCAGGATTACCTTGCAATCCTTACACTGTTATAAACTCCTCTACTACATAAAATAATCAATATGTGATATGTTCCCTCCACTTTTATAGGTTATGCTATTCTCTTTTCCTAAAAAACAAAATCTAATTTAATCTATTCTGTGTAAAAAAGTAATCATAATCACCGATTCATACAAATTAAGTACTCACTCTCAAACCTTATTCCTTACTCTAAGTCCATATTCTCCATGTATTCATAGTTTCTTCTATCACTGCCCACATGACCATTTATATTACCTCCAATCACAATATAATCAATTATCGGTATTCCTTACATTATCTCAGCCATCTCTTTTCAGAACTTTTCCTTTAAGCTTTCTTTACATCCCACTTATGAAGCATACACACTAACTATATCCAATACCTTATATCCTGACATTACTTTCACCATAATTAGGTAGGTTTCCTAAACTCCTTTACCTTCTACTGTTCCTTTCATTGTTTCATATACTCCTACACCATTCTTTTTACTTGTCTTTCCTGATTATAAGATTTTATACCTCTCACTAATTTATTTTGCTCTCACTCCTTTTAACTTTGTTTCTGAAATATAAAAAAATAAAAGGTGAACAAATTGTGGTAATCATTCTATTTGAAATTTGAGTAATAAATGGTAGCTGACCCATAATTTTACAATCCTTGTGTCCTTATGAAAATATCACACCTAATTTATAAAAAATGGTAAAAGTATATTGAGCATAAATTGTCTTACCATATAATGATGGATAGCATTATATGCATAATATATTGAAGCATATTTATCATATAAATAAAATTGATTTATCATTTTTGTAGAGTCGCCATTACTGAAAAATAAATTAAACAACCAGTAGATATTAAAAATATAAATTATATAGTATATTGTTTGAATAAATAATATCATATAAGTTATAAGAAAAATGGAAAAATAATTACCCATTTAGGGCAATATTTAAATACTGCCTACTTAATAACCAATAATAATATCCAGCATCTTGAAAACGTTGTTCGTCAACAGCATTTTCAGTTAATATCTGTAATACCTGAAATGCACGTTCTGGTTGTCCACCCTTAAGAAATGCTGATAAAAAACAAAAAATTACAATAATTATTATTATTTATAAAATTATAAGATACCTTTATTAAGATATACCTTTTTGTGCTTCTACAAACTTATCATTTTCAGCAAGCCATTCAGCATAAGGTAAATATACAAGTGGAGCAAAATTAGGGTTTTTTTCGACCAAAATGAAAGCTTGATCCCAATTATGAGCTTCTACATGCAAAGCTACCATGTCAGGTCCCATATCCTTGCCCATCTTAGCAAATATTTCAACAGCACTTTCTGTATCACCCAGTTTACGAAGTTCATCACCAATTCGGTTTAAAATAATTTCTTCAGCTTTGTCAGTATGACGTCCAAGTTTTAACAGCCTGTGTAAATAAAAAAAAATAAAAACAGCTGTATAAATATGTTAATTTGATTAATTTACATATATTAAATATTATTAATCTTAGTTTTTCCATAATATAAATTATATTAATAATATAGATTAAATGCTCAATGCAATTTTTACTAACTATACTGCTGTAAATCGGCAGTAAAACCTTTTATGTGTGGGACAATCATATTCATAGTAGAACTATCAATATTTTACAAGACGTATTATGCTGAAGGGTTACCAATAAAATACCAATATTGTAATAATACAAACTTTTTATAGTGCCTACTACTATACTAATAAAATAATTTATAAATTGAAATTTGTAAAATGGGATTTTATAGATTTATAAGTTTTTAGTATAATTAGTAAGTAAATATATTCCGGATTATATTTAAAACACTTTATTTAGCATTAGAATAATATATTTTTATGGTTTTTTAAAAATATTTTTCTGAAGTATAACATTTTTGTTGATCCTATTTACCTCAGCTGGGGTGTAAATAGATTTTTAAGGCAAAATAATTGGGTGACTATTCACCCCAAATCAGTACAAAAAGGTACAAGTGTTTTTTCACAATAAATGATATTGATACATATTACGTATCATTAAAAAAAAAAGATCCTATTTTAAAAACTTTTTGAATTGACCCTATTCATCCTATTTTACAGTTGGTACATATTATTTTTATAGTTAATATTCACTCTCAAATCATCAACCCGATCAAAGGTGTACCTATACAATACCTTGAAAACATACTAGGTTTGTATAAATAACTCGTAAGTATAGATACTATGATAGATTTTTTCATGTTTTTATGATTATAGTAGTCTTGATTTTTTCTCATGTGAAATGGTTTAAGAGTGAAAATTTCAATTTTATACACTTATTTCTTTGTTGTATTTCTGCTATATTCTACTATACACTATAAGTGAGAAGACACCAATACGGCACACAACACTATGTATAGAATATTGTATCATTTTATTTTTGGTGTGATGTCCTTTTAAGAAAAAAACCAATATTTTCTAACAGCTTAACAGCTGTTTTAGACCCTTAAATATACCTATATTTGCTTTATGCAATAACTTTAATGTAAAATGTATAATAAATAAAACATTACATTTGTGTCCAACAATTATGGACCATAATATCAATAGCATGATCAAATTCTTCAGCAGAAACATAAAGTTCTGCAGCCACCTTGTGCTCATCAATACTTAAAGCCCACTCAGCCCGTTTAATAAGTAATTCTTTGTTTTCACCAGCAGTATTTGATCCAATAAATTCCTAAAATATAATTTATTAATATTAGAAAATTACATAAAAATTAAAATATATATAGTACTTGTGCCAAATCGAACATTCTTAAATCAGTATACATAACAAAAGCTTTATGTTCAAAACCCCATTTTTGATAAATTCTAGCAGCTTCTTTGAACTTTCCTTCATAAGCAAGTACATCAGCTAATAGACAATGTTTATCTTTATCATTATGTGATCCTTTATCCTATAAATTATATTATATTTATTAAAAAAAAAATGTGAATATTTTTTAACTTAAATTTTAGAAAAAAAATATTAATTACACATACCCACTTTTTGTATTACATTAATCAATACCATCAATATTATACTTTTTGGTGTTTTCAATACTTTAATGATGTTTGAAGTCAACCCATAAAATTTTGGAGAGAAGTTATTTTTTGCACCCCATTTTTAAGGGATTATAAAAAGACATTGTTTGAATATATTATAGGAAAAATTAATATCTAATTAAAATTTTTTAAGTAAATAACTTATATCTGGCCCATATCACTATAATTTTTTTTATTGATATTGATTTATGTATTTATGTAATAATAAATTTATAATATTGAAAATATTACTTTCAAATTTATTATTTTCATTGACTTTAAAATAATGTAGAAAAATGAAAAAATTCCATTTTACACATTTTATATGTTGTTAAAAAAACCAAGTTTTTATATTTTAACTTTTAAATCATAAAATAATTAATATTGTCATATGGCATATATATCATACTTCTAAGGGTGTGTTCAACTTTGTACACATGAGTTTTGCCGTTTAGTTCGGCTTAATGCATGTAAACGCTCAGACTACACAATATCATTGAATGTAATTGTTACATCATTGTTTCGCTCTCATAAACGCTTAAACAAAATCAGTACTGCGGTACACAACAAACTAAGTTGTGAAGCAGTGTAAACAGAGGCACTTTTATCGGTTTATCATAGTAAATGTCGAGTAAACAATTTATTTAATTAATATTTAAAGCATGACATTTTTCATTTAACATCATAAACGGTAATGCGTTGAACATTTTGGGAGCCAATAATTAATATGTCAAATAAAACGTCTTTAGCTGTATTTTTTTTTTTTAACTAATTCCAATACTACAAAATTAAACATTTAAAACAATCTTATTTTTAAATAATTTTCCAGTAGTTTTTTCTTATTCTTAAAAAAACTATTGGTAAAATCTAACATCTCATACACATAAAATATTTGAAACTTGCCTTATACTAAAAATTTTGAGTAGAAATAAACATACAAATAAAACATTGATTTGCTCAGAATCTAAACACCCAAATTTTAATAATTCATATTCACAATCATAAGTATAGTCATAATATAGTCTATTAAATTATTTTTGGATTTTAGTTCAAATAAATAATTGAAATTGAACTTTAAGTCCACTCTCCCCCATTTCCACGTATATAACATTATTTTTTTTATAAATAAGTTTTAGTAATAATAATAATATTGACACATTAACAGGTATTACAATATAACAAAGTCCGAAAAATATTCCTGAGTGCAATTTACATCAAAATTTGAAAAGAGATGATATATATATGTAGCATTCAGTAACCACCCAATTAGTATAAAGTAATAAGTATAAAGTACCAACTAAATTAAATATTTATTATTACTACAATTATATCTCGTTATCAATAAGTATTTTTTTGATAACCCATTCTAAGCGTTCACATTTGTATGTTTTGGAATCGTAAGCGATTATAAGCGTTTGTTTCCAAGACGAATGATTCGTAAGTGTGAGTGTGTGTGCTAAATGTACAAGACTAACTCACCCTAAGATATCTTTAAGTTAATAAACATAATACATTTTAGATAATAAGAATGTTTCATTGAGAATTTGAAGCTATAACATCCCCTTAAAATTTAAATTAAATATTATTTTTATTTAATTAATTTAATTATAGATTTAATACTGCTAATTATCAGCTTCTACAGACAAATTATCTCGTATAAAATCTATCATTACAGGTTTCTTTTTTTTTTTAAATTTTCAACATGCCAAAACAGGGACCTTGAAAAATGTACCTCTTCAAATGACGACCCAGATCTATCTTATATTTCAACATTGTGTCTGGAGTTCACTAATGGTTTGATTAAATTGTAGATAACAAAATAAACAAACACTTAAATTAATGTTCAATACAAAACTGAATCATTTAAAACATCGTATCAGAAGTAACCCAATTTTATGGTAAATTACAGATGTAAAGGGGCCCACACACAATCAGTAACTAGACAAATAAAACTGCAAAATTATGTGAACTGTAGGTATGTGAGCTACATCTGTTCTCTCAGTGCAAAGTAGAATCTCTCGCACAGACCAAAAACTTGTGTAAAAATTTGTCGGAACTGTGTAGTTATCTCACTTTATCGCTCAGAAATGAAGTCACACTTGATAAACTGTGCAGCAGTTAACTGATCGTGTATGGACCCCTTAAAATTTGTATAACAAAAATAAAAATCATTTACTTCGTATTGTGTAATTAGTTCCAAGTATTTAAATTCTTTGATATGCATGAATGCTTTTTTAGCAATTAGAAGATTAAAATTGTCCAACGCTTCTCGAGCTAATATTTTCCAATCAGAATCAGTGACATTTAAACAAGCAATTTTATATGCTTTACTAAAAATAAATTAATAATATAATTTGTATAAATATAAAAATATCTAAATTATATTTCAACATACTTAAAATATTTTTTCTCTAAATATTGGTATAATGGAACTGATAAAGCGACTTCAATAACAGACACTTGTGAATCATTAAGAGAAAATATTTTAGAACCCCACATGCCAATTACTTGTCCCTATTAAATACAGAACAATTATTATTAACTCAATAAATGGTTTTTTTTTTACTTATATAATTTTTTCATACTATGATACGTTGTTGATGAGTCGGAAATTCATCAATTTTGATATTGAATATATTTTTACCCGAAAAACAAGCCATATCAGCAAATTTTGAATTCCAAACCACACTTGTAATGTTAGATTCCTATAACGTGAAATTTTTGTTATTTAGTTTATCAATTGAAAATTATACTTCTTTAGAACTTACATGAAAAAGTAGTTTTTTTGACTGAATATCAAAAAATGAACATATGTTTTCATCGTCAACAACTGCTGCTTTATCCATTGATATATTCACATCAAAACAACGGACACTTTTATTAACATTAAATAATTTTTGTACTAATGTACTATTAATCCGCACCATCAAAACCTATTTTTTGCAATTATTATAACACATTTTTTTAATAAAGAATACAAATTAAATACTTGTCCATTATGTAAGCCAACTAAAATTTGTTCTTTTCCTGATGTACCACCAATAACTTTTAAGTATTTTACTACAGAATTCATGTTCCATTCACGTACATACATTCCAGATAGGGATAAACACTGAAGTTTTGTTTCCTAAAATTAAATGACATAAATTATATATTATATATTTAATAGATAATTTTAATTCTAAAAATATATTTAAAATTTATTTTACTTGACATAAAATCAAATTATTTGAACAAATAACTAGTAAATTACAAACGACATTTTCTGATATTTTTTCTTTGATCTGATAATGCATTTCAGATGTTTGAATTGAAGATGATTCGTATACTACAATTTTTGATGGCAATTGAACCTGCAGATGGTTTCATAAAAAATTAATCATTTTAGAATATTTTGAATACATTTATATAAATAACTTGAAATGAATAAAATTAAAATAATTAAGTCAAGTTATTAGGTTATATTATGTATATGTCCTCTATTTCAGTGTCATATACTTGGGAAAGGGGGACAAAATCCTGCCATTACACGAGTTATAATATTAAAATATTACCAAAAAATTGGTATCAACTGCAGTTATATGGTAGGGTTGCCATTCATCCCGGTTTAGCCGGGACACTACCGGTTTTAAGCACACTGCCCTGTTATTTTTTAAATCCCAGTCGGGACGCTTAAATATACTGATTTCTTAAATTATGTCTCGTCATGGATAGAAATTAGTTAAAATTGAAAATTTTTTGATAATAAAATATGAATACCCATTGTTTTTATCAATACAGTGCAGTGATTGTTAATTAATATGGGAGTACTTTACAATTTAAAACTTGTAAAATAACATTGTATACGCTAGGCGATGATCATAATTTTATTAATGGTCGGTCTTGTATATTTCCAAACTTATAAGTGTCAAGTACAGAAAATAAAATACAAACGATGATAATAACAATATCATATTATATACTTATGTGTTGATGCAAATACAATAGTAGTGAGCTTAAAAGTGACTCGAAATTAACTGACATGAAATTAAAATTTAATATTTGTGAAGCAGTTGAAAATAAAAATACTTAGTTTTACTTAATATTGTAGTAAATAAAGTATAAAACTTTAAAATTTTTATCATACATTGTCATTTTTCCAGTTTAGAAAAATATTGTTTATTAAATATATATATATACTATTATATATATATATATATATATATATATATTATTCATTAAAGTTTAAAGTTTAGTACTTTTAAGCTTTAATTAGGCCATTGTTAAACTATAGTTTTTTTTTTTTTTTAATTATATAAACGGGACAAGTCCAAAAATAACAAGATAAATGTACAAATAAAGCGAAACGTTAAGAGCGTAATCCATTTGCAGACAAAAACTCGTCCACTACATGTAGATTTAATTATACAGTGTTGCCCAAAATAACATGATATACCGTATACATGTATGACAATAGTCAATAAATATTGACATTCTGTACGCCAATGTAACGCTGTTCGATTATGGTGAGGTTGCAGGGTGAAAATGGTCGCCGCTTGCACAACAAGGTTCACTCTTAAAGTGCAGCAAGTACAGTATTAATTATTACTCTCGGTTAGGATTGGGCAAAACATTGTATACAAGTTTAATAGGTATATAGTACCTACTTATAAACTATTATACTACATAAACTACTTATATAAAACTTATTTTTTTTTGTAATTTGTTATACTATAATGTTAAGTCGATATTAAACTAAAAAAATAATTGTATTTGAAGACAAAAATAAAATAATAATTTATAAGAATATTTGGTGATAAGTAAATGAGGTAATATATACTTGGCGTTAGACAGTTTTTATATTTATTAAAACTCAGTATACATAATTGTAGGATAAGTTTGGAATGTTATGGATTACCACTGCCATTCAACAATGTATAGCAATACAAATATTAAATGATTTATAAATTTAATAAACATAAACTTACAGCCAATCGATCCATGTAAATTGCAATTTTTTTAACCAAATCTCTGCATTTGATACGCACTTTTTTATTAGTAACTAAATTCTGAACAACGACATCCGTCATACCCTCTCTAAATAGTAATAATAATCATTAATTAAAAAATGATTAAACTAAAAAAATGTTAAAGAAATATTTTGTTAGTGAAAACAATATAGAAAAAAATTATTAATAGTGATATTTATATAGATAGACGACTAAAATAACATCAAATATGATGATGGTGTTAAGACTTTGTGAACCATAACCTTATACATCTATGTTGTGTAATTGTGCATTTACCATTTATGGTAATTTTAGTACCTGTATGCATATTTTTCTTGATAAAGCCCATGTATTACACTGAACTCGATTTTGTAATAAGCTATTGTCCCATCTTGACAACCTAACGCCTATTAATAAGGATATTTTCATGTAAATATTAAACATTACTAAAGCTACATTTTAGAAGTTACAAAATTTAGAATAATCAAAATAATAGAAAATAAATTAAAAATATATTTTATTCCAATAATCGTTTTTGACAACAAATTACATTAATTGAATTTAACAGAACTAAAATCTTAAAATTAACTTATTTTAACTTTGTGTTTATACCACTAAAATCATATAGGGTACATGCTAAAAATATATTAAATTAATTAAATAAAAAATAAAAATATATTATACTTACTATGAATTTTGAATGTGGATGAACAGCAGAAGCCCAAATCCAACTATGTTTATCCTCAAGTTCACTTAACTTAATTCCATCAATAGAAAATATGCTGCATTTTCCATTACAGCCGGCAATTAGTAAATAAGAATCATTGCATAATGCTTTTATATTCAAAGCTTCTAAATGTATGTTTTTATTTTTTAAATTCTATAAAATTATAAAATAGTTTTAGATCTGTATAAAAAAATTATATATTTTTATTTTATAGAATATAGATAGATAATAATTACTTCAGAACCATTTTTATTGTAAAACGATAACTTTTTCCCCCAATCAGCAATGCATAATATATTTTCTTCATTATATCTAAAAATTATAAAATGTATACTATACTTATAAATTAAAAATATTACACTATACAAGTATTAAATACCTAGACGATAACCATATAATTGCCCAAATTGATTGTCCATCAGACTGCTCAATATTTGCCACTTCTTCACCACTTCGATTACGTAAGGATACATTACCATTATCACATCCAAGAGCTAATGTTTGACCATCTGCTGACCAAGCACAAGTGTTTATTTTAAATATTGATTTAAACTTTTGAACAGATTTCTGTTCCAATGAGTATAAACCAAATTCCATAGAACTACAGCTTGCCAAGTGATAAGTAATTGAGTTGAAAGCCATACATTGCACAGTGTCATTGTGACTAAAAAAAAAATAGTAAATTGTTATACAAACAAATAATAATACAAATTGAAATATTACAAACAAATTTACTTTGTAGGAAGTTTGTACACTAATTTAAAATCCGATATCAAGTCACTGGAGATTTATAACAAAATAAATTAAATTTTTTTGAAGCTTATAGATTTTGAAAATATATAAAAACTATTTAAAAACTCCATTTTGTAGTCTGCTAAGTCATACTGCAGTCCATAGGAGAACTGTATTGTGTACACAAGTCTTGAAATATTCAACAAAATTTTCTATTTTCTTTTTTTATAATTTTGAGATTTTAACAAATAGAATATATTATTAAAATTAAGATAATATTGTATCTTGTTTATATCAGCATTTGATAAGATACTCATAAATAAAATCTATACTTAAATATAAGAATCACTCTTATGTTGGACAGATATGGAATTGAGATTTCACTCACCACGCTTCATGAGATTTTCTATATTCTATGTCAGGATTTCAATTAAAAAAAAAATTCTAGGTATAGATGTTGGTCACCTCTATTAGTTTTAAACAACACTTATGAGAGTGACAGGAGAAGACAATGTAAATACATATTGGATATAATTATTTTACTTGAATAAGTAAATATAAAATTAAAAGTCCAAAAAGTCTATTTTTCATTACTCACAAAATCATGTCAAAGCTTCTATTTAAATAGGTATACTACTATTTATTGTGAAAAAATACACCTTGGGCAGGTCACAGAGAAACCCAAATTTTGTGGATATAGATACAGACCATTGAACACTTATTTATTTAATCACTTAGTACTTATATTGAAATTTCCATTCAAATTTTTTTTTTCTTAGCTTTTACAACCCGTGTAGGGCTTTTGATGTTTCAACCACTCCTCTCCATTTAACTCTGTCTTCACTGTATTTAATTCTTATGCCTTGTGATATTCCAGTTATATCTGTCTTCACCCTATCTTCCCATCTTTGTCTTGGTCAACCCTAAGGACTTTTCCCATTCAGTTTTCTAATAAAAATTCTATTTGCTATAACTTCAGACCTCCAGATGTGACCAGCCCATTCTAATCTTTTACATTTTAAGTAGGAACTAATAGTGGGTTTCTGAAATATTTGATAAATTTCCTGATTTGTTCGCCTTCTATATTCTCTGTTATCAATTAAAGGGCCATCCAAAATAGGTAATAAATAACAAATAACAACTGTACCACAAAAAAATCAGTTACAATGATACCTAGATACTTATAATTATAGGCCAGAGACACAACAAAACATGTAATTTTTATTTGTTCACGTTGGAATATAAACAGGCAAAAAATAACACATATGATCAGACATGTACCTCAAACAGAGGATGCAGAAGATCTGTGTGGGCCCTATTTGAATATACTTCCAGAAGATAAAGGTATGAGAATGAGGCTACTTAACCAGGCCATAATTAATCAAAATGTACTCATCAGCATGATTTAATGTATTATGGCCTCCAAAGAAATGAAGGAAAGACAATAAGTGGAGGAGAGGGTTATAAGAAATGAATAGTAAATGTGATAAGAATTCTATGATATTATAGTTACAGATTAACTAACTAATTTTGTTCTATGCTAAAACGGTGATCTTGAGGAGATAGAGCCCACCATTTTTGTGTATTTATGTATTTATGTTTTATTCAATAAAAAATGTCAGTCTCCATCAGATCGTCATTATGAATATATGAATATATGAGTATTGACCCTTCACTGAAGTAATGCCTAGATACGGTTTTATGGAAGAAGTATAGTCGATAACCACCATAAAAAAAAAAGTACTTAGTCATAAAATCACTAAACATATCAACCAGTTGTAACTTTTTATTGTACATTTGAAATCAACATAAAATCCACTATGAGCAAAAAAAAAAAAAAAACACCTGGTAAAGAAAATGTATATAGTACATCTTTATAACACATAATATTTACTTGTATTTTCCAACTGGTTCAAATTTAGATGACCAAAGAATAACCATTTTATCTGCTGCTCCTGAAGCAAAAAGTTTGCCATTCCTAGCATTCGTCACACAGAAAACATTTTCTTTGTGTCCTAAAAATGAAAACTATATGTTATAACATTTTTTTTTTTTAATTTGTGACTGGTGTATAGGTAATAAGTATTCGAGTATGAGTATGTTATTATTTAATATAAAAAAATGAATTTTGTTAGACAAAAATGTAAAATAATTTTTACAATCTACAAAATAAATACTATATATAAGATTGTAAATAAATATGGGTTCAAAAATAATTTATAAATTCTAAACTTTAATTCAGAAAAATGTAATTTTTATATTTAATATGACAATTTGGATAGAATTTTAAATTAATTTTATTATAGGCGTGTTTTGATGATAAAGTTTTGAGCAACTTGGTTGTTAGAATTGTCTGCTCAAATTGTCACTTTGTTGCTGTATCATCAAAACGATTAAAAATAAAATGTTGGATAAATTACCCTTAGGTATATATTTTACCTTTTAAAGTATGTAAAAGATATCCATCAATAGATCGATAAACTAGTATATCATGACCTGCTGTTGCAAGTAATTGGGAACCATCAGTACTGAAGCATAAACTGTAAATACTATAAAAAAAAAATAAAAATAAATAATTAACATTATTAAGAGAATGCCACATTTATTTAACAGGAAATATTGCAAGAAAAAATATCATAGTAAAACTCAAGCCTAACCTATACTTATAACCTAACCAAAGGCTATTACTCACTCCACTCAGAAGGAATCTAAAATGGTGTAACTTTGTTAAAACTATATATACTTTTGATTTTAAAATAGCACCTATGATTTAAATGATAAATTCTTAAAGAATGTATTTTTATCAGAATTTACGCGTATCGACTTTAAGTGTCTTGTCATTTGGTACAGTAAATTTGGTGTGGCGAAAATTAGTCCGGTAGCTATTATATCCGACGAAAAAATATATTTATATTAGATAATGAATAAAATAAATTATTACTTATAAATAAAACATATAATTTATAAGACTTATTTTTAGACAAGTACCTACGTATATATAATTATATTGTTATAAATTATAATTATATTATTTTATATGGATAATTTTTAAAAATGTATTGCACATAATTTAAATTTGTAATTAGACTATGTAATAAGATTACAAAACATAAAATATATTGCGATTTCAAATTTGTAACTTTATTATATATATAGTTATTTAAACACAAGTCTTATAAAATATATGATTATATATAAACTTATAAGACTTTATACATTTATAAGTTTTATTGACAAACAATAATTTATTTTATTCATCACTTAATATAAATATACTTATTTTAGATTCTAAGCGTGGTGAGGAATGTATTAATTTTACAATGATGTTTATTATTATATTTATTTTTTATAGGATCAATTGTCTTTGGATAAAATGACGCAGATCAATTGTTACCGGACCAATTGACTTAGAACTATAATTTTTAACATATTATTACGTTCTATTACTAAATTTCTCCAATCTGCCACTCAAAAATTTTATTTTGACTTATAATGTATAATATAATATAAAAACTAACTATAAACCGCATATTGGTTGGTTGCTTATCTTAATAACTTCTATTTCACATTCAATATTAATTAAGTAATTATATTATAGAATACAAATTATAAACAAAAGACTCACACTAAATAATCAAATCAATGGCATAGTGAGTGATTCAATTAATGCACAAAAGTTGTTATCCCGGGTTAGATTTTAAATCCATATATTAAAAGGTTATAATACAAAATGCCGGTGTTTATTTATTTTTTAAAAATAAAATACATATGTAATATGATTGTTTAAGAATTTTTTCTGTTTATATAAAGTGGGCAATATAACAAAATTACGTTATGCAAATCATAAATATTATTGAAATTTTTAGACGTGAAACACCTATTACCAATTTTGAAAAGGAGAATATTTTTTAGAAAATTACTTAACTTCATTGTAATAATTGTAATTGTAATAATTCTTTAAAATAGGTAGATATTAAAACAAAAATAATAATACATGAAACAGTTAAAAAGCTGTAATTTTTTTGTCAAACAATATTTTTATTTTATGATGAAATTAATTTTATTTTGTACTTTTTGCCCAGGATTTGTAATTTATACTTATGTAGAGTGAATTGGAGTAATTGCAAATCCTAGTTTTATGGTTAAAAAGTACAATTAGCAATTCCTATCAATATTTAAAATATTCTACATCAATTTCAAAATTCATAACCAAACGTTATATCAAATATATTTTTTTGTCCATCAAAATTACTTTGGCGACTAACAAAATTAATCAAGTTATGTAATTATTTGACTAGTTTACATATTTGGTATTAATATTTATGAAATAAGTGTGATTATGCTACATGTAAAATGCTCATTGAGGTAAATGCGACATCCATTATTGGGATAGTGTAACATGGCATAATATAAATATAACAATACATTATTTAACAAATGCTTTATTTCATAATTAAATGATTCAGTCAGTACATACATTTTTAAGTAGGTACAGTAGAACCTCGATCAACCATCAATCACGGGACTGGAGCCTTGACAGATAATCGAAAAAAAGGTTAAGCGAGAAATTGAAAATATTTTTAAACATACATACATATATACATATATTATTATTATTTTAAATTATGACATATGTGGTTATATAATTACTATTAATTATTGGTATATTATTCATTAATTTTATAATAAAAACAACGGACGAATAATTGAAGTTCTACTGTACCTAAAAAAAAGTAAATAAGTATTGTTTTAATCTTTAACATAACTTTTTAAAATGTACCTATTAAAAATCTTTTATTGAGACAAATTTTATTCTGAAAACATGATATTATTTTAGAATACATTTTATAGTTTTAGGGACTTTACTTCTGATATAGCTGTAGTAATAATGTATATACACTTACCCCTGGCAAGGGGCAAGTGCGACATCATTTTTTTTTTTTATAATATTAAAAATTGATTGAAAATTAAAATTTTAATATAAACGTCTTGATATATTTTTCAATATATTATAATATTCTTAATATTTAAAAGATGCGTAAACTATACAAAATTCGTATTTAAAGTTGAACTTTGCAAAGCAGGTCGCAGTTACCTCAACTCATTCTACCTAAATAATCATACCAAAAAACATATATTACCATTGTTGAATTTTATCTTTATCTTGAATTTTATGAAGCCATATTGGAATACAATGCATAGTAAAATCACAGAATATAACCTCAAGGCTTATATCAATTGAACATTTATTAATTCTATCACAATTATAATACTTTGTACAATTTTAACTACTATATGATAAGTACCTACAAATGATTAATATCGATAATTTAGATTATAAAATCTTAGAATATTGAAGGAATTGATTTACTACAGGTATATTAAAATGTTTAAAATTATATGAAATAGGTAGGAAGCTCCAAAACAGAAACTATAAACTGATCATCATTCATCAATCGATATTTAAAATTTTTGAAACTCCAGTAGATACGTGATACTATCACAGAATAGATTAAAGATACTATCACCACAGAATATTCTGTGCTATCACTATATTCTGTGGTTGAATAGATTATCTATGTTTGGTTATATTATCTATGGTTTCATCATATTTGTAAACAAAACAACGTGGTTGATGCACAAGTGAAAAATATTATTCTGTAATCTGTTGTTGATAGTTCGCTCAGTGAACTTCACTGAATTCATGACAAATATGATGCAAGATATGACTGATTCCATGATTTTATATTAAAATATATTTTATTATTTTTACAGCTTCAAATTTAATACTTTGATTAAGTAATATAATAGGTAATAAAATATAATATTAATATTTAATTACATAAAAGTTAGAACTTTAATTTCAGTACCTATAGTATTTATATAATCTGAAGTAGAGTAGGTAGTGTGACCACAGTATAAATTTATTCTGTGATGTAACTAAGATATTTATATATGTAAATTTACTGTATTATAGGTACCTGGATTATATAGTAATTATGGGTAAAAATAAGAAAAAAAGTGCATCTCGAGTTGAAAAAGCAACTGTAAAAAGAGAAAAAAAAATTGCTCAGAGAATCAAAAAGGATATTGGAAAAATTGGAGAGGTAAATTTGTTATAATATTTAATTAGGTAAGTATATATATAGTTAGTATTAATTATTATCGAGATAAATAATATTATAAAGTTAGACATCTATATATACTTGTATGTCTACCTATTATTAACTTCAATCAGTTTTGTCAATGGTGTTATTGTCATAATATATACCTAGTTATTTTTCTAATAAATTATTGTTTCTCTTAGCCAGAGGTATCTACTATAGTGGCTCATATAGAAGCGAAAAACAAAGCAAAAGTTAAAGTCACAGAGACCAAAATCGAATATCCTACACGGAGATCAAATTTTTCATTTGTTGCACATCCAGATAAAGATGATCTTATTTTATTTGGTGGAGAATTTCATAATGGTAAAAATGTAAGTATTGAAAGTTCTATTACTTAAATTCATATTTAGTATAGGTATCTAATTGCTAATTACCTACATCATTGACTTTAAATATATTTAATCAATACTTTTAAATCCCTATTGTAATTGTTATTTTAAATTAACTTTATTATTTCAATTATATTAATTATTTATTTACCTATGCTTATAACTATTTTATATTTTAAACTTATATGTTGTATTCAAGCATAGATCTAATAGTTGTCCAAAGAAAAGTCAAAAGAATTAGCCACTAATTGTATCATTTATTATCGATAAAACTGAATCTGTCCCCATTAAGTTTTTAATTTAAAACATAAATGACTATCTACCTATATGTTTTTTTACAGACTTTTATGTACAATGATTTAATATTTTACAATATAAGTCATAATACATGGACATTAGTAGATGCTCCGGGTGCACCACCTTCTAGATCATCTCACTCTGCTGTGAGTGTTGCTGCAGATAATGGACAGTTATGGATTTTTGGTGGAGAGTTTGCCAGTCCTTCAGAGTATCAATTCTATCATTATAATGATCTATGGGTTTTTGGACTGAAGAACCGAAATTGGACAAAAATCATGTAACTATTATGTGGTTATGTTAATTATTATAAAATATATTGATGGTTAGAAAGAAAATAAAATTGTAATAAAAAGTGCCACTTTTCAAATTATTCAGGAAGACAAAAAAGCGTAATTTAACAATTGTTTATTAATTTTCAAATTCATGTTTACATTATGAAAATATCGCTTACTCAAAACTTTTAAAAAATTATTTAATGTTTTTAAAAAATTAATACCGATGTTTCAATAAGATTAATTAATTTGTAATTGAAAGCACCAGTACAAGAATCAGATATGTCGCATCATTTTTCAAAAAACATGTTTTGATATAAAAATGTTAAGAAAAATTCTCCATCTTTCGGTGCAAGAACTGAATACATCTAATGAATAGTAATGAAATAAAATGTTAAAAATTTATTTTGTAGTTTCCGTTTAGTGCACCAACCAGTTACGTCCGAATGCATTCATAAAAATAGTATATATCTATTTTATTTTTTATTGGACACAAAAACCAGATACGTCTGGACATAACTGGTTCTTGCGCCAAACTTTTCTATTAGTATTTCATCGGTTGCAACATTGATTAATTGTAATTGTAAATGTAAATAATTAACAGTTGCAATTACCATATATAAAAAGATAAATAATAGTATAAAATAAATTGAAATGGGGGAAATCTCCCCCTAACAGACATTAAAGTAAAAAAAAAAATTAGTAAAAAAGCTGATTGACGTTAATTTTCCCTTCCTTTCCTTTCATTTCCTTCCCTAAAAACAAATAAGGAATAATAATAAAAAAGGTATTTCCCTCCTATGATCGATTCTTAGATTTGCCACTGTAATATGTATTTAAGTTACATAATATTATTTATCTTAAATCAACATCACATTCATGGACAACTACCAGATATTTTGCTCATTTGTTGGTTGCAATAACCAGTTACGTTCAGCATGAAAATTGGACTTAACTGATTGCAACCACTGTAAATGTAATTTTCAATTTTTTTTAGGTTTTATAACTATTTTCATGAATATAGTATGTATACTGAAATAAAATGTTTTGATTGGTGTATCTTACAAAAAAAAAAAAAAAATACCAAGCTTTTAACTATTGGTTAATTTACCAATTTTTTGTGCTTCCTGAATATTTTTTAAAAAATGGGGGTATTTGGTTCTTGCACCAGTGTCTTCAATTACGGCACTTACATCAAAATGTTAAATTCAATTTTGACAGCAGTATCGCTTACAACAATTTGCTTTCTAACTGTCGGTTTATACTGGAAATTTTGTTTTAATATTAAACACCAATAAAGAGCGCTTCATCCATATTTTCTTTCTGTCTTACAAACCGACAATAAAAGACATTTTTGTCTGCATTCTTATTAAAACTTCATCAATTCTAATATTATAGCTAAAGACCGGATTTAATTGCATTGAAAACACACAAAAATTGCATAATAAATTGCACTATAAAAATGCAAAAGTTATATGAAAAAATTAGATAAATGTTAATTTTTTTAATTAAAATTGATAATTAGATACATTTCCAAATTATATTCATTAAAATTAAATTTTCTATTACTTAAAATATGTTTATACAAAGAAAAACTACATTCTACGTCTACACTAGTTATTGGTGCATATTTAAAATAATTCAATAAGGTAGGCGTTATATCTAAATTAACATATTTTTTACCCGATATAACTCCATAAAAGATTTAATAGTTTTATACCCTTCATTTTTTTTCAATTACATAAATAAATTAGTCTTTATTTTTTTTTCCATCTGAACCAGAAATATTTGTTAAAATATCTTCAATTTTTCTAAACATATTCATACTAAAAGTAGTTCACTATTCGATGCTTCCAAGTTTGTAAGATTAATGGATAACTCGAATAAGTGTAATTTTATGAATGCTAAATCACATTTCACTGCATTATATTGTACAAGCTGTTTACTTTTAGTTAACTAACCTTATCTATTCATAACGAAAACTCGGTATGTCATAATAGCGTTTTTATACAATAAATTTAGCCAAGTTAAATATTTTGTTCATTTAAACACACAGAATTGTGGAAAATTGCAAAATATAGTATTATAAAATTAAATAGGCACAACACATAAACTATATATTGACTATATATTTGATCAGATTTGGTTTATCTTAACTGCAAAAAAAGTTGCAATATCAATTAAATAAATCCGGTCTTTAATTATAGCCTTCTTCAGCTTCGCCTTAATCTATTCTCTCTTTTAATTTTTATTTTGTCCTCTCTAATCATTCCACTCATTTACCTTAACATTCTTATCTTTCCTACACTCATTCTCTATCTATTTTCCAATCTACTGCCCAACATTCTGTTCCATACATAATTGCCGGTCTCACCACTATCTTATAAAATTTACGTTTCAATCTAATTGGGATTCTTTTGTCACACAAAATATCTGACACTTCTTTCCACTTCATCTATCCATACTTAATCCTATGTTTCATTTCCTCTTTCAAGATCTCATCTTTCTGTACAACCCTAAATACTTGAACCTCTCAACATCTCTTATTATATCACCACTTAACTTTATTTCTTGCCTTTCCCAATTCCCTCTGTTCCCTTTCACCAAAATCATACTCTATATAATATTCTATTTATGCGTGGAATTCCATCGTAGAGATTTATTAAGCTTTATTAAATATTTAGTTTTAGCATTTAACATTGGTAGTCGACAATTGTTTTTGACTCCTAATGTACAAGGGGTATAAATCTATAGCCATGGTATTCACACTATGTCGGTCAAAGGTAAATTCTAAGTATTAGCAATTTTAACATTAATCTCTATAACTAAATACTTTAAAAAGTGCTATATATTGGGAAAATTTGCCATGCCACCAAAAACAAGGGCCAGTAGGCAATCTATAGTATATATAAATCTTCTTCTTCCCGCGTAAATCATATTTTTTTCCTAAACCAATAATTAATCAGTTTTATGACGTTGTCATTAGGTTCCTTAAAAAGGTTGCCTCTCTCCCATCCATCTTGCTGCATTGGATCAGATGTTGGTCCGCATTTTCACTCTTCAGTCTGTCTTCATAATTAATATATCAATGAATCAATAATATTAGTCATTATTGAAATTTTTTTAAGGGCTGAAGGAGGACCTTGCAGCCGAAGTGGCCACAGAATGGTACATAGTAGACGTCATTTAATATTGTTTGGAGGTTTTCAAGATAATACTCATAACTATCAATATTTTAATGATTTATATGCATTCAGTTTAGCTGATTACAAGTGGAAAACAATCAAAACTTCTGGTTAGATTAATTTTATCTCAATATAGTAATTCTTTTATTAATAGTTTATTATTAATTCTATTATAGGACAAGCACCAACACCAAGATCAGGTTGTCAGATGTTTGCTATGGATGATGGTAGAATTATTGTGTATGGTGGTTATTACAGGGAAAAAATCAAGAAAGACTATGACAAAGGAACAATTTTAATTGATATGTATATATTAACTCCTGAAAGTTAGTATTTAATTTCATATTCATTATTCATTAAATATATATTGAGTAATTGTAACTATTTATAATATTATTATATTATATACCCAAAACAATATTATAGACTTTTGTTTTGCGTGTATGCATTTCAAAAACTAAGTTACCATCTACAGCGCGTACCAAAAATTAACTGTCTATATATCGTATTTTACACATTGTATGCATTTAACTTAAATTACGACATTAAGACTAGAAATGATAATACAAAATTATCTATAATAGGTATAGTTTTTATAAATATTTAATTAAGTTTATATTTTTTTTAAAAATTTAATTTAATATAAATAATCAAATTCCACCCAATATTGTTTTGCAGACAATGATTTATCAAATAAATTGCTATCAAATTTTATTTAAATTATTTTTCATATGATTTTCATAATTACTTATCTTGGAAAACTAAATAAGTATAATATATATCTTTTAGAAGGTGATACAGATTTTTCAAATTGTCGCTGGTCAAAAGTCAAACAAGCTGGTTGCTTACCAACTGCTCGTTGTAGTTTATCTGCCACGCTTATTCCTGGACATAACAGAGCATATTTATTTGGTGGTGTTTATGATGAAGAACAAGGAGAAGACGATTTGACTAGTACATTCTATAATGATTTATTCATGTTAGATATGGAACAGAATATACCGACTTGGAGACTAAGTATAATAAAAATATTTAAACTATGTACTTATAATAATTATTATTGTTATGAAATATTTTTAGTTTCAGTTAAAGAACAATCAAATACTGAAATAGCTCAAGGTTCTGCCAATTCAGAATCCATATTTCCAACTCCAAGATCACATAGTGGATTATCATTTAAACATAATACTTTATTTATCTATGGTGGAATTTTTGAAAAAGGTTCTAAATCATTAACGCTTAGTGACTTTTATTCTTTAGGTAAGTAAAATATCTTATATTTTAAATATTTGACCTTTAACATGAATTGTTAATTTCAGATATTAAAAAGTTGAAAAAATGGAATGTAATCCATAATGATGATATATTTAATACTGTAAATGCAGACTCTAGTTCTGATGATAGTATGTCAACGGATGGTTCAAGTTCAGAATCTTCAGAATGTAGTGAATCTTCAGAAGGAGAAATGGATACTGATTGAATTTTAATGCAATTACCAATAAATCTAATATGAAAAACATTTTTCCATTGCCTTTTATTTTATCCAGTTACAATATCAATTTATTTACCTATCTATTTCTATAACTAAAAATTAACCTACTGAAATTTTATTATATATAATTTATTAATATTATTTAACAAAAATGTGTAGCCTTTTTTATTATTATTTATCACATTTTTTTATTTTAATACATATTTGTACTTATACATACTTCTTTTCCAATAAACTAATAAATAAACTTAACAATAGTACAATGTATTTTACAAAAATAAAATATTTTATCATTTTAACTATTAATATAGTTTTAAAAATAAATTATTTAATAATAATCATATTATTAATAACAGTACAAGGTAACAACATATCGAACAATAATGTATAAATTGACAGAATCATTTTAGCTTATATAAATTTAAATATATTTTCTAACATACAATATTAATAAAATTAAATCATATTTAGAATTAATATATTAACTTAAGTGTGTTAATTTTTTAAAAATGTATGTTAAGTGGAAAGAGTTTTTAACTGTTAATTGTTCAAAATGACATAGTATATAAAATCAATATTGGAATCAACTTCATTAAAAATACTAGATTTATATACATGTAGTAAATACTATCTATCAAGGTTAACCTGCCAAAAATACAGAAATTAATTTCCTATATTTAAAATATAAGTAACTAAAAAGCAGGCGTTGAAACCTTTTAGATTTTTTTTAAAAACAGGTTTTGATTTTTTCATTAAAACTATTTCAGTCTTAAGAGCGCTTTCAATTTTTCGGACCATTTTAATTAACGATATTAAAAAGTAACATGGCGAAATAATTATATACAATATATATTTTATAATAGCTGAGGTTGTGCATTTTAGTTGTTTTGGGATGGGCGAGGTTCTTATTTGTGCATGGTCATGTATTTTCCCACGTCATTTTAGATGTGGATAAACATATATATATGTGCACTATACTATATAGCCACAAACAACACGAGGTGTAATTTTAACAAGGAAATGTGTATTTTATTATAAAACTTATATCATCATTTAAATAATAAATAATTATTTCGCTTTAAATTTTTTCCGATTTTGCGTATTGGTTTTAAAATCCGTATTAGACTTTTAGTTTTGGGAATGGGTTTTAAAACCCATTTTGGATATTGGTTTTAAAATCGGTTTCAATTATTTTAATAAAAATCTGTTTTAAAAAATCGGTTTCATCCCTGCTAAAAAGTAAAATTATTACCAGATTATAGATGTTCTGGTATTTCAACCAATGATGTTTCCATTTGAAAATCACTAGTGTTTAATGATAAAGAGCTGATAGTTAAGGTTGAGGGAGGTACCGAAGTACTAGACCTCCAATGGGTAAAAGGGTAAAATGATCCAATATTTGATGGTGTACAAACTTCACGAGTGTTCTTACAATTATCATCACTCGCGTTTATTAATGTTCTTACTGTAAAATCTTCCTAAAAAAAAATTATATAGTAATACACATATTATTAAAATTTAATCAATACTTACTAATGGTTTTCCTCCATTTGCTATTTCTAAAGTAGGTAAAAACCTATAGTAACACTGTGTCCAAATACTAAGATATGAAATTTCAGTAGATACTATTAATAACTCATTTTTAATTTTAGAGCTATTGTAAAGAGGATTGTGAAATTGAATTAAATCACAGTCTAAAAATTGTTCTTCCCAGTCCCATATTGATCGTAACATTAATGGACTCGTAGCATCCTGTATAATACAATCAAATCATTTCTGAGTTTCAAATATTTTTAAGCAAATATAAATACTAACGGTAGTAGCATAATGGCGATCCCGTTCGCAATCAAATAGAAATGTGTCAAATATGGATACATGTGATACATCCCAAAGGGTAGTTAAGTAAGTTTCAGTAAACTCAAATTTGGTAGGAAATTGTTGAAGTAGTTGCCATACACAGTCCAAAAATAATAGCAATAAAGGTGACTGTAAAATATCAAATATACTATTAAAATATGGTTTAAAATAATGCAGTTTAGCAAAGAACATTTATTTTCAACAAAAATAATTTTCTTTATTATAACTAATTTTGTTTAATTATTTTTCAGTCACAACATTTGAAAAATAATTGATGACTTGGACTGAAAAATATGTCATGGACCAATCTGAACACATTTTAGTTATCACTGAGCTTACTAAACAAATATAATTGTCTAGTAAGAAAACTAACAATTTAGCAAATACTTCCATAAAGGTACACATTCTAAGGTGCGGTGTATGGCTGCCGCCGTAGCCGCATGACTGTTTATATGTATTTTCTATAGTGTGTGTTCCGAAGCCGCAAGCCACTGCGGCCAGCCGCGTCTTGGAATGCATACCTTTAAACAACTGGCTAATACTGAACCGTATTGTACCTATATTCAATATAATTATTAAAACACATTAATACTAGTTGTAAAACGTAAACTTAAATTTAGTAAAACTCATGAAAATATTTAAGACAATTTTCTAAGTCCGAGTGTTAAATATAATATATAAATATATAACTGAAGAGAACTATACACAAGTGATTTTTGGTACATGCTCATTAATTTTGATCAGAGTGTATGTGGAACCAAATCACCCATAGTCAAAATTAAAGAGAATAATATTTTGGAGTGCATCTTGGAGCTTTTTGTTTCGAAAAATTAGTTTCCAAAAGATTTTCTGAAATTGTACAAATATGCTTTAACAGGTTATTCACTTATAAACATGTCGTATTTGAAATAATGAAAAAAGTTCAGAGGAGCACTCCGAAACATAATTATTTTTTAAATTTAATAATTTGTGTTATGGCCTTAAAATCAATCTGGAATTATTAAATAAATTAATAAGTGCTAGCAACCTATAATTATAAATTATAGACATATTTTTAAATAAATATCGTGATTACACAACAATAAAAAATGGTATTGGTACAAAAATATTTTTAAATTACTGTTAAAATATATTTACAAATAACAGAATTATCATTTTCCAAGAAATCGCATAAAAATTATAGAAAATCCCTTAAAAATCGGGTGTGTAGTGTCGGTGATTCCTATCAATTTCAATCAAAAACCTGCATACTTATAGCGCTCCTAGTGGATTATCTGATACAATTATATCAATGATTATATAAATATTTAGTACAAAATAATCTCACAAGGAGTCAAGAGCGCTATAAGTACGCAGCTTTTGACTAATTTGATAAGAACTTTTGACGCCGTGTTTTAATCACAGATACTATACTATACCTAGTATAGATATCTGTGGTTGTAATATGCCTGATGCACGTCATATTAATCCATCCAGCTGGTGCGCAACCAACCATAGTATCTATATTCTGTGGTATAGACCATAGACTTATAATTTATAAGTCTATGGTATAGACATACCCCTTTTTATGATAATATATCAATGATTATCTATGTGAATATATGGGAACATTTTAGTAGTTACTAGTTAGTACTTTCATTACATATTACAATTATTTAAACAAATTAAAATTATATAAGATACTTGCTTAAAAACACATTGTAAAACAAATATACGTGAGTAGAATAAAAATCTAACTTCAAGATAAGGGAATCATTGGGTACTGCTTATAATAATATTGTAGTCTGTACTTTAATAGATTTTTCAGGTGTCATATATAAAATTTGAAGTATATAATAATATAAATAATACATTTTCAACATTTTAAGTAATCCTTTCAGCATATGCATGACAACAATTTTTTGAACACGTAACAAAATATTTTAGAAATTCATTGATTTTTAAGAATGTGATACTTGGTTAAAAAAAAATGGAGAAGTTATAGTTTAAGTAGGAGGGAGAATTTTTTTTTATTTTATTTTGGTACTTGTTTAGTTGACACCACCCAGAAAATATTATGCATGTCCTTCATTTTCTCAAATTTTTAATTTTTATATTATATCATAGTAGGATTAAGTTTAGCAGCAGCTCGTAAGATAATAATATTTTACAATGATGGGTGTGGCGATAGCAAACAAAAACCTCTAAAAAAGATTGTCATTATTTAAAAATAAAGAAACATTTTTAAGTCACAACCTATTAAAATTAGAAAAAAAGACTAAAAATATTATTTTGATTTGATAGCATTTAAATATTTTAGTAATATGTCACTAGATGATATAATACTGATAGGAGAATCCTGAGAAAGTGAATAGTAGACGGAAAAGTAGAGGGAAGCCCTTGAAAGTAAAGGACTAAGGATTAGTATGAGTAAAACAGAATATATAGAATATGAATTTTGTGAAAGGGAACACAGAGGGAATAGAAATAACTAGGAATAAAGTTGAATGGGAATGTAGTGGGAGAGGTAGAGAGATTCAAGTAATTAGGATCTGTTAAACAGAAAGACGATAAGGATTTCGAAGAGCATATGAAACACAGGATTAGATTGAGTGTGGATGGATAAAGTGGAGAGAAACATCAGATGTTTTGTGTGACAAAAAAATCTCTATTTGATTAAAAGGTACATTTTATAAGGCAGTGGTGCAACCTGCAATGATGTGTGGAACAGAATGTTGGGCAGTAGATGGAAGATAAAACAGAGAATGAATGTAGCAGAGATGATAATATTAAGGTGGATGATTGTAGTCACTAGAGAGGATAAAATAAGAAATCAGTATATAAGAGGTTGTATAGGATTAGATTCAATAGTAGACAAAATGAGGGAGAATAGATTAAGATGGCTCGAGTACATATTAAGTCATATGAATATGAAGATGCGGGAGATAGAGCTAAATGAAAGTGTAAGACCAGGGTTACCAACCCCAAATAGTTGGAAGAGAAGAAGAGTAATATACCACTAAACAATTATAATTTTATGTACATAATAATAAACTAAAATGTTTAGTAAATAAATAATTTTTTTTTTTTTTTAGATTATGGCTGAAAATGAAGGAGGTATTAAATTTGTAAATTGCATTGGATCAGATATTAGTTTATGGAAAAAAGGACCCAATGATGAAACTTTTGAATGGGAAACTTGCTTACTGTTTGATGAACCTGAATATTACCTTGATAGTTCTGCTGAAATTAATACTACTTGGAAATTTGTTGATCATATTACAAAAAGATACCTTTTAGGAAATGGTAAAAATGTGTTCCATTATAAAAAATACGAACGACCTACAATACGAGTTGAAATTAAAACGCCATTGTATACTTTAAAAGAACTTTGTACATACACAATTTCTATAAGACTTTTGGTTAATAAAAGCGCAATGGCAATTGATACTTTTGAAATTCCTAATGAATTGAAAATTGATTTAAAAAAATGTTTACAACATTTAGAAGAAATGTATGAAAAAGATGGAGATTGTTGTATAAACGATTGGACTGTATGCCACGAAGAGGAATATTATTCTTAAATTAATATACTTTAAATAATTAAATTTAAGTTTGTATTTATATAATTATTTAATATTACACGTACAACATATATGATACAATGTTTTGTATTTATTTATTTATTTATTTTATTAATTAAAATATAGTATTTTTGTCAAGTTTACTAGTTAGAATGAATCTAAAACCAATCTTCATACACAAAAAAAAAGCTTAAATTCAATGTAAATTATTATTAGTTTATAACTTTTATAACATCTTAGGTGATGATTTCCTGGCTAAAATTATTATTCAATAACATACAAAACTAAATAACTAATATTTATTTTTTAGGGCATTTATTGTAATTTTAGGTCAATACTTTAAACTATTTTTCAATAATCAACAGAAAAATCAATAGTTTACTATTATTATAATTATTTTATTGTTTTACGTAATATATACTTCTTTGCTTACAATTTAACATTTGTATATAAATTTTAGTTTTAAAAAAGTACTTTATACTGTAAAAAATATAAGAAAAACTGCAAACAAGAAATATAAAATATGTCACTTAAATATAATACTATACCTAATACAATATATAATTTAAACAATTTTACAGGTATTTATTCATGTTTTAGATTATAAATAATTTTTTAAGGGCTTTTTTGTGTTTTTTAAGCCATAAATGTATTTTGATAAGGTTTTTAAAAAATCAATCTCCGGACCTAATTATTATCATAGGTTCTAATAAATACCATTTAATGCCCTAATAATGTTAAATTAATCAATGTAAAAAATTTAAAAAGCTGTAGAGATAAATATTGAGTATTTTATTAAAAGAGAAATTGGCCCATCAAAGTTTCATCCTCGACAGGATAGTGTATAATATTATTTAAAATATATAAAATAATTGCTTTTGAATACAATAATTTGACCAAACTATGACACAAACGCTAATTCAACAAACCAATTAGTTTTCTAATATATATATATATATGTCAAATGATGATTGGAAATTACAAGATAACATGACATTATAGCAGTTCTATATTACCCCCCCCCCCCCGAAAATTCAATTTAAAATAAAATTTTAATTCAATGCTATACTTAATTTCAAATTTATATATATTATATTAATTTATTTATAAACAAAATATATAAAAATTCTCTGAAAATCAAAAAAATACAAACTAAAAGTTTTAATTTTTAATTCTCTAAAGTATGAATTGAATTTTGTAACTAGAAAGCATTGCACCAGATAAACTAAAAAATGTAGTTATTTAAATAATAATAATTTATAGTATCATAAAGATAGTGTAATTTTAAATTATTATACTAATAAAAGTTCAAGAATAGTTTATATTAAATTTAGTACATCTAAATAATACAGATATGAGATAGTGGAAGTTGGTCCTCGGATAAGATTAATTATGATCGTATAATTATTAATTTTAATTAGAAAACACTGCATTTGAAAATGATTTAGAGTAAATTTCAATATATTATTAAAACAAATAAAATAGGCAACAGATACCTACATTTATTAAATATTCATGTTATAAAAAGTAGTTTACGCTTATGAAAATTACTTCCTTAAAATACCAACTATTACAGTATAGTTAAGAATGTGACTAGGCGGCAGACAAAAACTCGTCCACTATGCACAGGCTGGTATTATATGGTGTTAACTAAAATAATACCGTATACCATTTATGTATAAGACATTAATAGTCAATAAAGTTTATTAACTCTCTGATGCCAACGTGGTTTGACTGGTAAGATAGCGGGGTGGAAACCAGTCGCCGGCTACTCAAAGGGTCACCTTAGAAAATATGTGCGATATAGAACCAATTTGCCATAAAAAATTCTTTACTTCAAATTCCTCTCGAATGCCTACCAAAAAAACCACATTATAAAACCAATACATTCATTGCTTCACTCAAAATCTAAAATCTATGTTTTAAATTGTAAAAATATTAAATATAAAAAACCGGTCAGTAAGGGATGAAAGCACTTTTATCGTCGGATAGGATACTGGTGGTAGAAGTATTGAAGTTAAAAGAAATGATAAATTATTTCTTTCGATAAAACAATTTATTATAATTTTCCTTTACACTTAAAACACTACTGAGAGAATGGAAAATCAATCTGTTTAAAATATCAACTAAAATTAATTTCTTATTAAAACAATGTTTACCCAAAAAATCTTACTTAACTCCTACCCAAAAAAGTATATACAGCAAACAACAAAACAAAAAATGTTCAATTTATAAACATTTTTTTTTGAGATCTGTAGTATTTCATCACGCTTTTGTAAATTATTTGGGAAAATCAAAACATGACTAATATAAGGTACCAACTAAAACAACTAACATTTTACCAGAACAAGTGTATAATATATATAAAAAAAAAAAAATGCACATCATTGTAAACTAATATATTCCTTGCTACGCTCAGAATCCTATATATATATAAGATGGAATCGATCATCTTAACAAAGTTTCTGGTTTGGTGGGGTTCACAAAAAAAACATGTAGAAAATTAAATTAAAGATTATTTATTTTTAGCCAGTATACATAAAAAAATTTATATTTCTTTGGAAAAATCAGTAATTGATTTTTGTTTTTACTTCAAAAGGTGTCTACACACTCTTTGACTCTTAAAGTTAAATCCAAAAGTTCACTATTGCACAATGCTAGGGAGTCTTTGTGGTTCCTCGAGGTAGCAGAAAGCAGTTTTGTAATCCTTTATCAGATTTTCTGGTTCTTCATAGTTTTCAATCATTGTCAGTCTTTTCGTTGTTTTCACCTTGATCTTCAATCATGGGTATATCTGAATCATGAGTTTGCTGTGTCTTAAGTTGGTCATAAAAATGAAAAAATTCTTCTGAGTCAACATCAATAGCAACAAAGATATCTTGAATTTGAATTTCAGTCACGGTATTCTCCTCAGAATAAATGTCCGATCCATTAATGAAGAATCCAATCCAGCTTTATGGAAACAGTTTTGAACACTTTCATTTTTAAATATATTTTCACGAAAAAGAAATCCAATTTATTATAAACTAGTATATATAATTAATTAAAGATAAATAATTAAATTAAAACTTTTAAATTTTAGTTTAACTTAATTTTGATTTTACAATCATTTGTATTTTTGGCACTTGTATTATACCTCTTATAAAATATTTCCCAAACCTCAATTTGTCATTTATTATCTAATTACTGTTACTTCTATATTATAAATTGATTACTTGAAAATTATAATTAAAAATACCAATATAGAATTTAACTGTACTTCTTTGTTTTGTATTTATAAGCCGAGACGGGTCATAAGGACCATTACCAAGGTCATACTAGGACAGTTAAATTTAAAAACATCCTTCGTTTAGCTGCGAATCACCACATCGAGTAAGTAACAGGTTAAATTAATTTGTAATATAGAAATAATGTAGTAAATTTAGCTAATAAACAATGAAATTAAGTATTTCCTAGGTTTTTTATCTAAAGTAAGGTAATACAAAAGTACAGTATTCTTATGCATGTATATACTTTTTCGAGTACTTAGATGTTAGGTTTAAGAAATAAGAAATTTCTTATTTTATTTAAAAAGATATTATTTTCAATTTTCTTGGTAGCTTTTAAAGTGTAACGTAAAACTACCAAAAATAATTATAAATTTTTAATTGTTGTAAATCAGAAAATACTACACAGAGCTTCGCTCAGAATCGTTTTATTAAATGAAATAATTTAACATAGTTTTCAAATTCAATACATCCCCCACCAGTACAGTATCCGCCAAGCGAAGTACATCCACTACTTCCACACTCTTAAATCTAATTTTAGATTCTGAATGAATAAAGGATATTTTTATTTCTGTGAACAACTTTTATCCTAAAAATGATCCCATTATAGAAATTCAAAATGTTCAGACCATGTTATAACTATTTTATAAACGCCATACATTTTTTTTACAAATCTTGTTGTGACCGATTAATTACTAAAATAACACTATATATAATCCGATATTTCTACAACAAAACATGATTTAAATATTTCATATTTACACATTATCTGACAGAAAATTGGATATATTTGGTACTTCCAAGAGGGTAGTATTATTTGATTTTCTCAAGCAAAAGTTCAAAGTATAAATCAAAAAAAAAAATTACATAAAATGAGAAAACAATGTTTATCAAAATTAATTATGCATATTTTTTGGGAGAATCCCAAAATAATGGCTCTCTTGATAAACTTGAAATTTGCACCAAGCACATGTGTATTTTAGTACTTTGTTGACATAATATTTTTAATTTTTTGTTATAAATTGATAATTTTAAATTGTCTTGATAATTTAATAAAATTATAAGATAAAATAAATTATTCTAATTACATTTTTTTAAAAATGAGTCAATTTTTTTTTTTTTTTTTTTGTGAAATATATTCAGTGTAAGATAAAATTTATGTTTAATCAATTATAGTTAGTTTCTTATTAGCTTCACAAACATAATTTGATTTTAATTTATATTAATCCAATTAGCTGCACAATAAATTTAATAAATTAGTAGGCCTATGACAATTGATGTGTTCAAGTAATAATATTTTTTATTCTCTTGACAAGAATTAATTTATATAAAAAATATGTACTTTACTTTAACAGATTCCATACTATTCACATGACCAAGTCTTGTACAAAATTGATGACCCATTACGACCCATTCTTTTTGTATCAATGTTTGTAGTCCTACAATAGATCTAAAATGAGAATCCATTATTAGTTGTGCTAGACTAGAAATCACACAACATAAATCACGTCCATCTCGTTCTAAAATAAATAAATAAAAATAATTTATTAGAAAGTATTCATATAAACTATAAAATGTTGATAGCATAAATGTATGTAGTGGAATATAGTTGAACAATTAGTGGGAATTTAAAATTATACAAAACAAGAACTAGTAAGTAAAACAATATATATTATTATACATTTATTGGTAAAAAATTCCATATTTAATAAATAGTTCTGGAAAAAATCCTAAAATAAAAAAGTAATTCATTTTACATTTATTTGTTAAAATATATTGTTTAGTTAAACTTATAAAATTTTCTACCACTCCTTATCATTAAAAAAATTCTCCTAAATGATTATTACTAAGTATAGGAATCTTTTTCAGAAATACTTATTCCTTGATTATTGTAATACATTTTTAAATATACATACCTTGTAATACAACTGATATTTTGCTATTAAGTTTATTAGCCGTTTCTAAGGCAGAGCTTAAACAATTTGAAACATATTGTAACCATTTACTTGTTTCCAAAAGTGAGTAAAAATGATTATCTTGAACCCAAAACTGGCGAGCACTTTCTATTATAAATAATAATTTAAAAAAATAATAAAAACATAAACAATATTGCTATATTTTCAACAAACCAGGAGCACATAGTTCTCGTAATTTAATGAAACTTTGATTAACATCTTTTGGTGATGGTAAATTTTTAGTTAAATCCATTATATAAGGCCTTAGGAGGTCAGGATGAGATTTTCTTACTATTTCTAACATAGCATTTTCTTGGGTCAAGTTTGATGGATCCACAACATCTGCCTTTCTAGATAATGTTGCACCATGCATAGTGCTCCAACACCAAGTTGGTAATCGTCCATCTCGAAAATGTCGCATTGCTATTCGTAACTGATGATCAATAACTGCAGATCCAATAACAATGAATTGCGGTAGGCTGTTTATAAAATATTTAAATATTAATTGGTTTTAAAAACTATAGTAAAAATATAAAATATAGATCTAGAAAATACAGTACCTGGAAGATAACTGGAAATTATTATTAGATGAATTTAACGTCCAACCAAAACATTTTGTACGTTTAAGTTCTTTTTCCCAATCATCTCGACATCTAAAAGTTGGTGTTGAATACCTACTTTGAACATTTGGCTCCCTACATAACAAATATAAATTAATAAAGTATATAATTTGAATAATTTGATGACATTTCATAGAAAAATAAAAAAACATAAATTCTGTAAGTGATACACACTTTCTAGTAATTAAATTAGAAAATATACATATATTTAAAAAACAATATTAAGTATTTATTGACTACAGACTTTATGGATACAAACTAAGCTTGAAGTAAAAATGTCAAAATGTTGTCTATTGTTTTATTAAAAGATTATTTACATTATACAATTAAACTTCAAATTAACACAACTTTTAATTCATAGTTAGGTGAATTTCTTTTTTCCATATTTTGTATCAATGTAGAAATGCCCTATTTTGAATAAATTCGTAAATATAGATTCATCAATTATTTGGGGTTGGCCACTCTAGTCCTACACTTCCACTTAATTCTATCTCCTACATCTTCATTTAAACCCACCTTTCTCATATCACTCACCATCACACCTCACCTCTTTTTGGTCTTTCGCTCCCACTCTTTCATCAACATCCATTTTCTTTATTAATCTTACTGTCTCAATCTCTTCCCTTCTTAAGAGGATGCTATCCAAACGTTTGTTATCTCTGTCTTACATATACATAACATAGCAAATCTATTTACCACATTCTTACTACAGTTTATTTATAATTAATATAAGTGTAAATTTACCTATTATCAAAATCTTAGAGGAGATCATAAACTATGCTCTAACGTGGAATTTTTTTTAAATCAGTTATAAAATGTTAAATTATGAATGCATATAACTAGTTTTAAAAATTAAATTGAAAAAAAAAACTCCATACTAAAGCATAGTTCTATGTTCTCTACAAATTTGGAAATAGGTAAATTTACTCTAATATTAATTCAAATTAACTGTAATTATAATGTGGTATATATATTTTCTATGTTATGCATATGTAAGACAGAGACAATAAATGAATGGGTAGAGTCCTCTTAATACATGTCCGAGCCATCTTAATCTATTCTCCCTCATTTTATCAACTATTGAAGTTACTCCTACTACTCCTATACTACCTCTTATACATTATGCCCATATCTTATTTTATCCTCCCTAGTCATTCCACTCATCCACCTTAATATTTTCATCTCTGCTACACTGTTCTATCTTCCATCCAACATTCTATCCCATACATCATTGCCAGGTCTCACCACTGTCATAAAATTTATCTTTTAACCTAATAGGAATTCTTTTGTCACATAAAATACCCAACGTTTCTCTCCACTTCATCCTGTGTTTCATATCCTCTTCGAAACCACCATCTTTTTGTACCAAGGACCCTAAATACTTGAACCTCTAAACTTCTCTTACTATATTCTCACTCAACTTTATTTCTAGTTGTTCCCTATTCCCCCTGTGTTCCCTTTCACCAAAATCATACTCTATAAATATTCTGCTTTACTTCTAATAATAATTAGTCCTTTACTTTCAAGAGCTTCCCTCCACTCTTTAAGTTTACCATTCACTTATTTAGTTAATTACAAGTTTATATATTTGATTCATTTTTAGATTTATATTTTGAATTTATTTGGCAGAGTTATCCTCTACTCTTTTAGATTCTAGTGATTAGGTTATTATGTTTTTTTTTTCGGGTAGGAGTAAAGTACAAGTTTTAAAGTAAAAAAGGTTTATTAATAGAAAATTGGTTCTACTTGGTACCATAAATAAGTAAAATTACTACCTTTTATAACAGAAATATTTTATAATTTTATCAACCTAATTTTTTTTTTCAATATTATTGTATTGAACTTTAATCAAAATCATCTTTTGAATGCAATGATTTATATTTAATTTCATTACTAATTAAAAATAATAATAATACACTATCATGTTTGAAGATAGAATGAGCGAAGAACTAAATTCTACTATTTGTATTTGGATGGCTATTAATTTATTGTTTTGTTTTAAGTGTATGTTACTGCCGTGTTATTGTTGAATTATAATAAATAGTTTGTTGTACACAAATATGAATGTTTAAAATTATTTGAAAACATTATATACATTTATAATTTCTATAGTTATAAATTACTAAATTTTAGGCTTATTTAGACTTTAATAATAAGAAATTACCTGTAGTCATAAGCAAATAAGAGCTGATGTCTCTTAGGAAATGCATGATGCAATAATGCGTTTGCTAATGTTTTACCATGTCCAAGTGGTGAAAATTTAAAGCTATATGATAGAGTACGCATATTCTATTTCCATAAACACAATTATTAATTTATGTATTTTTATACCAAGTTTACTTTTTTTGTTTACTTTGCATATAATATGTAATCCTTTGACTTTATCATTAAAGCGATGACCTGTCATAAGTCTTTTCTTTTTATCTCCTGTTAACAAATAAATTATATCTATATTGGAAAGGCACACGTCATACTGACCCAAAAGCAAATTTTCTTGATATGATGTTTCCTAAAATAAATAAATTTACTAAACTAATGAATATAAATAACTAAGAACTAATAAAATAAATTTACTAATAAAGGTTTTTCATGTGAAGTAACAAATGAAAGTCTGAAATTTGTAACAAACAAAACACCTGATTGACCAGTTTTTTGTTCATTTACTGGAGTAAATAATAACACACTTTGAGCTTCAGCAATTATCATTTCACCTACACATATAATAACAAAATAAATTTATATTAATCTATATATTTTTACTTTGTAACAATAAATTACCTGGATGAAGTTTAGGGGAGAGTTCTTGTTCAATAAATGACGTTTCACAACTAGAAATCTAAAAAAAATCAATACATTTATTATATAAACTAAAATATTACTGGATGTTAGTATAATATTCCCAATTTTTTTTATAGATATAACATTTAAATTAAGAAATCATAACTTATAGGTAATATAAATTACTAAAGCATCTCAAAATAAAAATTTTAAAATGGATGAAAAACTGATCTTTTTATATCTTATTTGTATATATTGTTAATTATTATTGATTAATAAAATAATAAACAGAAACATTTGTATACATTTACCTATATAAATTTTGAACCTACCAAGTTATTATTATGCAGTATGTTATGTTAATTTAAAAAGACTGAAAACATTAAAAATTGTGTTAAATTACATTTAAGACAGAACATGCCATTTTAAAAAAATGTAAAAATGGTATTATTTAAAAAAAAAATTTAGGTTAACACTTTACTATGATAATTTTTAATTTAACTATTCATAAAGATTCTCAGTAACATTTAGAAAGGCATTTCTAAGAGTATTTTTTTAAATTTATCTTATTTTAGATTCATTTTATTTACATATTTTTGGGTAAACATTTTAATACATAAACCATTTTTACAGCTTGGTTATTTAAAAATAATGAAAAATCTCTAAGGGATGCACAGGAAAAAATGGTTATGATTTTAACCCAATTTTGAGTTTTCAAAATATGTTGATTATTAAAGGGTGGAGTTTTATAAAAAATGTTTAGCAAATAATTTTGTTTAAATTGCTGAATACTCCTCTTACAATATACACAAATAAAAATAGCTCATACCAACGGGTCATTTCCCAGAAATAACAATCTGGCTTATTTTCGTAGGCCAGTTATCGTTGGTATGACAAATATTACCACAAATTATTATATTTATTGTTGTAAAATGAACCAATAATAAATACTGAATAGATAAGACATTATTATTTATTATTATTATTATTTACAATAACTTAATGGAATTTGAAGGTTTCACAGCGGCATGTTCACTGTTCAGCCTTAAGAATATAGTTTTGTTATATATGCTTGTTTTTATTTAACATTTATTTTTACAAATAAATATTTTGTTTTTCATATTAATTATTATATTATATGTTAATAAAATAGGTAATAAACAGACATTTTTATACATTAACTGGGTATTAATGGATTTAACTCAAGACTTCACTTAACAAACATTATTTGTCAAACATAATTAGCAATAACAAACATACATTTATCAGTTTAGCAAACGTTTTTTATATTTTATGTGGTTATCTATCATATCTATATGTTGTATAAACTTGATTAAAAATTATAATTCAATATCCTTGGATGATATCATATGTACCTATCAGATATTTTTTCAAGTATTTTCTTGAAAAATATGATTTTGTACTTATATGTTTTATAAGAACTGGCATATTTGGTAAATTTTCCATGAATTTAGTTATAATTGTCATTTTCCCAAAAAAAGATACAAATAATTTTTTTAAATTCAAACAATACTAACAAAATTAAAAATTCATAGAGCAGTTTCAATTGAATAGGTATTTAAATAGATAATTGCAACACATACCATTTTGATAAAATAATACCTCTATATATATAATATAAAACACTGACACAGACCGTGTCAATGCACACAGCAAAAATTAAACATATGTATATTATACATTTTCTATAAGAAATTGACATAGCCTTTATAAATATTACATATATTTCTAGATAATAAGGAGAAAAATTTTTTATATAGATGCTATTTAATCAAAGATACATTTTTTAACATTAAATTCAGTATTTTTTTGAATAAAAATTTATTTCAACCTGAGAATTATTGAATCTTTGTTCATTTGAACTTCGATTTGAACCAACATAAATTAAAACTGATAAAATCTAAAATAATATTAACAAGAACCAAAAATCGGAAATCTAAATATTTTGGAAACTATGTAGGTATCTGGTAATTAAATTGTTTGAATCGATAAAACTGGAAATTACAAACTTGGAAAGTTGGAACATATATATCTTGGCCAAATGACTATGGATTGAAATTAGATTTTAGCGGGATAGTATGGTATATTGAAATACATATTTTGGGAAATTGTATTAAAATTATACCATTAAGGGGAGGTTCAATAATTACTAGGATATTTAAGCTCCTTCCGAAAAAATTAGTTAATAAGGGATACATTATAAAAATAATAAAAATAAATGAAAAAATAAAATAAATAAATAAAATGAGTACAGTTTATTTAATATAAATTGTAGAGTACTCATTTTATCTACAATAATTTTTTACCTAGGTAATTTACATTTAATACCTATACTATTATTATATATAGGTACATTTAGCATACTAAACAGACACCTATAATATAAATATATTATACCAAATGTATTTAAAATATATAAATAATATGCATTTTACCTGTTCATCGTCATCCAAGCCAATGTAACTTTTGAAACTATTTGTTAATCGTTTTTCGTTCATCATTAATGCTACCTCATATCTATGCATTGAATTAATTTTTTCATAACACAATAATATATGTACCTAGATACTTATTTTAATGTGTAACATTAAATAAACACAAAATTATAAAAATCATATGTAGATCAAGTTAAACTTTAACAGTTCAACGACTCGTTGAAATAATAAATAATGACTACCTATGTATACGTTTTTATAAAGTTTATGTTTATCTATATCTAATCCGTTTTTGTACCCTATCTATATGTATCTAATAACTTAATTTTTAATAAAACTTTTAAAATCTTAAAACATAACCAAAAAATGTTTAATGATAAACATTTTGATAAATAACCGATGTGTAAATCACGGCCACGGCTCTATAGATACTATATTATACTATTTTACTATTTATGGTGTAAATTGTATATTTATCATAGATGATGATTATAATATCACGGAATATTTATTGTATGAATTCTGTGATTGTCACGGACCATCATTCAATAAACACACGGTTCGAGTAGGAATATTTTTTACTTTTCGGTATACGCGGTATAAGTAAGTTATTCCCAGGTTAACCATTATTCAACCGCTAAATAGCCGCATGTTTCAACCAATGACAGGGTATTCTTTTTTTCCGGAACACACATTCCGTGCTCTGGTTTATACCACGAAATAAAATGAAATGATAACAATTTCTTTTATTTATTTATTCTGTTTTCCGAATAGACCAACCGGCAATCATTTTAGTTATGTAATTTGGATTTTATTGCGTTATTATTTTTCTTTGAAATGTACTAAAATAAATATCTTTTTGGGTTTTTTTTCAATACCCGTTATTTATTAAGTATTCCAATTTCTATACTTAATTTACCGTCCAGGATATTCATGTTTGAATTTTAAATTTATTATTTCTTAATTCAATTAAATTGAAGATAATTTATAATCATTATAATCATCATGTCTGACGACTTAGTTACATTTACCATTCGTTATGAAAGATCTAAGTTTGAACTGAAAATGAAATCGCCTACAGATGTGTGTGGATTCATTCTAAAACTGGTAAAACATATTTTTTATTATTTGATATTTCATATATATTGTTATTAGATCCTATTGAGTTTTATTGGCAGAGTTTAAATATAGGTACCTAATGATTTAAATTAAAAAATAAATCATTAGGTACCTACTATGACATGGACAAATTATTAGGTATATTATTATCAGGGCTCATAACTTATAATTCTAAAAAAGGTTGTTGTAAGCCCTTAAATATGCTCTAAAAAGTAAAGCGCTTAAATATGCACTAAAAATACTAAAATATGCAAAAAAAAAAAAAAAACGTTTGTATACATAAATTATTATTTTATTATTATTATTTATTATATTATTTTATTATTTTAGCTTCTATTATTAAAAAAAAAATTGAATAATATTACATCGGAATTATTGTACTTTATTGTATCATGAACAACTTGTGGTACTCATTTATTCTGCGATTGTTCTGTTAAAAAAAAAAAAATTATAAATTTAATATTATATATTTTTTAAATATTTTTAATCATGTATTTACCTTGAAAGTTACATTGAATAATCAGATGTTTGTACAAGTTTTTAAAGTGAAATGATCTTCGTTTGTTACTCAGTAGAGTCTTGTACATTGAAAATGATCGCTCGATATCCACTGACGTAATTGGTGCAAACTTAAAGTATATGAGATCATCTGTTGAGAAGTCTTCAGGAAGTCCAAGTTCAAGTTCTGTGTTCATATTAATACCAGATAATACATTTGAAATATTTTTTAAAACTTAAGACAGACATTTTTGTGGGTGACGATATTGATTATATAATATATTGTTTATTAAAAAACAGCTTTTCCAATTGGTCCTTGAAGAGTTTGAAATACTTTTTCAAAATTTTCAATTACATTTATAGCTTCAGCTAATGGTAGTCCTTGTTCTTGTAACTTGGTATTGGAAACTGTTAAAATTATAAAATTGGACTTTATGTAAATCTCTTTCAATGCCAGCTTTGGAAATATATTTTTTAGCTCCTTTGATGCTAACGATGTCATTGGCGTCTAGTTTTTCAAGAATTTTACGTATGATTTCAATGTTTTTACAATAGTAATTTAAGGCTATGATCCACGTACTCCAACGTGTTATAATAGGCTCTGGTGGCAATTGTAATGACTAATTACTTGTTATTTTTAAAAAAAAATCTTTTAGGTTACTAAAAAAAATAAATAATAAAAATCCATGCGAAAAAAAGCAAAATAGCACTTATACTCTGAAATATGCAACATAAAATTTTGTATGTAATTAATTTCTTGGTTATCTGAAACAAATTTATAGCTCACATAGGTACCTCTAGGACCTCTCAAAAAAATATGCAAATGCTAGAAGTTATGAGCCCTGATTATTATTAATTAAATAAAATGCATTAATTGTGTAGACGTTTTATGTTTTATATGATAGGGCTTGATATTTAGAATAATAATTTGAAATTAATAAAAAAAAAAATTTATTTTAAAATTATTTATATCTGAATAATTCCCAAATATGAGTTAGAATGATAATCCCCAATTTGTCTAATTTGTTAACATATTTTATAATTCCCAAAGTTTGTTTGTTTTTATGGAATAGAAAATAGTACAGTTCAAACAACCAACAGTGAATTTTTCATAGATGTTTGTCATGTTCCGGAGCCAGCTTTAGTAGATAATATTTTGATATAATCTGTCTACATGGAAAGACGAAGTAAAAACTGTGATCTTGCAGTAAAACGATATTAGGTCAGAACACCCAAATTAATTTTCAAGTAAAAATGAAGTTTATTTTACTCAAAACAATTTTATACATCAATAATAATTTTATTTTAATATTATATCTAATACATATATATATAATTCTGAAAATTTATTTGATCGCAATAAAAATCCATAAGGTTCATCAATCTATATATTGGAAATTGTTACTTTATAATTTGTATTTTATTTTCTTAATAAATGAATACACACTTATAGATTTTGTTAATTTTATGTTTTTTCTAAAAATTGGTATTATAGAGTGAAACATTAACTAGTAAGTTATAACTCGGGCTCGGAAGTTGATGACCTTAAAAAATTACAAATAATGGTTTTTTTATATAGGTACCTATTTTAAAATTAATAAAAAAATATTTTAAATAATAATATATAAATAATTTTATATTTTAAATTTATAAAATACAAATTATTCAAAATTATTACATTGTACTATTAAAGCATATTTGATGTTCTCAAAATTAAACAAACGACGATTATCGGATAATAAATAATATTTATATTTTGGAAAACTTCTTTCTACGTCCACTGAAGTGATTAGAGCAAATTTAAAATGAGCCAAATCTTCAGCACCGAGAGGTCATCAGGAAAACATTCTTTTGACGCTTCTTCACCATTTAGAATTTTTTAAATTGTTAACATCGTTTGAAAACCAGTATTTTTCTCAAGTACAGCCTTCAATTTCTTTTTAATTTCATTTCCGATTCTGTTAACTGCTGCTGATTCAATTTTTATATCAATATATTTTATAATTTTTATTGAGTCATAAAGACTGAATCCTGAAGTTTCTAACTTGGTAATAGAATCGGCCAGAGTTCCAAAGTTAGCGTTCATGTAAATTAAATTACGTTTTACATTCACATCTCTCATAAGATCCTGTGCATTTTCAATTGACATAAAATCATCTTTGTTTAGACCCATAATAATACTTTTCAAAATTTTAAAAGTTCACAAAAATAAGTAGCAGCTTTAGCCATGTACCCCATCTGATCAATACCGGTTGTGGGAGTATAGGAATATTAGGTGCCATTTCCTTGAAATATTGAACACGTGTTGGGTATTACAAAAATGTTTTTTTGATATTTAATATTAATTGATCTACTTTTGGGAAGTGTTTTCGAATCTTTTCCACAACCCTATGTAATCCATGGGCCAAACAACTTGCGTGTTCCATTTTGGAATACATAATTTTTATACCTCTGCCAGCTTTTATCATATAGGGAGCGGCATCACTTAAGAACAACAAAATATTGTCATGCTTTATTCCTTGGGGCCATAAAATATGTAGAGATTTAGATAATTTAGCTATGTGTGATTAACTTTTTCTAAAATTTCTGAATTTAGCAAAAATATTTTATCTGGGCTTCCAACTTCCAATGTACCAACAATTACATTTGCTACATACCGTCCTACTGAACTATGGTTTTGTCTATAGAAACCTGTAGCTTTTGGTTTTCGCAATAACTTCTTATTTTGTTGATACTATCTTCGTAACATTCAGAAACATAGGTTTTCCTTAGTGTTGATTCGTCAAAAATACTTTTGTGTGTGTATTTTTCCAAAAATGTATGGAATGAATGATTTAATATTTTATTTAAAGGAATATTGGCCGATTAAAAAGCTTGACATAAATCGTAATTAAAATTAGATTTTTTGATGACATAATAAGAAAACTTTGATTTTTATTTAAATTTTTTCTCTCATTAGCATTTTATGTTTTATACGAGAAATGTGTTGTTCGATAGTGAATTTTTTTCCGAGGTTACTCTTACTTCACATACTTTACAATAAAAAATTGTACTATTAGAAGAAAAATTATCATCGCCGAATTCCGACACAAAAACACGCAGACGAGCACTTGTCGACGTTTTAATTTTCGGCATTTCAAAAATATTATGAAAAAATTAATAAAATGTACCTACGTATATTCACTACAACATAACAATGACTGTAATCGACGAGATAAAATCAGATACTAATTTGTGGCTGATTTCCAAGTTTTAAGTTATCGGTCTAATGGTTGACAAAAAACAATAAGAAGTGAAGCGATTGTAAATTAGTGACAGTGCAATAACAAGGTATATGTTATTTGACGAATGATACGATTTAAGATATAATTTAATCGGTAGTAGGTTTTCAATAAACTCGTTATTTATTCTTTATACTAGTGGGAAATGAGTAAAAATTAGTTGAAATGTGCAAAAATGACTTATAAATTTAAAAAAAAACCAAAAAATGCAAAATAAAAATTAGTAACTTAGATTCGCATACTATTGAAACATATTTTCAACTAAGAAGTTTTAAAAAAAATGCAGAATGTGTCAACTTCCGAGCCCTAGTTATAACTAACTAGTAGTAACCCATTGTAAAACAAACTATTCTATGCCAACAATTGGTTTTTTAATACATTATTTGAGTATTGAAAATTATTACTGCTAATCATGAACATTTTATTAAGGTAGTGTGAAATTGTTTTAAAATTTGTTTACCCTTGGTTTATACACGTTTTGCCACTAAAAATGTTTATGATGGAAAAGAGAACAAACAAAAAGGATATTATATAAGAACTTATCGGGATGAAGAATGCACGAAGGTAGAAGGAAGAAGTACAACCAAGGTCCAAGACATAGTCAAAAATGATCTATGATTTGGTGCCTGGGTAAGAAGAGACCCTAAAACCAAGGGCAATGATGGATGATTGGTGAAATATTTCTATGCCGGGCAGCTTATTTGAGTAGTGGGGAACACTATTTAGATTGCTGAACATTCCATAAAATTGTTTGTAAATATATAGTAGATAAGAAGGAGAAATATTTTTATGGAAAAAGTGCAAAACAATTTTTATTGGCAAAGACCAACTTGTCTGCAGACTCATTACCTGAAACTCCAACAACACGGAGTATCAACAGAAATGGCACCCTTAAGGAATTACAAAGATGCAATTATAGTGTAAAAATTAGTTGTGAATGACGAAGCAAATAGATGTAATTTATCCAAGAAGGATAAATTAAGTTTAGGAATAAAGTAGTAACATATTGTAACTAAATTGAAACTGACAATAAAATATAAAAAAATTAATTTTTCATTAAATTATGGGTGGCCCTTTTGAATGAGTGCCAAAGCAGTAAATGTTAATTTGCACCCCCCCCCCCCCCCATTATATCTGCCACTGATTGTATTGTGTTTTTCATATACCTAGTTGATATAAAAAAATATATATATATATTTTTAATATTTATATATAAGAGCTCGTATTTATTGTATATAATAATATTTAATAATTTGTAGGTAATTGACTATTGTTATTCTATGGTTGTTTCAGTCGTCGTTGTAAGTGGTACATGAGATTCGTTAAAATGTCTTAATAATACTAACTCTAGGCTATACAATTTATTAAGTTTTATAAAAAATGGCCATTTTTAAATTATAAAACCTATTTATACTTTTTAAGTGCATAAATGCATGCATATTTAGAACTTTTTAAGAGCATTAAGTTCCGAACCCTAGTTATTAAATTGGTGCAGTAAATACAATATATTTTTTTATGATTTGATTATTATTATTATTATTATTTTTACAGAAAACTGAATTGAAAATTGATGATACAGAGGAATTGGTAGTTTTATGCCCAACACCTGATGGAAAAATGGTAACACATATTTTAGTAAAGTGTCATTAAGAGAAAAATATGAATTTGTATGTTATACAAAAATATACCTACATCAGGAATCGAAAATAAAATTCATCCAAAAATATATTAATTTATTTTAAACAATTTAAATCTATAAAATAAATAGTAAAACTGAAATCCGTCAATTTACTTATACAATTCCAGTTATGTTTTTGATACACATATTGTATCTGGATAAATGAAAGATTTGTGTATCTCATTTTTCACATCATTGTTTTCAAAATACAATGAAATTTCTGTTTCCTGAAATAATTACCTATTTGATGGCTTTATGATTTATTTTAGATGGTGCATTAATTAATTAATTAACATGCCTTATTTGTTGTTAGAACAGTAATTTAATTTTTTTATTGTAGTAACATTGCTCGAATATTTTTGCCATACAACTCTACTAATATAGTATTTTCTTATTTTATAGTTAATATTCAGCATACTTTAATAATAATAATCACACGCTTTCAATGTCTTAATAACAATTCTATATAATAGAAAAAAAATTTCAAAAAGAAAGGATTTTGTTAGTTCTATTTAATAAATAAGTTAATTTATAAAATGAAAAAATTTAGTAGATTTAATAATAATATAACATTTATATCTTTATTGTTATTTTTGCAGATGGAAATCGCATCAGATGATGATATTGCATTTTTAAAGGTACAAAAATTTCTAAGTACATAATTAGTTTTTTATAATTAGATTTTTTTCATTTCATTTTTTTTTTTTGCTTTAGAGCATTGATTGTGATTTCACATATTTAAATTAATTTTTTTGGACAGACACTATTTTAAAACTGGTGAGTATTATGTATACCACATGGTGTGTTTATAATGAATAATAATAATTGAAAATTGAAGCATGTGAGATACGATTGACGATTTGTTTTCTGAATCTAAAGAATAACTAAACCAGTTGATATATATATTATAAAATTTTCTGAAATGTTTGAAAATTGATTTAACAATAATGTATGCAACTTTTCAATGAAAGCCATAAAAATGTTCATGGTAGATGTTGGAAATGAGTAACATTGGATGGTTTTATTTAATAATGTTGCAATAGTAACATAGTAATTTTTTATTTCCAAATTTCTTGTTCACTCTCACTACAAATTGTGTGCGTGTTGATGTTTTGAAAATTTCACAATTTACATGGGTTTTTAATTATTTTATTCAAAGTTTTAAAATGGTGTTTATATCTTCACAATGAGTCAATAAACTTAATTTGAAATCATGATCAAAGTTTAACATAGCAAGCATCTAAAATGGAACTTACTTTTTAGACATAGGTATCTCATACTTTATGTTATTTCCTGATGAATAATATATTCAAAATTGTCCAAATTATCATAGAGATAAACGGTGAGATTATTATTAGCTTTCCTTCCTTCTTTTTTTTATTTTTGAAATTAATTAATAATTATTATTTATTATTATTATTATTTGTTTTGCCTATTTATTTCCTATTTACAATGTTTTTCAAATAATCCATACAATTGATAATTTATATTATCTGTCTGCAAAAATAAATATTTATTAAATTACCTTTTAGATTCTGATTGAAACGAGGGAGCTATTGGTTTTATAATGTTTTTATTTATTTTATTTTTTTATCTTTTTTGAAAATAACTGTTTGACTGATGACCAGAATACTTGATTCAATTATATGTATAACCATTTTGTGATAGAAAATGATAATTTAAAGTTATATAAGGAAAAAATAAATCAAGGAGGTAACAAAACAAGGAATTTCCTTGTAATTTCAAAAATAATAAGTCTGAAAACTTGACATTTTCAAACGTATTTTGTTATTATATAAATAATTTTTCCAAAGTTATAGTTACTATTATTTCAAACTCTGTCCAGAATCGTTTTATTCAAATAAATGACTTATCATTGCTCTCAAATTCAATATATCCACCACATGTAACCTACTTGGCAAATAAAAGTGCTTTCCTTTATAATTTGCCCCCTCGAGAGAAAAGTTCTGTATATATCAGTGCATTTTTTAAGATATTTTCACTGGGCAACAATTAAAATATATAATCAATATACACTGGGGTGGCGATCATACGTCCTGTTTTGAGGATTTGAGTTCCATTGTCCCAACAAACTTTAAATGAGATGCTTTTGGATATGGGATCCCGTTTTTATCTCTCTTTATCTAAAAAAAAATTCATTTTAAAAATTGACATATATTTATATATAATATAAGTAGGTCCAAATTTTGTTTCAAATTTAAAAAAAACTTAATGAATGAAAGATTTTTTCTAAGTTTTTCAATATTTGTATGTTTATAATGATACAAATTACCTACAGACGTTTTTTCTGTCGCATACCAATGACGCACAAAACTCACTATATTTTAATTTAAAAAAATACTTTCTATATCGTCACTCACCCTCTTACACATATGATTTTGTCCTTTTTTGTGTATATTTAATACAATTGTAAATCAAAGTAGGTATACTAATAGGTACTTTATTAATCATCAACAAGTTCATTATTTAAATGTGTGCATATATTGACTATTCAGTTTCATATATTTATCTATAATCATTCATTACCCAATTATTTTACATTGTAATATATTGTCCAGTCTTCAACAATAAAATTCACGAAATGACAAAGTATTTTCCCTGGGTGGCATTTATGTCACCTAGATTACTAGCTTAAAAAATGCACTGGGCTATATGACTGGAATCATGTTATAGCAGTAATAGCATGTATTAATATTGCAGTGTAATTTTTAGTTGAATATACAAATTGATTTATAATAAAACAAATAAAATTGTTTATAAACCTTAATAATCCAAAAATTTTATATTTTGAAAAAAAGGTTTGTATCGTTAAAACTGAACTGTAATTTTAAAGATTTTTTTACCCATAATTTTACTTAACAGGAAATAACCAATAACAAAATATTGTATTAACCATTATAGAAAACCAAACTTTCCTATAACTCTGAAAATAAAGAAATTTATTGCAGTTTAGAACTTGTGGTAACAATTATTCATAAACAACTGCCAGATGACCCAAAATTTCAAATGATGGTAATATAAATATAATAATTTAAAGTTCTAATAAATACTTATTAGTTTGTACCTATTGTTAGGTTTTATCAAACAAAATTGACCAATTATCAGCACAATTTTCTCAAATGTCACAGTCATTGGATAACAAAATTGAAGAAAATACCGATGGCCTACTAAAGAATATTAAGTATATTACATTTGATAGTTTTACTATGGAAATTGTTTTTGTTACACATTTTATATTTTCCATAGGTTGTTTTTGCAGACAGATGTTGGCAAGATGGCAGAGACAAATTGTGCAGGTAGGATGTATATAAAATAGTAAATAAGACTGTTGGTAAAATATTAAATATTTTATTAAATTAGGCGAACAAAACAACTCAAGTGGATCGATAAATTTTGAACCTAAAACTAAGAAAAAACCAAAAAAGAACAAAGAAAAGTTCCCATCAACAAGTTATAATACTTCATCTAACGATGTAAATATTTAATACCACCGACTTCAGTATTTTATTGTTTAAAATATATTGTTTTTTTTTTTTTTTTAATATTTCAGAATTTGCCCAAATTAAACGAAACCATAAACGAGGAAAAAACACCAGTGTTAACAAAGAACTTAGATGAATTATTGGACATGTTGGTGAAACGAGGATTTACTAACACTATACAGAATATTATAGTTTTGAAAAGATTTGATAATGATTTTGAAAAAGCATTAGAATATTTAAATAAATCTGTATGAAAGCAATTTAATTTTGTATACATAATAAGTAATACTGTGTTTAAAATATGTATGGTACGATTTTATATAAAATTTAATTCTCAATTAAAAACTGACATAAACTATTATTAATAATTGTAAATTAATTCAGTTCCATCTTTGTAGCCTTCTTTTAATTACCAGGCTGGCTTTAAATCTGTCTACTTCTCCACTTGTCTTGTGTTTAGTTTGATATACCCAGCTATGCAGATCTTCCGTAAATCTGTCTTTCTCTGATTCCTTATCGTGTCCAAATATTAATATATCATCGTTGATTATATTATTAGAAAATTCAACATGTTTGTCATTACATTTTTTCATAATTGAAACATAACAATTTAAAGACGCCTAGGTTTTTTTTTTATGCCAAATTCGTTACTCATTTGTAGCTAACAAAATATCCTTTTCTGCTTTTTGTGTCCAACTTTATTCCTCCTTTCCTTTGGAATTAAATTATATGCATCTATTCCAAATTTTATGTACTTTTCTATTTTTGGATGTTTAATGAACCATAAAGCCACGGACACATTGGCGAGCGACAAACGATAAGAAATTTCCAAAATATATTTAACACACAGTTTCAAAAAAGAATTTATATTGATATTAAACAATTGGCGACAGCGACTGGCGATGCTCAAACAACTCGATCATAACATGTTTAATATATTTTGTTGTAATTTTCAGAGCGGTGTGTACTTTAATTTCCAGATATAAAGTAGAACTGTTCATATTTATGATGGCTGATTTGAATATTTACTAGTTTATTAAAATTATGAGTAATTTTACTTCTGTACAAAGAAATCCGATAATTTCAAAAGTATAATTAAAACTTATGTTGTGAAATGATCATTATAAAAACACTAAAACAAATATGGGCTGAAGTGGGAGCGAAAATCAAGACTATCTTCCTCCTATGACATTGACTTTTCAAGAAAGACCATATGATACCAGTAATGACTACCATATTATTTTCTATGTCTTTAATAATTCAGGAAAATCCACGCGACAGGTATAATATTCAAACTTCTACACTATCAAACTCCCAAGACTAGTAGCGTAGCCAGAATTATGCAATGGTGGGAGGGGGTTAAGTATTAATTAAACTAAATTTTATATTTTTGTTAGGTTGCTCAATACTCGATGCTCTTATTGGACCATAAATGTATAAATTATAATACATTTACTAGGTTAAATGTATGAGAAATGGAAAGGGGAGGTTTAGTTACCCAACTTCCCCCCTGGTTATACCATTACCCAAGGAATTCAATGTAAAAATGGTGTCTTCCATCTGATTTCTTGTTATATTTCACAGTACTCAACATAAACCAAAGCCTTTTTATATTCTTTAATATCAGTATTTTAAGAGCTTTTGTTTGATTTTTATTTAATTTATTTATAACGTTTTAGTGAATTTCAGTTTTATTTATTTTATTTGTTACACCCAAATGGGCAATATTACAAATACAGATGAGATATATACAGAATAAAGATATATAACAATAATTATAATTATAGATTACTAGCTAAAAATGAGGCCAGGACTATTTCCAACTTATCTAGATTCCTTTGCATTCTATGTATAGGATGATTTTGTCCATATGAGGTGTGACGAAGTTAGAAAAGTCTGATGATTCTTGTATTTATTTATTTTATATTAACAGACTTTAATCATGAGTATTCGATAGAATAAAATCCAACAAGCAATTGATTGTGTTTAAGATAGTGTTGCATTGAAATAAATTCAGTAATGGTAATTTTTCATTAAAAAAAATTGCTTCAGTCCACAACTATTTTGGGAAATTCTTGGTGAATCGTGGTTCTAACTGCCTCACAAATAGTCCCCATTCGGACTAACTCATCATTCAGCTTTTCCATTTTGTTGAGGTGTTTTCTCATTTCGTGCTTTATACTAAAACTTTTCAATATGGCTAAAACTTTGGCATTTTTGTATTCTAAAAATACAATTACTTCTAATAGTTTTAACAATATTATTTATTCGGATATTATCTATACTCAAGAAACATCTACATTTTTCTTTTACTTCAGATTTGTGTTTTAAAAAATAGATATATGCATATTTGGAATAATCATTTTTGTTTCTCTTTGTATGAATGACTCCTTATTATATGTTGTTTGCCACATATGCAAGTTTCACAAAAAAAACTGTGCGTTTTGTAAATTGTATTTGATTGTGTTTCAAATATTCACGAACATATTTGACATTCTGATGACCGAGTACATTGTATCCAGTGTTGTAATGTGTAATTATTACCCAACTGAAACGTTTGCATGTTCAACTTCTTGTGAAATATCTGTTTTGATTAATATTGAAAATATTTTTTTCTCACGCACACTGACTGTAATTACATGATTATTTCTTTTAAACGTACACCATACACCATCTGGCACATGTAAAACATTTGTTAGATAATTTTTTACCCACTTATCAACATAAGCATGAATATTTTTGATATCTTTTCATCAACTGCCATAATGTATTTACTGTCTCCAATACGTACTGGTAGTTTAACATCAAAAATTTCATGATTAACAAACCATTTTCTTCTGTTAGTCATTTGATCACTCGTCCCAGAGTCCATACACCATTCATCTGAGTCGTTAATCTCTTCAATTTTTCCTTTTACACTAATAATTGGTAATCCAAAATTTGAATTATTTTCTTGTCCCTTTTTAAATATTCTGGAGTCTCTTCCAGTATCTTTGTTTTGTTATTTTTATTATATTTTTGAATTTTATAATTCTTGCTGCTATTTTTTGCAGTTGGTGCACTACTTCCGGCAATATACAGGGAGAAAATATAGATACAATTATTGTAGGTACCTACTCGGGTACCTGTGTCGTAATTATAATGTTTTATTTTTCCCAATCACATAAAGGTTAATTTAGTTTGTGGTTAAACTACATAGTTTGGAGAAAGTCGTTTTCAAAGATACATTTGTTACAAAATGTAATTTTACATTTTTGACAATGTATTATATTATATATATTTAGTACCTATTTACAGTCCATGTTTAAATTTATTTCATGTTCATGTGTTTGTAGTTATACATAAGTAATATGCCAGAGTAAAATTTTTAAAAATTAAAATATAATACATATAGGTACATTATATGAATTATAAAAAATTAAACTGCTTATAATTTATATTCTTTAACACAACACAATAACATGGCTTTCGTAAAATATAGATACAGGCATGAGCATCTGCTTCTAAACTAGAACCAGTCATTTTTAAATTTATAATAAAAGTTTAGATTTTTTTTTATTTATCCACACCTAACGAATATTTATTCTCTGGCGCAACCGCAGTGTTGATATCACATGTATTACACCATTAAAAGTTATTTAATACTAAATACTATATAATATAAACCTGATAATGAATTTCAAAAGTAAAATAATATATTAGTAATTAATTAGGTAAATATAATTAAATACAAATTCATAATAAATAACTGCTTTGCATACATTACACAATTTCTTGTTAGTTTGATCTGATTTCCGTATATTATATAACCAAAATTTTAATACATTTATTATGTTTAATGTGCTAAAAATAAATTTTTTTGTATAAGCAAAGTTCAAGGATTTATTTTTATTTTGATAATACATCATTGGTCATTTAAATAGTTACAATTAAAATTATAAGAAAACATATCATATTGAGATACATTATGTTCTCTATAATACACAATATATTGTGGGTAAAATTCAAAATCATTGAATTTCACATAAACCATACCATTTTTCGATTTAGCAGTATCATAATGATTAGGTACAACATTCAAACCATAATCGACTTTAACTTCTTTAGTTTTTTGAACTAAAACTCTACAGATAATAAACGCCCGCTCAATTAGCATTTCTAAAAATAAATTAAAACAAATTTGTTAAATATAAATATATATATACATTTAAATCAAAATTATTTAACTATTTTATATATATAGAAAAACAAATACAAAGGTAAGAGTTTTGAGAGGAGGGTGCACCCTAGGCACAATACTGAATATTGTTTTCTTTTGTAATGAATACAATTTTAAAATATATTATATACATTTAGATATCCTAGTGCATGTGAACTGATAATATACTTATATACAGAAATATTGGAGCTTCAGAGAGGATATTAAACACAGGATTAAGAAGGGTGAGCGTCAGGTATTTTGTGTGATAAAAGAATCCTTATTAAGTTAAAAGGTAAATTTTATAAGACTGCGGTCAGACCTGCAATGAATGGAACAGAATGTAGTTAGGAAGATAGAACAGAGAATGAGTGTAACAGAGATGTGAATCATAAGGTGAATGAGTGGAATAACTAGAAAGGACAAAATAAGTATTGAGTATATAAGTATAGGTAGTAGTATATAAAAGGTAGGAATAGCTTTGGCAGTTAACAAAATGAGGGAGCTTAGACATGTATTAAGGAGGGAAAACTGAGGCAGTAAGATTAGTAAAAGAAATGTATGTTGATGGAAAGAGGAGGAGGGAAAGGAAGACCGAAAAAAAGGTGGAGGATGTGATGGAAAGTGATATGAAGAAGGTGGGGGAGATAGAGTTAATTAGAAATGTAGGACTAAGATGACCAATCCCAAATAGTTGGGAGAAAAGGTGAAGGAGAAAAATAATAAGAAGACTTAATGATTAACTAAGAATTATTAAACATAAGGCAAGATTTTAAAGAAAAATAAACGGACATTTCTCCACTACCCCCCCCCCCCCCAATTTAATTTTCATATATTTTTTTGCCAATATTTAGTACTCAATTTGTACAACCTGGATTAAAATTTGTACACATTTAGATTTCAAGGAATTCACAAAATCCTCATGGGGAAATAAAGAAATGTTTCCCCAACCCCTCTCAACAGAAATAATGTATTTTTTTCTAAAACTTTTGTATCAATATTTAATAATACTTAATTTGGCCAAATTTTTACAACCAGTCCCTTAATTTTGACAAAATTGCCAAAAACCCAATATACCTACCATATATAGACATTTTCCAATCATATTAATTATTTGTTTCTTTATTATTTTATTTTCTCTATGTACAGTATTTTTTGTTATATTAGAATATTTATTATCATTTTTTAGATTCTGAGCGTAACATTGAATATATATTTGTTATACAATGACATTTGTGTTTTTTTATGTATGCATACACTTATATACTAGTTCGGTCATAAATAGTCGAGAATAAGATTTGGGTTGAAGAGATTTTTTGATGGCAAATTGGTAGGTACTAAGATAACATATAAAAAAATAAAAATATTAAAAATAACAAATAAACTAGTCATGGATATCAACTATATAGATGATATATACTATTTCTATTCACCAAAAAAAAACCGCCAACTATTATAAATATAAAAATATAAATAAAACTTGAAATTTACACCAACCCTTAAATACATAGTAGATAAATATTTAAACTCACAATTTTAAACAATATTAAACACACAAAATAATATATGAATTTAGTTTTTGAAGATTTTTTAAAAAAAGCTAAACAAATACACATTTTATATGTCGGTTTATATATTTTATATGTTGGTAAAATAAAATTTACAATATTATTAAAGTGTAGGTTCATAGAAAAATAAATGAATATTTTTTGGTTTAAATTATTATAATAAAAATACAATTAATTAATTACATTATATTTAAATTTTAAATAGTATAAAGTAGGTATATACTCACATTGTACATACATTTCTGATTTTATGGAAATAGATTTTACGGTTAAGTCATTATAAAGTTCCCAATTATTATTAATTATTCTACAATAAGGATTGTAATGACCTATACTTGCCATACCTCCAGTAAACGAACAAATTCCTCTTAGTTCATAATTAATATTTTTAACTTTAATTACTGGAGGTTGATAGTTTTATTAGAATTTTAGGAGTCTATACATACCTAAATATTATGGTAAATAACAACAGGAAACAAACACTAAATTGCGTACTTCCCCCCCCCCTTCAGACTGATTTTATAAATTCTCCCTACCACAATATTTAGTATGTAATTTATATGAATTTAAATACTCAATCCCAGAATTTATATGGCATCCAAAACAAGAGAAAATGTTATTTTAGTATGGACAGGATTATAGAATCCTCCCCATCGTAAAAAATAAGAATTCTAGAATTTATTTTTTGCGCAATTATTTAGTATGTAATTGTAATTTGTATTACCATTATAATTTAAATTTACAAATTAAGTTTAAAAAAAAAGATTAATCACGTAAATTTCTTTCTATTTCATTTTATTATTAATGGGTATTTAAATAATGTTTATTAATATATGTATTTAAATATTTTTAAAATCGTTACATTTTTATTTCTCTCAAAATAGTTTTGAAATTGCCTATTTAGAATGTCCCCTTAAAAATTGGTGCAGTATCACAATGTTAATGTATGTTTTTAATATTTTCTGGAAAAAATTGTAGAAACTAGTACTTTTTAAATTGTACAATCTTCTTGTATTTTAATATCAATATTAATATAATATATAATCATTACGTTATTTTATTTATTTTCAAATTTATTATTGTCAATATTTGCCATCCACTATTCACACGGAATACAATATAGTTGAACGATGAAATAAATAGACCCATATTACTTTCTTTCAAATAAGTATGTAAGTAAATGAGTAAATAAGTAAGTAAGTAAGTAATTAAGTAAGAATAAAATATATATTTTTTTCCCACATTTTGTTTATATTCCTCCCCTCTACATCTCATTCAGCATTTTTATAAATGTGTTTCATTCTCCCCAGTTAATTTCCACCACCTAATCTTTCGGTTCTTTACCTATATTTTTATTTTTATGCATTCTCTTTTTCCTACACCAAATCTTCATAACCATTAACCTATGCTGTATTGTTACACTTTCGTCAGAGATTTCCTAAAGCCGGACTCACACGATGACAGTTTTTTCATGAAACAATTTTAAACTGTATGACATATATGTCACGAATATTCACACTAATGATATAAATGTGAAGACAGTTGCTGTCATGACACAAAAATATTTACAATAATACAGAAATGTATAGAACTGTCTTGACAGAAATTTCTCGATTGTTCACACTATGTGTGCAAAATATTTCTGAATACGAGTGACAGTCGTATGACAACTAGTTTTTATAGTGCGCAGTTGTACTTAATTCGTTTTTTTTTGTATTTATTAAAATGTTGGTGTCTTATATTTTGTATTCATTATTATAATCCATGGTATCGAAGCGTGAACGAATTGCGGCTGCTATTATTGTTATAGAAAGTTTGAGCAAAAATCAAAAAAAGGCAAGAAGTATATGGGAACGCAAATGGCTTCAAAGAAGGCAATTGTATGGTGCATATGATGCATTATCACGAGAACTGAGGATGGAAGACCCTTCACAGCTGAAAAATTTTATAAGGATGTCTGCCAAAGATTTTGAGGAACTAAGTTCGTGGATTGCACCAATTGTCCAAAAAAAGGATACCAATATGCGTGAGGCGATAAGCGTTGGTGAACGATTGATGTTCACGATGAAATTATAATTTGAAGTGTATATATAGCGGCTTTTATCAACACCAAAAACCAAACCCCAAACTGCAACTGTCAACTATTTTGATTCATCAAAACAGTAGACAGTCTATTAATCACACTGCCGACGCTTATTTCGGACATGTTCAGACCGGCACAAGAATTGTCACGAGACTTGTGTCGCAGAAATTAGATAAGTGTACGACAGAAATATAAACAATCGTTCATACGTTGACAGTTTACTGTCATACAGTTATTTCGTTATAAAAGTGTCGTCATGTGAGTCCAGCTTTAACAGTCCTTACATTGTTTTAAGCTCCCTCTCCTCCAAAAAAAAAAATTTAATTTGTGACTTGTTCCTTCTCCTTCCACTCTAATATGTAATATAATGCTCTTCTCTCTTCCTAAAAAAAAAGTATTATTAATCATTAATTCATATGTTGATGCAAAATCAAGAACTCTTTCTCCAGCCTCATTCATTTCTCCAAATCCCTACTCCCCTCTATGCACTCTATCGTAATATAATCTATTATTTTCTACATTGTCATTCTTATCACCTTCAATCTCAATCACAATTTTCTCATTTTTTTGAATTCCTTGCATTACATTACCTCATCAATCTTCTGTCAGAACCTTTCCTTTTGGTTTTCCTCGTATCCCACTTGTGAAGCATATGCATATATTCAATACTTTATCCTTTAATACTAATTTCACCATAATTATTCTATTTTCCTGATCACCTTTACCACTATTCCTTTCATTTCTTTGTCTACTATCATTCCTACACCGTTCCTTGTACTCGTCTTTCCTGAGCATATGAGTTGATACCCCCTCACCAATTTCTCTTTCCTTCTCCCCTTTCCACTTTGTTTCTTGCATACAGCAAATATTCACATTCCTCCTCCTCAAAACTCCATGCTCCTGCCTGTCAATGTTCCTATATCTCACATACCTAATCTCACTTTGTACCTATCTTGCATACCGAGACATGAATCTACTCCAAAATACTTGGGTGCTTTCCCTACATTGTTAACATCATACACCTTATACAATATACATACATATACAGTATATACGAGTACAATGTATATAAATGTACTTATAGTGTATACTGACATTTTAGATTGTTAAGACTAGGGAATTTAAATTGGCCAATATTATTATATGATTTATATTTTATTATATTTGTTGGCTACTAAAGTGTCATTTCTGAGTTACTGGAATTTAACAAAGTACCTTTGTGTATGGTTTACTTATAAAGTGTATACTACATTTTTTTTTTATATATTGTCATATACAAAGTAAAGGGTTTAAAAAAACAACTTTGTAATGCTATACATACTTATACAGTGTGATAAATTTAAAACTACCTTTTATACAGTGTGTAAAATGAAAATTAAGTTTTAATATAACAAAATAACAAATAAAATTATAATATTTACTTATTCTTTTAAATAATATTATACCAAAGCCACACTCGGAATTGTTTTTATCGAATGCAATGTTTTATCATTACTTTCAAATCTAAAATAATAATAATAATACACTGTCCTATCCCAGGACTAAAGCAACAATGGACCGACTTCCCCTGCCTGACTTCCCTGGCTTTTTAAGTTTGTATTTATTCATTAATACTTTAATTTAATATACCTATGTAATAAGGTTCAAATATTTAGGATCCGTTCGACAAAAGGATAATGATTTCAAGAAAGATATGAAATACAAGATTAAGTGTGTATGGATAAAATAGAAAGAAGCATCAGGTATTTGTAAGACAAAAGGATCTAAATTATGTTAAAAGGCAAATTTTAAAAGACAGTTGTGAAATATGCAGTGATGTACAGATCAGAAAGTTATATAGGATATAGGAAAATAGAATAAGGGATGAGTATACCAGAGATAAGAATGTTAAGGTGAAGTGACTAAAAAAGATAAAATAAGAAATTAGTATATAAGGCATAGTATAAGAGTAGCTTCAATAGTAGGAAAAATTAGAGAATAGATTCAGATAACTCGGGCATATTTTAAGGAGTAAAGAAACAGAGGTAATAAGGTTATTAAAGGATTTGAAGGAAAGTGAGGAAGAGGAATCCCAAAAAAAGAGTTGAGGGATATAATACTGATATGGGGTGAACTATAATTGAAAAGGATGTGTGAGATCTAGTTAAATGAAAGTGCAGGAATAGTGTGACCAAACCCAAATAGTTGAGAAAAAATGTGAAGTAAAAGAAGACCTACTGCAACTAACAAATCTGAAGATTGACTATAGATCAATAAAAGAAGGAACCAAGTTGTAGACATATAAATAAATATAAATATATATACATGTCTATGGAACTAAATATCTAATTAAACATACCTTTATAAAAGTAATTAATCAATTCTTACCATTATTAAAATTGCTTCGTGGTTGGATAAATGGTTCCGCATAATTACTATCTGTAATATGATCCATAAGCCATTTAGTAGCTAATTCAAGATTTCGATTAAATGTATAAAATAATGCTCGTTTAATTGCTTCTCTAGGAAATCCCATTTTTAGAAGTAAATGCATTAAATGTTCATCATATTCTATTTCGAGAGTTGGTTCTAATTAAATAAATTTAAATAATCATAAAATGTATTTAGCATAGTAAATTAAATAATTATATTAGTAATCTACCTCTGACACGTGATGCATATCTATTCGCATATAAAGGACAATATGAAAAACAAACACCTTTTCCATATCTACAACGACTTGTAAAACGCCAGTCCAAATTGTTTTCAACAATTGATTGTACATTTTTTGTAGCTGTAACGTGGTATAAAAACCATTCATTAACTACCATATTAGTATTTAATTCCAATTCATTTTTTCTTAGTGTGTATAATCCCCAAAGAATAGGATTTTGTACTTTAGACACACTTATGATCTGAAATCATTTCAAATTATAAATTTAAAAATAATTAATTTTTCAATCATTAAAACTTACATCAAACAGATCATATAAACGTCTAATTTCTTCAATTTCATGCAATTGTGTATCAACTACAGATTCTACAAAATATACGCTCATTTTCTTTGCTATAAACAAAAATAAATATTTAACAAAAGTCAATAATTATATTTTATAAGTAGATATAAATTATATATATATATTTTTTCCATTTGTGTATTCCATGTCAAATCAACACAGCCACACAGGATATAAACATCATCATCTCAAATTTTTCTTGAATTTTTCATATTTGTAGTATTCATATAGACATGTAAAAATTCCAAATGTTATTGAGATAGGCCAACTCGTTTAGAAATTATAGCTGTGTATATTTTCAAAAGTTGACCAAAAAAGTAAGGACAGAAATATTTTTAATTGCTGTAGAAACTTTCCTAATTGAGAGAGCGCTGAGAGTAATGTCATTTTATAGCACTTTTGATACCATTTTCTATTATACAACATTATAAAATAAGTATATTAATAAATTTATATAATATAATATTATTATAAAATGAGATTTCAAAATTTAAAATCAAAAATTTTAATATCATTAATTTCTCAAAAAGTATATTTTTAATTTTCAAATTAATTCTAAGAGCAGCTAAAGGTGTAAATAGTCTGGCAAAATATAAAAATGGGATGCTAATTGGTTCTTGTATGGAAAATTTTGTTTAAAAAAAACCTTTTTGATGTAGGTACCTATTATTTTAAATGACACATTTTATGCTGTTTTCATACCAAAAATGTCATTTTTGAAAATTATTATTATAATATACCTATAATAATAAATATAATAATTGTGCATCAATTATAAAATATAATAGACTACATCAAAAATATTTGTGAAAAATTATTCGGCTTCAACATTTTTGAAAATGCAAGTGTCGAAATCTCTTAATAAACTTAACTTCACTTCAAAGATATAACAGCTGGCTACATAACTGCAGTGTATGAAGCACAGTGGCTCAAGTATGTTTTGCAGAAAAATGAGGAACTTGATGAAGTAAAAAAAAACATTTCTTCACTCAGCTGGGCCCTCTCCATCATTTTTGTATCCCAGGAAATCGGATGTTCTATGAACGTCACCCCCTTTGGAAGAATTTATGTAATACCTAGCTGAAAATGACATATCCTATACAAATGAGGCATTTTCACTTAGATAAGTGAATACGTTAAATATGTTATTGTTTAAAGTAATTTTTTTTAAAAACGTCAGTGTAAAATTGAATCTTTAGGTACCTGAATAAAATGCATTACTGACAAATTGAGCTTAAATTTTAAATTATTTTAACATTGAACCCTTTATCATCCCATATTTATTTTTTGCCAGTTAATTTTCTGACCAAAAATATGTAATATGTACCTACACATTACCTACTTTAATTCAAGAACCCATTGATATCCCATCTATTCTAAAATTCTTGGGAAGAAACTAAACCATAATGTTAACGATAAATTATATATTATAATAATGATTTTCAAAAACTCTGTATAAAATGTTTCATTTAAAATAATACAAAAGGTTTTTTTTTAACACATGTTATACAAGAACCCATTGGCACCCATTTTTATATTTTGCCATACTATTTATACATATATTAGCTGTTATTGGAATTAATTTGAAAATTTTTTTAAATGTACTAAGTACCTATTTGAAAAATGAAAAATTTAATTTTTATTTTTAAATTTAAAAAAATATATATTTTTATCTTAACCCATATAGTGTTGTATATCATAATAAATGGTATGAAAAGTGCTATATGTGCTATAAAATGACACCTCTTCTAGCTCTTTATCTCAATTAAAAATCTCAAAGAAAAAAAAAAAAAAAAGTACAGATATTCAAAAAATTTTCTTTTCTGCTTTTTTAGCTAATTTTTTAAAATTTACACAGCTGTAATTTCTAAATGAGTCGGCTATCTAAAAAAAAAATTATATTTTTACATGTCTATATGAATAGGTACTACAAATGTGCAAAATTTCAAGAAAATCTGAGATGGTGAGGTTTAAATTGGAACAAAACTGTGTTGAGTCGACATGGAATACACCTATAATATTTTCAATCAATTTCCACATTTTATTATAAAATAATAAAGTTAGGAATTATTGAAAGAAAAATAAATTTTTATTATTAATTAAATTATTATTAGGAAGTCACTGGCGTAATTATAACTAATAAGTTATTCTTTAAATACATGTGTGGAATGTCAAATATAATATGTGTAGGGTAGGTACTACAGAACATATTTTACATTTTTACTGGGTCCAAAAAAATGCTGAATACCAAATACTAACAATATTTATCAAGCCAAATAGTTTACCAACGTAGGGGTAAATATTTCCTAATATAAACAGACAAATAATCAATTTATCATTGTAGGTATACCTAACATATGTTAGGTATATGGGTAGTATATATATAGTAGGTATATGTTTATAGACGCCAACTTTTAGATACCTATTAGCATGTCTGACTGATGAGCAAAAGGCCTTACGACTACCATAGAAATACCAACTTTAAACTTAGTACATAATAAAATAAGTAGGTACATACCTAATAATATTACAGAGCTACGTGAGCATGAAATAAAAATTGTAAGAATAATTGTCTTACTGTAATTAAACAACGTTTTAATGCACGCTTAAAACATCATAGGAAAATAAGCACATTCATTTATTGTTCATTAGACACATCACAATATAAGACGCTGGCCATACGGTTGAATGATTTACAGCTTACAGAAACCAAAACGGAGAATCATTATTCGATGTATTATCAGTATCCTGGTTTATTCTATGAACAAAATACCTATTCTGTGACCAAAATACCAAACTCGCGGAAAACGTGAAAAACGTCCCGAAAAGAGTAGGTACATCGATTAAATCGCCACGGAATGCGCTGCGGACATATTCGTAACTAGTTTTACCCGCGAACTATATTACGAATCAATGAAGTTTTTTTCGATTTATGAGAAAAATTATTGTAAATTGTAATATAATATGTTGTAAAATTACGCGTTTATACATATGCATTATGCATGTATTCAGGAGTGCATTCAAGGGGGGGGAGATTTATTTAAACTATATAATATTATGTAGGTACCTACTAATATTAACAGTTGCCATTTCACATTATTTACACTACTATACCTATATATGTCTATGAATTAATTCATAATACATTATTAATAGTCTTTACATTGGTTATAATAAATATTTTATTGGTTATATAATATATAATATAATATAAATAATAACAATTAAGAATTAAATGCATTATAATGTTAATGAATAATAATGATTATCAAAGTGTAGATACTACTATATGTACATATATATATATAGGTACCTACCCATAACAAAATCTATTTTGTCATGTAGGTACCTACATAATATAACGCATAAGTATATATTATATATTCTTTACTCTATGAATAATTATTAGGTACCTATTATACCTATACGTCATATCAAATGTATAATAGATCACGATTAAAAATATTAGGTACTTAGTTTCTTTCTTCTTTCATAAAATAAAATAAAAAAACTTATTTATAATGACATAATATTCGACTTACGTTTTAATTTTTATTATATTTCATACAATACCTATTGTAATAAATAATATTTCTTTAATATTGCTATTTTTAGCACAAAATAATTAGGTACCTATTATTACTTACCAAAAATAATTAAAAAATACAAGTCCATGAGCTAAAAAATTGTAATTCTTACCAATAATCTATTTTCATTAAAAGTAGGTATATTATATGGTTAAAAAATGATTTGATATCGTTAAATAATAGCCAAGTTTATATAGTGTTTTTTTGTACAAAATTTACATTTACAAGTAAAATCTCTTGGCGATTGTAGAACAGGTAAACTTGTATATAATATAATATACCTATAATGTATAATGTATAATAGGAGTATTTTCCATCGAATTTTCTTTTATTCTTGAATTTTTAAAGTTGCCATTGCATTATAATATTTGATGTTATAATCAATGGCGTAGTAGGTATACCAGCGGAGGGGATGGACAACCTCTCCCTCCGCAAAATATTCACGTGTTTAAGAAAAGTTGAATTAAAAAAAAAACAAATCAGTTCAAAATGTTATTATTAATGATATACTGTTTTCAAATTTGTTCAAAGTGGTGTGTGTGCAAACAGTAATATAAAAACTATATCTATATACCTACTAAGTATATGTTTGTATAATATATACCTACTATCGTATGCGCCGGTTTTCTGGAACGGACGCGTACAGCAACACGAAATATATAAAATATAGTTTTAAACTCAACGCGTAGTTTCTTCTTATTAACGATAATCTAAATAAATGTTGTCCTTTCGTTCCTCGTGAAAAATATTTAGAGATTTAATAGTGGTCCAGGAAATAGGTAAAAGTCTTTGTACATTAAATTTATTTAGGTTGCTGAGTTCACATAGAAACATTTTTGGGATAAGTACATATTCGTTCTTCAATAATCTCATAATTACAAGGTAAGAAGATTTTTATTAATCCAAGTTGAGTATAATTAATTTTTAAGTTTTCAATTTCAATTTTTCCATTTTTTAATTTCCTAACTGTTAACAAAGGTTAGGGGTTGACAATTGCAAAGGTACCTATTGATACCTATACCTATCTGTTTTATTATTATTTCTTCGTGATTTTGTTGTTTAATGCATTGAAAATAGCAGAATTTGTTTATTTCATTTAAAGGGAGGTCTTTAAATATAGATTCTACACATCTTGGAATTAGAGTGATATCTAAAGTAAATTTTGGAATGTAGCATAAGTCAGTTACTGGGGAGTCGCAATGTTGTAACCCCATACCTGAAATAATTCTATATGTTCGTTGTTAATATAGCTAGTATTTACCGCTACATACGTTTTTTCTGAAAATATTAAACAAATTGAATCTTGAAATTTAAAATGTGATGAAATATATTGAAAAAGTTTCCAGTCTGTTGATGATTCTTTAATTGGAACTTTTAACTTTATTAAAATTTGGAAGTTCGAGAATTGACATTCAGTAATTGGCATATTGTAATAAGAGAATAAATTATCTATTTTTATTACTAATTCGTATCTCCATTTTCTTTTAACGCTTTTGAAAATTTATTTAAATCTTGAAATAAGACTTTTGTACTAATTACGTGGGGCGGTATTTACCTATAGTTGGCAGTGTAAATGAGCGCTAGAGTCTCTTTCATAATTTATGAATTTTGTCAAAATAGTTATAGTGTTAAAATTATTTCTTCGGTACCTTAAATTAAATTATCATAATTATTTTTTTCTAGTAAATTGTCTATTTTTTCTTCTTTGAAAAATTTTTTAATTATTTTTCAACACTTCTAACCGATTTCCAGTAGTTATGGTATAGTTATTTAATTGTGAAGTTATTTCTGATAAGTCTTTATGATCAGAAACAAAAATATCTTTAAGTTTATCAATCTGTCCTTTTAAGTTTTCTTCATTGGTATAAAAATGTTTAATTTTTTTTCTGTCGCAATACAACAAAAATTATAAAAATCACCTATAAATTGTATTCATCGTTTTGATCTTTTATTATTATTATTATTATCTGAATCTTTTAATAATTGCATAGTGTCCATATCATTTTCGTTAATATTTTTATTTAAAATTTTTAGTGATATTATAGTGATTGGTGTACGATATTGCAGTAGTTGGAGTCTTTTTTTTCACAATATTTTTCAATTTCCCATGAATCTCCAAGATTATCCATTTTGTCTTTCAAAATAGTTTAACATAGTAACTACTAATAATGTAAGTTATCAAATTGATAACATGTTACATTATTTTTACAAAGTATATGATCAACTAAACCAGATATTATGCTAGAGCTAGACAACAAATTAAACATTGTTAACCATTGACAATATTACATTTTTAATATTATCAACGATATTTTTTTTCTGTGTAGAAATAGCATTTAAATAAAACACCTTCTTTTAGTCCTTTTAAAATATAGATACACATTTTTTCTTCTGAAATTTTTAATTTAGCTGTCTACATAAACTTGCTATGTCGTTGATAAAACTAGTGATAAATTTTAGATCTTCCCGTCTCCTTTTTATAATTTAGCTTTCAAAAGTGTGTTCAAACCAATTGGTTGGAATTATTCCAAAAATTTAGTTTCTATTTCTTTCCATGTCTAGTTATCATTTCTACTTTTCTAAAAACGTAGAGGATGTATCTTTTAGAAAATTTGATAAAAATTAAATTTTATCTGATTCACCTCATCTATTGATTTCTCCCACTTTATTATAATCCTCAAAGAATTTTTGAACATTTTCCAATCTCGAAAAGTGGTTGGGTTTTAAAATTAAGGTTCTTAGATGTTCATTCATCTTATTGTTTACAGATGAATTAATATTATTAAATTTTTTTCTTGAATCCTAATAATATTATTTTGTATTTGTTGATTTAAATCAGTTTTTATAAAATCGTTTCGATTTGGCGTAACGGTGTATATAACAGATGATTCGTAGGTATACAGGTTTCTGGTAAACGTCAAAAGTACTAGGTTGTGAAAATTCTAAAATATTACTGTATTGTCCGTTCGTAGTTTCATCAAAATTATTACTATTATCAAGGATATTTTTGATATCCTTGTCTATTTTAGTTAGGTTGGAGTTTAAAGAATCGAGGACTTGTTGGCTTTTATCTAAATTGTCAGGAAAAATATTTGAATTAATATTATTATCAGAATCGGAGCATCTCCCAATCCTAGTAACTTTTCAATTTTGTTTGTGTCTATTTTATTATCTATAGATTCTTGAATAATTTTATTTCTTTCTACCTCTATAGCTTCTAGTCTAGACTATCGTCTAGGTATATCATTGGTTTTTAATGCCCCTCTGAAATACCTAACTAGTCTAGGTCATAAATCCTTATTAACCTTACCCGAAATATTTAATTTTTTTAATATTAAGCACAAGTTAATAAGCTTATCTTTCTTTAAAGAAGAAATATCAGTAATTTTATTAGACATTTCAGAGAGAGTCAAATTTTGATCACTCATTTTCCATTTTAAATTTAAAGAAAATTATGTGAATTGTTCGAAAAAATTAAATCTGAAGGAGAAAAAAAAATTTCCTTATAAAAACTAGCTTTTACGTAAAAAAAAATTTACCTAGCAATATATAGTGGTGAAAATGTAGTAAACGTGTAAAAATTGTTTACACCTAAACCAAAAAATGTCTTCTTTCTTAAGCGAAAAAAAAGTTTTGGTCAAACCAAAGATGTTTCACATGTGAAAAATATTTACCTATATAATTTTAGTAAGTACATTGAAAATCATATTAATCATACTAAAAAAAAAAAAATATATATATATATAAATTTTTTTTTTATATAGAAAACACAATAAAAAAATTCGAAAAACGTATTTCATACACGTCAAAATATATATATATGTATATAAGTACCTCTCTATCGAAGGTAGGTACCTACTCAAAATCGTATTTATAAAACACGGAAATGTAGGTTTTCTACATCGTAGAAAAAATAATAAAACGTATTCCACACTTAAAATCAAAATCACACACAAAAACAAGTTCCAAAAAAAAAAACTAATTACTCGAGGAGAAAAAAAATACACCATACATTGGCAAAATGTGTACCTATACCCAGTCGTACAATTAAAAAAAAAATCCAATGTCTTAAGGTGAAATCCTTGTTCCGTCTTGATGTTGGTCGTGGTTATCGAATCCTTGGCGAGTGTACGTATATACTCTATAGTCTACCGCAAAAAAAAAATCCAAATTTCGCGGAGTCTTGGCGCTTTGAGTTCCGTTGGGGGCCAACTTTGTCGTATGCGCCGGTTTTCTGGAACGGACGCGTTCACGGCATCACAAAATATATAAAATGTACTTTTAAACTCAACGCGTAGTTTCTTCTTATTAACGATAATCTCTTTATAAAAACACACTACTTTTATATTTTCTCTACGATTTAATGAGGATCACGCCTGGTAAACGATCAGGTCATGTAGCCGTGAGAAAAGTTCTTTGAGAGCCTATTGTCGTTTGAACTAGGTCCTAAGGGACTATTAAAGGTACAGTCGTTCGGGATTGCTTCTAGTCAATCGGTCCCCTGAAACTATAATATGTTTTGACAAGGGTGAAAGATACGTTTTCGTTTTTAAACGATCAACACTATCCTAAGGATCGCACGCTCTCGTTCTCGGAGGCGTTCTCGCGGAGTAGGTACCTACCGAGCCGCGAGAGATTATCATCCCGCATACAATAATAAAATACAATAATCTTTTGGTTTTTATCAATCGTAATAATTATAAAAGTGCCATCATAAACAATTTAGGATATTTCGGTAGTGGGATGATACCCGGAGGACTGCTAATATTATTATAATAAAATATACCTACATATCAGCACATTCATATAGTATACACGAGTGATTTTTGTAATTTATTTTACCATAGATTGTCGATGCTACTGTTGGCCGTGGTGGTTATTAAATGAGTAAAATATTATTACGATTTGTTCAAGTGCGAACATTGTTTTTATTCATTGCTCAAAATTAATCAGCCTGATGCACCGATTTATATTACTGATTGCAAACTTAGAAAATCTCACGAATAAAAATTGTCTTCGCGCGTCCGCCATCAATACTGTACCTATGTTATTAAATTTTATTATTCATTGCTGCTTATGATGTATTCAACCCCATCCCCACGCGAAACTTGTTCTTACTACGCCGCTGAATTTAGTAAGTACTATATGTTCACGGTGATTATATTTTTTATAACTTTGGACTATTTATAGACATTTGGACATTTTTTATAGACTATTTATGATCGGCCACCCTAGTCCTACACTTCCATTTAACTATCTCCCGCATCTTCATGATTTGCCTCTTTCTCCTTTTTTCCATAAACATACATATTTTCCTTTACTATTTTACTCAATCTTACTGCCTCAGTCTTTTTTCTCCTTAATACATGCTCAAGCCATCTATTTTATTTAATTTTGTCAACTATCAAAGCTACTCTTCTTTACCTTATCCCTCTGGCATCCTACCTATACTCTCACTCAATGACTTCCTTAGCAATCCTCTCAACACCCTTTGCTACGTTTTCTTACATTTAATTTATATTCTTTTCCGTGTTCCACAGCCCTGTATCAATCAACTTTTATATGAATACTTTTTCATTCTCACCCGTTAGTATCCACATCGTTACCTATACCATTATAGCACCACTATTACTGTATCGGCATTTTTTTTTTGATTCTGAACAAAGCGAGAGATGTATTTGTTTAACAATGATGATGTTTTTTTTTTATGTCCGTATACGAAAATTCTATAAATAGTCCAATCATTACATGCAGTAAATTTTCCGTTAGAAAATTGTATCTAGTTTTATCAAATTTTTCGACATTTTTTTTCCCCAATTTTAGACTATTTATAGCAATTTTAAAAATTGAAATTTTTTTGTCGTAAAAGAGTTAATTTTAGATTTCATGACTTGAAAATTGTATACAAAATTTAAAATAAGCAATTCAAAAAATCTCAAAAATCAGTACACACAAATTATTTTAATAACCTTTTCAATTTTTCGACAACATGTAGGTATTATTTCGATATAAAAATTTGTTCGAATATATAAAAAAAAAAAAAAAAAATGGGTCTATATATACTTCAAATCTTTACCAAAAACCTATATAAGTACAAAATCAAAGTAAAAAAATGATTTTTTAAATTTGTTTCCCAGTTTTGGGCTATTTTTAACAATTGTAAATTTTGAAGTTTATTATGGTTATAAAATAGTTTATTTTAGTTATAACCACAGATTTTGATAATGCTTATGTTATAAGTTATAACACATGTTCAGAATTGTTTTATCGGAATAGATTATTTATCATTGCTTTCAAATTCAATATAATATCTACCACCAATAAATAGCCTACCCAAGAAGTACTTCCACCCCCTTACTGACCGGCTTTTTATAATTATTTTGCCCTAATTCTTAAAATAAAGATTAAAATATGTAATATTAAAATAAACTAAACAAAGACATTATCAATATATTATTAATTTTTCATGTGGATTTATTTTTACTGTTATGTACCTACTTATTTTACTATTGGCTATTGTAGTAAACCAAAAGTTCACAGTAAAAATAATGTTAAACTACTTTAGACTTTAACCAAAGTCTAAAATATCATTAGTTATAATCTAAAACAATTTTTCTATATAGTTATATATATATATATTTACATAAATAATGAATTATACATTTACATATTATTAATTTTAATAATAATATAATCATGATAAATATTTCAAAAATACATCATATATTCTAACTATTTTATCTGCACCACAAGACACCATCTGTAAAATACCTTCTCGATATCTTATATCATTTTTACACAGTAGTCGTTGAAATTGAATTTTCTTTACTGTTAAATGATGACCAAATCTAAAAATTTTAATACATTTAAGGAAAATAAATATGAGTTAAAATTTAAACTTCAATAAACATTTTATGATTACAACAATAAATGCATTTATATTAATAATTTTCATCATATGACATGAAAAGGATACTCATTACTTAAATCAGCTATTTTAAACCATGGTGTAACTGATTTATCCTTATAGTTCCATTTATATAAAGCAATATTTCCACAATCAGCACCAACAGCCAATAAATAGCACGAATCACTATTGTTAATTAATGTTGGAGCAAAAGCTACAGCTGTAAAACTCTTCTCTGGTATTATTAAAGGATCAGTTTTGGAGCAGTAAGATATTTTGTTGTCATCACATTGATCATTTTGACCCCAAATTACTAACTTTCCATCCCTAGATCCAGTCGCAAAATATGTAGAATCATGAGTCCAGGCACAACACCATATTATTCTTGCATGAATACCAGTATGTTTATCTGATTTACTTTTAACAATAAAAGAGTTTGTGTTTATATCATACTCAAATAATGACCAAGTTCGATCACGTGAGACAGAGAGAAGTTTTTTACTATCTGGCGAAAAAGCCAATTGAGTGACAGTTAAATTATGTGACACCAACTTTTGTACCTGTTGAAAATCATCGGTATTCCTAAAAACAAAAAATAAATATCTTTATAAATTTAACTGTGAAATCTAGATAGTATTCGAATAGTATAGTATACAATCTAGATGATAGTATTATATTTATAAATTTTCGATAATTTAAATCCAATAATAAAACAAAAAATTTTAATATCTATCAAAATGTTGGATTTATTCATTGTCATCATTATTAATTTCAACTAACTTATGTATACATATAAAACATACTTTTAATTATTTTGTTTTGTATTTAATTACCATATTATAATAGAAGCAAGTTCTAAGGAAGTTGCTTTTGCTGCTGATGCTAACCATTTAGAATTAGGCGAAGATGCTAAACAGTAAACTTCATATACGTGACCATAGAGTTTTTGGATTTCTGGCCATAATGTATTTTGAACTAAATCTTCTTCAGTAGGGGGTTCTAAAAAATATTACTTATAATAATGAATAATATATTACTTCCAATTGTAATAGTAAAATTAAAATTACTACAAAACACATAGTTAAATACGAGATTAAATTACTTTATATCTAATTAAAAATTTAATGTTAAATTATTAATTGAAATAGAAAATTGAATAATATTATTTAATATTAATCAATAGAACAAACATTTTACGGAATCAAATAATCATACAATATTTTGAAAAATATTATTGGAAAGTAGTGTAGTAAACTTAGAATTAGTTGAAATATATTAAATGAGACAAACAATTCTAAAGTTACAATACTTGGAATAGACATTTATTAGAATTACAATATTTGGAACAAACTTTTATTGGAATTCTTAATTCTCATATTCTCATATTTTCGATTGTTATCTACACAAGTTGGTGTACAACACTAGTAGTCCTCACTCACTTGACCTAATTATATAAAATATAGGGAGAAATGTGATTTAAATTTTTTTTTAAATTATATATTAACAATTAAAAATTATAAAAATGATAAGGATCTTAATAATTATAGATCAAACAACTTTATACCACAAAATAATTGTATACCGAATATAAAATAATTTTTATATTTCTTATAGTACGACTTGTTTTTTAATAATATTGAAAAACATATAATTTGGTGACAAAATAAATTACTAATAATTGAACAACATTATTATTGATTATAAATTTAAATTTTCAACATGACCTATGTTTTATATTCTGAACAGAGAAACTAGGATTTTTGACCCAGGCAAAAATGTTAAAATAAGGTAAGCTATATACATATTCCCAGAAATCAAAAAATGTATAACGAAAATATTTTTAAAGTTTACACTCCACTGTTATGGCATCCAAAATAAGTGCCACATTTCTCCCCATCATTCTACATCCAACACTTATCAGATCATTACTAATAGGTGATCAACGGTTGGTAACAATCTGTCGGATCTTCAAATCTACAAATTTTTTTTTATGTTTGCCTCTAGTTATTTCAACAGGTGCCCATGATGTGATAATGATTATTCAAAAATATAAAATTGTTTTATATTATTTAGATTTCAAATAATGATTATTCAACACTGAAGCACTTCCAATGAAGATTTTTCAAAGATAATAATAATTTCTTTACATTCCAATCACATACAATAAAAAAACATGTTCCACATAAAATATTTTCAATAAAATACAGGCATCCAAAATAAATTTAGATTAACTATTTATATTTGAAAATAACTTACGATTTAATGTCAAAGGAACAAAATAATGTTCAGGATAATCTTTCTTTTTTGGTTGATTAGCAATATTTTTACAATCATCTTCAGATACTGCTTTATTTGATAAACCAAGTGATGGAGCAGAAGCACCAAGAGGATGTTTCATGATATCTTAAAAATATTTGATAAGCAGTCAATTATTTATTTTTATTTTTTTTGTAAAACATAAATTAACAAAATAATACAAAATAAATACATACTAAATATAAATAAAATCTAAAATTAAATAATAAAATATCAAATGTGTTTTATATATTTCTATTATATTTACCAACAGAGGGGAAATTAATTTTGGCCAGTTGACACATATTTTCTAAAAAATTATAAGGTGCCTGAAATACTCTTATAACTTTTTCTTCAGCTGAAGATACAATACTTGAACTGGATAACATAGTAACACTAGACATATTATATCCATGAACTTGAGGTCGAGACATTTCATGCCAATTCTGAAAAAAATATCATACACTGACACATATACATATCATATAATATATACAGGCCTGGATCAAGTGTTTAAATACACCAAGACAAATTTGAGTTTTGCCGCCCCTAACATGTTTATAAATTTTGCAAGTCAAATATTTGTTTATATAAACAAAATTCTGTGTAAATTTTATTTATTTATATATAATATAGTTTACAATTGATTAGATATTTAAATCAATATATTTATAGACTAGTAGATCCCACTATACATTTTTAACACAATTTTAAAATAGTTGTAACAAAAACAAAACAACACTAGTCAAAATAATATTAGAAATTGGCTTTTTGTGGATACAAAATCAGATATAACTTCATCCAGATTCAAATGAATGCCCAATTCTTTCTCAATTAAAATCACTGCAAGAACCACTAAATGACCTTATGACATTTAGAGCCGTAGATAATATTTAATAATTAAACATTTTGAGAAACTCCTTTCCTGTGATGACTACCAGTTTCAAGACACTTCCAAGGAATTCAAGCAGAAATGTGGAGTATATGGTCGTTTCAATCACGCTCAAAAGGACTGCAGATATAAGGATTATGACGATAATAATTACGGTTTCAAAGGTCATTTGCCACTGTATGCAAAAAGGGTAAGAAATATAAGAAAAGTAATAAAACACAAAATAAGTTTTTGTCGCACAATGATATTGACAATACAATTAATTATGATCTTTCCAACACATTTTTTTCTATAACCGATCAAACTTCTCAAAATAGAGTTGAAGCCTTTATATTAAATTTAACTGTATATAAAAGAAAAGTTAATTTTGAAATTAACACAGGTTCTCAACACAGTGTAATTTCGGAAAAATTGTATAGTTAATATTTAAATCATATAAAGTTAGAAAAAAATTACATTTTTCTTTCTGATTACATCGGTAATAATATAAAACCGATTGGAAAAATGATTGTAAATTCTGAATATGAAGGGAAAAAAATTAAAATATCCATTTATGTAATCGCCAATGGTGGTCCTTCACGTATTGGTCGAAACTACATACATAATATTAAATATTTTCCATCGTTTAATTTAGAAAAAAAGAGAAGATTTAAATTCTATAATAGAAAAATATAATGATGTCTTTAAAGATGAAATAGGCACTTTTAGCAAGTATGAAATTGCATTAAATGTAAAAGCTGAGGCGGTACCCAAATTTTATAAGCCTAAACAATTCCTTTAGCACTCAAAGGTAAAGTTGAAATAAAAATCAATCATCTAGTGAGTAGTAATATTTTGGTTCCAGTTGATTACAGCGAGTTAGAATTTGTGGGGATTTCAAAATAACAATAAAGAAAAAAAATATTAGAAGGAACTGAATATCCTCTCCCAAAAATAGAACATTTGTAAGCAAATATTAGTGGCTCAAAATATTTTTCTAAAATTGATTTTAAAGATAAATATCAATAAATGGTCACTAAAGAATCAAATCGTAAATATACTACTATAAATACACATAAAGGATTATTTAACTCTACTCATAACCCTTTTGGAATAAAATCATCAACGGGGGAGTTTCAAAAAGCTATAGAAATTTCCACATCAGATCTTGAAGGTATAGGTATATTTTAAGATGATATTATTGTAGCCGGTGTAACCGTATCTGAACACAATACTCAATTAAACACATTTTTAAATGTACTATTAAAGTCCAGTCTAAGAGTTAAAAAAAAAAAAAAACTATCAGACAAAAAAAAATAGTGGTTTACATTCTTTTAAAAAAAGTTTCTGTAATGGCAGAATTGAAGTGATTTAAAAATTTGAAATTTACATACCCAAAATAGCATTTAAAAATAAAGAAACAAGTGTTTTTTTCATTTTAACAAAATATTAATTAATCATTTCATAATATTTATAGTATTTTTTTCACAATAATTTTACTTAGGCACTTCTAATAACTTACAGAAGATAAATTTGTATCATTTGATCTCAACCACTGTGCATGAATTCTAGTAGTCTGGTCAGAACTAACAGAAACAATATATTTACCATCTGGATCCCAAGTAACATCTTCAACAGATCCAAAATGACCCCCAATTGTAACTCCAGGAGTCCAATTCCCATCATTATTCTAAAATTTAGAAGTAATTAACCAGAAGATTTTTGTATTTTAAGATATCATCATTATTATTATTATTATTATTATATACTTTTTTCCATAGATGAAAAGATCCATTGTATCCTTGAGCCAATATATAATTGCCATCAGGAGAAAACTTTCCACCATAAAAACCTAACGTATTGCCACCCACTTCTCCCAACCGTATAAAATCAACCCAAAGACCACTGTCTTCATCATAAGCCCAAACTGCCAATGTTTTATCCATAGACACTGAAAGTAACTCCAATTTTTTTTCTAAAATATAATATAAAAATGATTATAATAAAATGTCTTGTAACAACAATTGTTTCAGCCTAACTTACCTATGCACAAACTAGGCTTCCAATGTACTCCATAAATCCAACCATCATGACCTGATATAGCAGTTTCTAATTGAATCACATAATTACATATTGTACCATCTTGTTTCATTACACTCAATTTTTTACTTTCTACTTTTAATTTATCTTCTATTTTTTTATTTGGTAAGCAAGTATTATAATTTTCTTCTATAGAAAATTTCCACAATCTTATTACAGAATCTTGAGAACCACTTGCAAGAAATAGATTTTTTGAATTATCTGAAATATTAAACATATATTATACATTTATACCTATAATACATTAAACTTATATGTCAAATTATTTTTCCCCATTTATAACATTTTAACGCTCAGTGTCACCTGATATCACCACAATAAAAAAATTATGTGAGATATCGATTCATATGAAAAATTTGCAGAAAATATTTTGGTATATTTTTTTTATTGTCGTCCAACAATATCTAATTAATTAACAAAACACTTGGATATTTTACACTTATTCTTAAAATATTGCAATACATATATAAATATTTCATGATAGTTAATAAAAATAACCATAATATTTCGTACAAATGTCTCATATGAATCGATATGTCACATCACACATCACTTTTTTCATCATGGCGACGTCAGGTGACACTGAGGGTCAAGACTTTTGAATATGAGGGAAAATGTTATGATATATTGATTGGCATGAGAATTTTTCAAGAAATATAGTATATATTTTTTTACATTTATATCAAAATAAAATGATTAAAAATTCAAAACTTTTGGCATTGGGTCACTCCATTGAGTATAAAATTTGTGTATTATTTTCAAAAACACCATGTATATATCAGGATTTTTTCTAAAATGGAATTGTCCTCTTGATTTTGACTATATATATAGCAGAAATGACATGAGGGGGAAGGGAAATAGGACAGTTGCCCCGGGCTCTGTGGTTCAAAAATATATTCAAGGTCTCCCAAAAAAAAAGTACTTTTCTTTTTACCCACATTAAACCTGTAGTTCTCAACCTATGTGTCGTCTATTACCATGCTGTGTGTCATTAAAAATTGTTTTTGAAATGTGATTTGAGTTTATGTATTATTTAAATATGAATTGTATATTAGTAAATTTATATTATGTGTTCAAAATATAAATATATGATATTATTATGGCGTTATGACACATGATAAAAACCACAGATAAAAAAAACAATTTTGAAGATTGGTCTCATTGATTATACATTGACATACAACGCGTAGGTACAGAAATAAACATGTCATAATCGCCGAGTGTTGTGTGTGTCATTTTGTTATATTTACTTATTTTTTTATACATTGCATATTTAAAGAAATATTTTTATTATGGATAAATTTATAATTAAAAAAGACTCAACTTCGGAAGAAACAACCATCGATAGTTTCACTACTTCACCGCCTCATTTACAATCGCCTGTGTTTCAGCTAATAGAAAAAAATTAATGACAAAACAACAGTTAAGTGTCGTAAATATAATGACGACTATTTAAATTTTGGATTTATACGCAATAGCAATGAAAAAAAATTAAATAGGTAACTCAATGTATTGTTTGTGTTATTACTTTATCAAACGAGTCAATGGTGCCAAATAAATTAAAAAGATATTTAGAACAAAATCATAGTCATGTTAGTAAAAAAAGTTCTGATTATTATTTTTATCTGTCTATTTTCATCACAATAAAAAATTTCAACTTTCATAAATAATTAAAATATTAAAATATCTGATAAATAACATACTTTTAAAATCTCCGAGTTAACAGCAAAAAATAAAAACCACTTACCATCGAAGAACAATTAATTTTAACAGCTTGTAAAAAAATTGTTGATATCATGTTTGGTAACGATGCAGCTGAACAAATTTAAAACATTCCATTGTCAAATGATACTGTTCGTCAAAGAATTTTAGCAATATCAGAAGATATTGTAAAAAATGTAAATGAGAAATTACAAATGAATAAGGAATTCTTATTACAATTAGATGAAAGTATCGATGTTTCTGGTAAATCTCAACTAATTTCACTCATAAGATTTGTCAATGGAAATTAAATAATTGAACAATTTTTATTTTGCTAAGAATTACAAACTACAATCATTGATTAATTAATTAATTAATTAATCAATGCTACAACAATAGGAGTCAATATTTTAAATGCTGTTAATAATTATTTTGAAGAAAATAGTATGCTGTGGTCAAACTGCATTTCAATTTGCTCAGATAGTACAGCGGCAATGACTGGCCAATATAAAGGATTTCTTACTATTGCAAAAAATAAAAATCCTAATTTAATTATAACAGTTTTTTACATCGTGAAGCTCTAATAGTAAAAAGTTTGAATGGGGGAGTATATTAAGTAATGTCCTCAAAACTGTGAATGAAATGATTAACTACATTAAAACATGACCGATAAAATGTAAAATATTAGAAGAATTATGTAAAAATATTGGTACAATATAGTACACTATTTTTTTATTTTATATGTTGGCTGTTGAGAGGGACAATATTAAATTGCACATTAGAACTTCAAGATCAATTACTAATCTTTTTTTAATTAAAAAATATAATTATGCAAATAAAATTGATGATAAAATGTGTGCTAAATTAGCATATCTTGCTGACATATTTAAAAAATTGAATGTTTTAAATTCGACTATGCAAGGTCATAAAGAAGATAATAGAAAATAATAAAGATAATGCATTCAAGCATAGATCAAAAATATAATTAAAACATATAATAAACGAGCATGTGTTGGCACTTTCTCAAAGTTTAATGAATTATTTTCCATCACTTTCGACAACTGAAATACAGTAGGTGGTTTCATTCTATGATCTATGTGAAGAAGAAAATATTAAATATACAAATTTAATTTCTACGGTAAAAGAAAATTTACTAGAAATATCAACAGATACAATGTTAAAATCTAAATTTTATGAATCTCAAATCAAATTCTGGATTTCTTTGCAAAACAAATACTCCGAAGTGAACAAAAGAGCATTGCAAATTTTGCTTCCATTTTCAACTTTATACATATGTGAATCCGCATTGTTTTCAACATTAGAAATAACAAAAACCAAAAAAAGGTCTACGCTTAAAGTTATTGAAAATGAATTACGCGTAAGTTTATCAATCATTTGCCCACAAATTGAAAACCTATGTTCAGTTCGCCAATCACAAGTATCATACTAATTAATTTTTATAAACTAATAATTTTTTTATTAAATACCTACTTAATACTATTTAATTTTTATTGATGTAAATTTATACATATATTTTTATAAATAAATTGGTAACATGTAAATATAATAATTTATATAAGTTTATAATTGTTACTTTTTCAAAAATCCATTGTTTTAAGTGGCGTTATTTATAAGGATTTAAATTGTGTCGTCATAAAAAAAGGTTGGGTAAATTACGAAATATGAATAATGATTTATTGAAGCATTATAAGGATCTTGAATTGTATCTAAAGATGGTAATTTTAAAGATATTGATTCCATGGAGTTATATAGAGTTGATAAATTTCAGATTGGTAGTAAGCGAAGAAACAACTCTCAAAGATCTGTCGGTGGTAAAATATTCTATAGAATGTTTTCTAAATATTGGTATTGCACTCAGAATTCTATTAATGATCCCAGTAAGTTCAGGATGTACCCAGAGAGATTTTTCAAAATTAAAATTAATCAAAACATATTTGAAAAACAAATTAAGTCTAGAAAACCTTTCAGGTCTTTCAATAATTTCAATAGAAAAAAAAACATTTCTGACTATTGATTATGATATATAAACCAGTTTGCCCTTAAAAAAGTAAAAAAAAAAAGTAGTATTATAATAGTAATTGTTTGAATGTTTAATAGTATTTTAATGATAAATATTGTTCTTAAATATTTTAATTATTAATTAATTAATTATATTATTATCATATTTTATTTTAATAAATTAATTTTCATTTACTTTTATAAATACATATTTTGATTTGGATTTATTTGGTTCTTTAAAATAATGTAATGTCTACCTAATTTTCATCCCATTTTTTTCACTATTGTGCTGAATATACCAAACTCACTACATTTTTAAAGAATGTATTATAATATAACAATGATACTTTAGTAAATACATATATTATTATAGAATTATTTTAAAACAAAATAGGATAATAAGTATAATAACCGAAATTTTAACTGTTACACATCAAAAATAATTTTCACCCATTTGGTATTTAAAAAAGTAAAATATAGATTAAAACTGTTATGACTAAAATCTTGTTTTTATTTTATAAAAATAAAATTAATTTACTTTTTTAACCGAGTTGGGCTAATAATATTTTTTCTATAAAAAGAAAAAAAGTATATGCAGGGGAGCTGCTAAAAGCTAATTTTAGTGAAGCCTTTTTTCTTCTTCTTATGTTTTGAAGCAATTTTCTAGGCTCCGCATAAATTACTTTGTCCAAAGCCCCACAAAAGCTAGCATCATCACTGATATATAGAATTTAAATTATAATTATTATGTCATTATACTTATGTGTTTATCATTTAGTTAATGTTCTCAATATACAACTAAACTATGATTATTGAAGAATTTTTTTTACCTTTTGTTTCTAAGTTTTAGTAAACTTTTATTTTACAAATACCGGCTTTAGCAACCAACTCACAATCAAAAATATGTAAAATAATTATAATTTTGGTATTTTGTATGAATAATGAATACAGCTATTATTTACATAATAAAATCAATGACACAACTAATAATTTACCTTATTAGTAATAATAACTCATGAATACTTATAAAAAATATGTATATATAATCTATCATATAAAATTAATAATTTATTTACCTGCTGATATGAAATCTAATGAACGAATCCAATCCTCATGCCCTAACAATGAATGGCTGGCTATAAATGTTGAATTATCATTGCTAAAATCATTGATATACAACTGTATTTTGCTATTTGACAAACCACATGCCAGTAAAAGACAATTAGTATAAGATAAAATAGTCATTTTAAGAGACAGACATATTAGATTATCAAAATCAATAGTTTGTACACATTTTGACATATCTGAAAATAAATAATTTTACAAAAACATAATTAATAAAATAAAGTACAATTAATATATTTTATTTTTATGAAATTAAAATATTGTAATATTGGTACCTTGCTAATGCATATTTTCAGAGCTAAATACATTTTGATAAATAACAATAAATGAAACTAATAAATAAATTTTCAATAAAAATCCTATAACTTGAATTTTTATAAAAGTGAATTTTACACAAAAATAGTAGGTATTTTAAATAATAAACTTTAAATTGATTAATAATAAATATAAACTTGTGTAAAATATCAATATTTCGAAAAACCATGTAAAACGAGTTGTGGAGGGATTTTTTTGAGCACACTTTAACTACACATGAATCGTAACTGGTTTATAAAATAACATCAAAATTTGATACAAAATGTTTTTTTATACCATAACTTTGCACGAGACATTTTTCAGACACAAACAAAATTTTTTTGACAAAAGATTTACAAAATAGGTAGATACTTGTTTTGTTTAGATTGTAGTATAGTTTTTGAACATTATTGTATACATATTTATATCGGCAAAGCGATACATTTTCTATTTACCATGGCCTACAAATCAGTAGGTACTTTAGATTAAATTGCATTATACCATATAAAATAAAACTTACAGATAAGTAGATATTGATGTAGATTGTGTATCTATATCCAATAATCCAACATTCCTGGATTTTAACTTTATATATATCTTATTCTCACTAATAATAAATGTTTTTTTTTTTTGAATATACATTACACTAATTTCACTGTCCATATTTAATGCAATAATATTTAATAATTTATTGTTCAATAAATTGTTATGTATATAATATAGTATATTTGACAACTATTTGTATGAAGAGTTACAAATCACAATATTCACAAAACTCAACTCACATACACATTTAACAGATTCACAGAGGAAAATAAATATATTGGTGTAATATAACGATAAAAATAAATAATAATTAATCTACCAGAGTCCATTGTCCACGAGTCCAAACATTGTGCAGCAATTATATTGCATACATACTTTCGGTGTATTCATTATTTGTATAATATAGTTATGGTACTTTCATAATTAATAATTAATTAATCACAAACTAAGGTATAGAAGACTGGCATTGAAACCTCAATAATTCAGTCAGGATTTTTTACTGCTATGTAAAAGTGATATTTACGATCTAATGAATTTCATGTTTGCTAGTGTATATGATCAATATAGCACAAATAGAATGTTATTTTATAATTATGTTGACTGTAGATGTTATGTGTATAGTCGTAACTTAATGTTTATATGAACACTACTAGATATACCATAATCACCTTTAAGAAGGTCCATTCACACATGCCAGGACAGGTTTCAAAAACATATTGTCCTATTGATTTTAAGTACAATCATTCACAAATGTCCAGGTGTCTATAAAAAATAGTTTTCGACAATTCCTTTCCGGATACCCAGATGGGTTCTTATTACGATACCTGGGTGCCCAGGCATGTGTGAATTGCAACCGAAATTTTAAGGTAGCAATTAACATTTGTTCATTGGGACAGTTTAGTATTTAGAACACAAAATATTAGTAGGTATATATAATAATTTTTTGTAGGAAGGAAAAAAGCCAAGGAAATAAAATACAAATTGTATTAATAATAAGTAATAATAATAGAAATAATAAATATTAACAATATTCTATACTATTTTCTCACAAATTTCGATATACTGTAATAACAAATGTAAAGTTATTTTATTTTTAATAAAAATAAAAAATAAAACAGCTATTCTAACATTCTAACCCTTCTTTTGAACGATTTTCCTAAATAGGATGTACCCATAAGCGTTTATTTTTATTTTTCTGTGATTCCTTTTCGTCCAAATAGCAATGCATATGTTGCCAATTCACAGTCAGTAAAATTTGCCATTAATATTCATATTATAATGTTATTTCTTAATAAGGCCTGTAATTTTATATGCGTGGGAAACGTGGCCAATGTCAAAAGAGGACAAGAAAAAGCTAACAATTTTAGAAAGGAAATTCCTCCGGCACATTTTTAGGCCAAAGAAAAATGATTAAATAAGAGAGAGATTGAATAATGAAATAAGAAGAACTTTTGGGAGAAAATAGAATACAAACACTTAAAGGAAGAAAAATAAACTGGCTGGGACATGTATGTAGATCGAATGACATAATAAGGGACGCACTGAACTGGAAGCCAGAAGGTAAAAGACTACTGGGCAGGCCGAAGAAAATATGGATACACAAACTTAATTAAAACTTCCGAATACTTGGAGTCGATAACCCAGAAGAAATCGCAAATAAAAGAGAAGAATGGAGGAAGCTGTGTGAAACAGTGATTGGCCTTAATAGACTATAAAACTAAAAAAGAAGAAGAATATTATAAAAACATATATATATATATATATATATATATGACGAGCACATAACTATAAATATTGATATTATATTAATATATCAACACATCAAGAAATGATCACATATTAAATGTGAGAAATTTTATTAAAAAAATTATGGGGAAATATTTTAATTTTAGTGCCAGCTAGGAAGGATTTCAGCTCAGACGTATATGAATATCCACTAGAGAATCAAAAAATCCAGTGCGAATATTTGAGAAAGGATCTTTATATGTTATGCCTTGATCACAATTCATAACTGGAACCCATACTTCCTCTATTATTTTAGTTTGTGATGTTGATTATGCAGTGCTACAGTTACTTGAAAAAAGTTTATCGATGAGAATCAACTGTGTGTCTGTTTTTATTTTACCAGTGAAAATATGCTGTAGTGGGGCCTCATCAATATAATATCATACCTTTATCATAATATATTTCAGATCATCGATAAAATGGGAAAATTAAATTTCTCACATTTACTTCTTTATAAAACAGAAACCTTTAATAAGTATATATAGAATTTTGTGTTGGTTCAAAAGGATTCATTTTTAAACAGATATCAATGTAATATATAATATAGTTATGTAAAAATAAAGCAAAAAAATTAGTTGCAATAATGTATACCTAATGAAAAACAATATAGTTTTACTTTCAGAAACAAATCTTAGAATACTAATTAATGCTCTTTATAATATTTTAATTAATAGGTATTAAATAGATAATTTATATTATGAATTATAACTTACTTTCATTTTTAGGTTTAATCCAAACTTTAGTAGTACAATCGCCAGATGCAGTAACAACAAAAAGTGTTTGATTTTCAAGCCTCAAAGCATCATTAATTGTAACAACATCGGAATGTCCTATATACAATATTTATTGTTTATGTTTATAAATTATATCATAGATTAAGAATACTTAATCTATTCTTATATAGGTAGTTTAATTAAATTAAAAATATAAAAATAACAAAATAGGTTCAGAATTATCTACAACATTAACACCGACACCGGGTATATAATATGTTCCTAACACTGTGCGCATCAGAGATTAGCACGGACTGATTTTTAAGGTCTGATACAACTCAAAACTAATAGCTGCTTAGTTTGGATCTATATCTTTATGTCTTAAGCTCAAACCTAACTTAAATTTTTTTGTTTCAAGTCCAAACTCAGTTTGTATTTTTCCATTTTAAATATAAACCAGATTAATATATTTTAATGTTAATATTATGCACGGGAAAAAGAAAGAGAAACCCTATACCTACTTTGGAATTTTATCATAATATTATTTTGATTACAAAATCTCGTCGTTTATTTAATATCTACTGAACAGATAGTTTTGGGTAAAATCTTCTGTACAAAATTATACACACGGTTTTTATTAATTTGGTTTATATCATATTCGGACAATGTATTACTGAGTATCTACTATTTTATATATCTAAATGTATGGAAAATCACTAAATATGTCAAAAGTAGTTTTTTTTTATATATAAACATAACTAGGACTAATATTGTAAAACAACAACAGACAATCCATAACCAGCCCGAAAAATAAAAAATATGGCCCAGCCCGGTTGGTGCTGATCTATGGTGCACATAGACTTGAGTAAATAGTATATTCTCTGGCACAGTTTATGTATTTATGTTGACACTATCATAATATTATTGTACATTAATTTGCATGTATTACTATATATAATATTCCAATTTAACCCTATATAGGAGGTCAGAATACCTCCATGGTTACCTCATCGTAGAAGTCACCTAATTGAGGTTGCGCAGATTGACAGTCAGCGTAAAAATGTCAAAAAAGTATAGTCTTAAAAAGAATATAGGCGAGTTTTCCCATCTCGGATGTTCACTGGGAAAATACAACGACATACTTGGATGTAGATAGAGATGAGGTGAAAAGTATCAGCCTGACAATGGTTGAAGCAGCCGTTCTATCAGCTATATGTGCGGGTCTACCCAGCGGTCATGATGTCGAAGATCTAGGGAAAGCACCAATGTGTTTTGAGTTAGATTCGTGCCTGAGTACGCAGGATAGGTTCAAAGGGAGGACTAGTACAAAGAATGATGTAGGAGTGATATTAGATGAAGAAATGAAAGGAAAAGTGATAAGGTAATTGTGATGAGAGTAATATTAGAGGATAAGGTATTGATATAGTAAGTGCATGTGCTCTACAAGTGGGATGTAAGGAAAGACAGAAAGCAGAGTTCTGGCAAGAGATAGATAAGGTAATGCAAGGAGTACAAGGAATTTAATATATTGTAATTGGTAAGCATATGAATATGTAAGCTATGATAAAATGTGGATTTGGAGAAAGGAATGAGGCTAGAGAAAGAATACTTGACTTTGCATCATATATAAGAGCATTATATAACCTATAAAATTAGAGGGAACAAATCACAAATTAATTACCTACCTATTTTATATGGAAGAGAAAAAGTTTAAAACCATTTAAGGACTGTAAGGGAATCCCGGACAACACAATAATTATTTTATAAATAATAATTAATGATTATGGATATTTGGTGTAGGAAAAATAGAGGGCACAAAACACAAAATATAAATAAGTTCCTAGGGATCTCAAAGTAGGCATTAATTAAGAAAGGATTACCAAAGGTAATGTTCACATACACCTATTGATGATATGTATGAAGGGGCGAGTATAAGAGTAAGGAGTTGTGTGGAGAAACTAAGGATTTTAGGGTCACAGAGGAAATGCACCAGGGTTTGGCTTTGAGTCCTTATTTATTTCCCCTGGTAATGGATGAAATAACAAAGGATATACAGGGTGAGGTACTATGGTGCATGTTCTTTATAAATGATATAGTACTCATAGGAGAGAATTCTGAGAAAGTCAATAGTAGACTTGAAGAGTGGAGGGAAGCTCTTGAAAATAAAGAACTAAGGGTTAATAGTAGGGTTAAAACAGAATATATAGAGTACAATTTTGGTGAAAGGGAATGGGGAAAAGCAAGAAATAGGGTTGAGTGGGGATGTAGTAAAAGAGGTTAAGAGGTTCATGTATTTAGGGTCCATTCTACAAAAAGATTGGGGCTTCGAAGAGGATATGAAATACAGGATTAAGTGTGGATGGATAAAGTGAAGGAAGAGAAGCGTCAGATATTTTTTATGAAAAGAATCCCTATTAGGTTAAGAGGTAAATTTTATAATGCAATGGTGAAACCTACAATGATGTATGGAAAAGAATGTTGGGCAGTAGATAGGAAGATAGAACAGAGAATGAGTGTAGTAGACAAGAATATTTAGGCAGATGAATGATGACTAGAGAGTACAAAATAAAGAATGAGTATTTAAGAGGTAGTATAGGAGTAGCTTAGATAGTTAACAAAACGAGGGAGAATAGATTAAAATGGCTTGGGCATGTATTAAGGAGGAAAAAAATTGAGGCAGTAAGATTAGAAAAGGAAATGTATGTTGATGGAAAGAGAGGGAGAAGAAGCCTGAAAAAAGGTGGGAATGTGATATGAAGAAGGTGGGGATAAGTGAACAAGATGTGGGATTTCATGGGTAATAGAGAACACAAATATAGTAACTCAAAATCGACAAAAAATAAGATATAACCTTTTTCATTATAGATATCAATTAGATATTATAATACCTACATAAAATAAATATACAATAAAATAGTCCTGTAAATGTGAATGCATAAACTGTGCCAGGGACATAATCATTGTTTTTACATAACGTTCATTTTATGAAAGAAAAAATTACCAATTAGTTTTTCATAAGATTTATATGATCCTGTAGGTTGAACATCTTGCCATAATATAGCTGTATTATCAGTAGAACAAGAGACAAAATCTTGTTGCTGGCAACAGTTGTCTATATTCTGTACCCATTTAACACAATTCACACGCATTGTATGAGCAACAAATGAAGATATAACTTGTCCATCACAATCATTCTGAAATGTTTTAAATATAAATTAAAAATCTTTAATTAATGTTGTTTTTTATTTTATTTAATAATTATTAAAACAACAATAAATTAATATAATGTGGAAAAATGCATAAAATTAATCATATACCTAGGTAGTCCTTTAGAGAGCAAGGGAGTAGGATAATATGATTTATGAACAATTATTAACATTTAGAATAAAAGTTAAAATAAAGAAAACGCTACGAATCTATGTTTATCCACTCAATTTAACTAATTGAACTTACCGTTATTTGAGGATCGTATAAATGAATAGCATTACAAGAACCATAAATAACTAATCCATTTAAGCCCCAATCCAAACAATTTGGTGTACTGTTTACCGCAGAAGAGACATAGATTGACTTAATTAATTTATTAACTTGTTCAAACTCGCACATTTTCTTAAATCAAAAACAATATGTAAATTCAAACAAATGTTAAAGAATTAAATAATAAAGAACATCATTTGCCGGAACTATAATAATTAATAACACGGGCACATGGCACATGTATTTTATCACGGATGTTCCGCTATCAAATTTTGATAAGAGATCCCAGGAGTACCCAAGCACATACAAAAAATTGAGACGTTACGGGCGCCATGTGATCCCAGACTATAACCTATATACAAGCAAGTATGAGTGTCTACCATATACAAGGCGTAAATCTGTAACAGCAATAACTAAATACGTAATAAAAACCAAAAAAACTGAGCAAAATGCAAAAGACTCTGCGATAACACGGTGCCATAACTTATATATTACGGCCTAAGAATGGCTAGAACTTGGTGAGATGGCTCACGGAAGTTAGAGCAGACTCAGTAATAACCCGAGGACACGGCTTATATGGTGTATACGAGTAAAACGATTTCTTTAAAAACCAAAAAAACCTTTTTTTGCTTTCTTCTAAAATGTTTACAAAGTCGTTCTCCCTTACTGGCTATTCGCCAAAAAAATAATGAACCAAAGTCAAAAAGAACGTTTAGGATTAGTAATGAGTCTAAAACGATTTTGTGTAATGAAAAGTGTACTTTTGTTAAAGAAGTTGTTGGTCTTACCGATAACGAAGTTAAAAAAATGTAGTAAAGATTAAGGAGAAAAAACATATTATTGTTGTTTCAGATAAAAGTAATGATTTGTTACGTAAAAAGTTTGAAGTTGTAAATAATTTTTGTGTATCGACAGTCAAAACCGAGAATACTACAGCGAAAAGTTTTACGTGTTATGGTATTTGTTGTGCAAACCGTTTAAACTTGTAGTGAAAATACAAACAAGTGATATAAGTGCGCAGATGACAGAATTGAATAATAGTAACGATTATAGCCATAATGGTAAATTAACTACGTTCTTAAAAGGTAAACAAGGAGAAAGAAAGACAAATCTCGAAATATTGTCCACCGATGAGTCTGCAAGAAAAGTATATTTTAAATAGTTCTAGTAGATTGAAGCGTGGTAATTTAGACAATATAAGGTCAGATTTAGTGTTTTATAAGGTAGGTATCTCATGAAAACTTGAGTCATGATGATTAAGCGGTTAAAGATAGAGATGATGTGTACTTATTAAAAAAAATTTACAGAGTTTATTAAATACATATCGAAATGCGACAACCGGATTTCGAGACTTCTTTATTTGGTAAAGACCAAGTAGAAGTATTAAAAAGATTTATGGAAGTGTTACGATGCACGTAGATGCAATAGGTACGGTGGTGAAAAAGATCCTTCTTTATTTCTTAAGGGGGTTCGAGTCGGTCATTTTCTAAGGAGTAATATATAGGCAATTTATCGTACATCATAAGTTATTAGGTCGTTGAAGTTAATAAAGCTAATAATAAATTAATAAACACACTCCTTCGGTTTGTATCTACATCCGTCTAGGTTAAATATGAATTGCAAGTATGAAAATAATGAAAATAAGACCGTACACTAAATCATTTTTTGAACAGAAAGTTGCTTTCGTTGTGACAAAATTGTGAGACTTTGACTCGTCCAATTTTAATTCTGTAAGAAGCAAAAGATTCTTTGACATATTTTCTAGGTTTTAATTGAGGCGTTTTTCGAAACATGAATTAACGTTTTAGATGTACACAAGTGAACAATATTTAAAATATGGAAATTTTGTTTAATTATACCGAAATCGAAAATTCATATTTTGAAAAACGCCTCAATTAAAACCTAGAAAAGATATCAAAAAATATTATGCTTTTTACAGAATTAAAATCGGATCAGCCAAAGTCGCACAATTTTGTCACAGCGGAAGGTCTAAAAACTATATTTTTTTGATCGACTCGAACCACCTTAAGCATGAAAATAAAGAAAAGATACTTTTATATTTTACAGTTGTGCATAAACCTAATAGCAGGATAATACCTATAGCTGAATATTTGTCGACTAGGCAAACAGCAAGTGCATTTACAAAATGGTTAATGCTGTTAATGGAGTTTAGACGATTTTATGAGAATCAATGTGATAGGTACTAAATTCGTGGCACATACTGTCAGTGATTTCTCAGGAGGGAAACTAAAGGCATTCGCACAAGCTTTTTACGGTTGTAATGAGGTTGTAGGATATTTGAACAAATGCTATAATTTCATGTATGAAAGGCATACATTTGATTGCAACGTTTTAGTAAGTCTTTGCTGTTGCCATCTAATTAAAAATATATCAGACGATGGCCATAAATATTATAAGAAAATAGACAATACAATGACACATATATCGTTGGCATGTTTGGTAACAGTGTTCAATATAACTAACACAGATACTAGATATACTGGACTTTTGGTTCACTGCACTCACTACAGTGTTGTTGTCCTCTTTTAAGACTGAATATGTGAATAGTGCAATGGTAATCTTAGATAAGTTCAGTAGTGACATTACTAGAATGAATTTTTGAATTTTTCATTGACCTAATGTGGTCTATTATCCCAGTGATTCCAATGTGGACAGACGCCATGCTATCCAGAATGTTTGATATAGGTAACTGAAAGGGCGAACAATGCTCCGGTAGAGAGTTGGTTTGGAGATTTAAAAACAAACAAAATTTTTCATAGAATGAAATGTGATAGATTTGACCAGAAATATAATTTTGAGTACCTAAATGTAAAGAAGCGCTTCTAGATATAATACAGTCCACAAAGAGAGAGTGTATACCAAGTACAATTATGATTGAATTAATTTCGTTTTCGAACGAAGAAGAGGAAAGAGAATATTGGCAACCGACAATAAGAAACAAAAAGGTCTCTGTTTTAAGGGTTACTTGAAGGTCGCTTCAAAGAAACTTAAGTCCCCGATAGACATAATAGATTTGTCCCAAATGGAAAATGTGGTAGTGAATGCTAATTGTGTAACACCGGATGTAACATTACTGTCTGAATTATTTGGTTTTATTAAAACGGTCAATAACTATGTAACACCTGATGTAAGGAAACTATCTGAATCTTTTAATTCTATAAACAGTTACGAATCTCCGGTAGATGGTCCACAGCTCAAAATAGCTTTATATGAAAACAGATTAGCAAAGGATATAAATTATTATGGTAAGGTTTTGAGTATGAATGGAAATCCATAGAATTATACAATCGGTATCTATACAAATGTAGAATATTATAACTTCATCGACACACCTTAATTTCGAGGATTATGACAGATTATCGGATTATAGGAATAAAATACGTAAAATGTGGTTGTATAATTTTGTTATTCATATAGTATTGGGTGTATTCAGAGAGATTTATTGCGAATATAAAAATAAAATTAAGATATTGAACTGTGGGTACTTAACAGGTTACTTATATGAGAACGCAGACCACAACGCTAAGGAGTTCATTGAAATGTGTATCAAAATAATGCCTATAGTGGTTCCAGAAAATAGTTTACTTGTAATGCCATTAAATATAGGGAAATACTGGGTAATTTCATTTGCAAATTTTAAAACCGGTAATTTTTATTATATAGACCTATTTAGAATAACAGAAAAATGTTGTCAAAACCGTTTTAAAAGAGTACCTAGGTATATGAAGAGCTTAAAACAAATCATATAGGTATATGGAAAGAAGGGAAATGAATGGTCCAAATTAAAATTAAACACAGAGGTCAAATACCCAAATTAAAGAGAGAGTTATAATCACGGTCTTCGATTACTTAGTCTGGCAATTAGATTATGAAAACCTTGCCAATGTCGCATAGAAAATATTTAAAAATATTCTGTTGAAAAATTTGATTTTATAAGAGGTAATTGTTTGTACTATGGTTTAACTGACCAATTACATAGAAAAACTAAAACTATAAAGGTTGATTGAGTGCAATGTGATACATGTATTAATAGGTGGGCAATAAAACAATGTGTTCTTCGAGAACAGAAATTTATTAGCGATGGTAATTTTGAATGTTTGTTGTGTGAGTGTATAAAAAAAGTGACCTGTAATGTAAAATTTATTATATAAATATTATTGGGTTAATTTAAAGTGTATTGAGCATAATATTGTACCTATATTAGTTTAGGATACATGGTGGATTATATACGAGTACCTACTGGGGAAACCACGGTAAAAAAAAAATGTGCCAAAATGCAGTAGGTACGTCATGTTTTGTTATAAGTAAAACTAAAGTGGTGTAAAAATCTGCGATTAAAAAAAATAATAATGAAATAATTCTTATAATTTAAGCAGAAAAAAAACGGAATTTTAATTGACATGTTAAATACAAAACAAATACATAGGCAAATAACAATTTCAATCTGGTAAGTTATATCTTATATAGGTATTAAATTATAGTTACCAGTGTTAATATGTTTGTTAGTCTACTATAGAAATCCATTCAGTTCAACTAATTGACACAAGATTTTGCATGGATGTATGTTGTGATCATATATTGGTTATAGTAACATTTTTTAAAAGTGTTCTGATTAAAGTATGTAGGTACCTAATATGTTAATAATTATTTTAATTTATAGGTAGATAGGTACCTATAGGAAATTTAATTAATTAAAATGACAACATTTCTCACAAACAGAAAGGGTTTTTTTGTAAACAGATGATCAAATATTTGATTTGGTATGACAACACACACATATTGATACCTACATCTTTTACTGCATCAAGATATTCTTAAAAAAACCTTTAGTGTTGGATTTTAACTGTTGTAATTATAATAATTTTCTTTACTTAACATAATATACAGAATATTTTTCATAGAAAATTAATTTCATTTTAAAATATACACCCTACTCAATTTTTATTTCCCATCTCATTAATTTTAATTTCACAATAACTAGGTAAAATAATATTAATTGCATTAAATATCTAAATAAATATAATTTTATATTATAAGTAGAAAAGTAGATAATTATAAATGTAATCAAATACACTCATACCTACTCAATTAAATTTGTCATTAAAATTTTTATTAATAGTTGCGTGTATTGTAAAACTTTTTAATATTAACATTTTATAAAATAGGTATAGTGTATTATTGAAAAGAATTTTAAAAAAAAAGTGTCTACAGGAAAAAATTCTTAGATAAACAATATGGTGGTAAGTACACTATAAGAAATATTATTTCTTTTTATTATATTTATATTTATATATATTATATTTATTTATGAGGAAAACAGGAAAACAAAAATAATATCCAATTATACCTTTTTAGGTATCTATACCTACCTAATTTATAATTTATTTAATTGATAGTGAAATAAATTTTGCAAACTAATTTGCACATGAATCATAAATGATTAAATAATTTTCTTGTGTGATGTTTATGAATTATTTTTTTTTATATATAGGAAATTCATTTTATAGTTTTTGTCACGGTTATCTACACAGTTTGAAGCTTGCACAATGTCATGTCTTGAGACCGAGCGAACATATCAATAATGAAACGCTAGTTGTTTTCTACCTAATTTATACATGTAAAACATATAGGTACCTCATTATAGTTTTTGTCTTTTTAATTTTTACTATTGAACAATAATATTTAAGTAAAATATAGTTATAGTCAAACTTGTTGGTAGGTAATGTTTAATAACATTATTTTACTAAGATTTGCTTTTCACACCTATTTGATAATTTGTTAATTATATTCTGTTAAGATTTATGTTTTTCAAAGAAATATTAAATTAAATTAATTAAACACTAATAGCAATCCTATTTATATGTTTCTTTGGTTTTTTTTTTTTGCAGTAGGTACCGCATATACTATTGGTATTACCATATTGTGCATGTATTATAATATACCTACACTTAATAGAAGTATAATTTAATTTAATATATTAATTCAACATGATTGAGCCTTCAACGAAACAATTTCATTTCGAGACATTTTACAAAATAAAATAATTTTTTTTTGATGCTAATAATTGTCGGTGTACAAAATTATCACGGGGATTAAATTATTATCCGCATATTATACATCATCGTCCATTTACCGTAGAATGCATGGCCAAAAATAACATTGCCCATGGTAGAATGTAGATTCTAGTTTTCTGCCTCAAAAGCGTTAGTGCGTACATTAGGTTTTCAATATTTTTGATACGAACATTAATTGTAGGACAGTTTTATACTTATCTATGCTCGACGACCAAATTTATCTACAACCAGTGGCGTCATTTCAGTTTTTGAAAGGGACGGGCAAAAGTTTTCACTAGTCCAAATAACCGAAAAAACAACCGCTCGCCAAATTCTTCTCGCTTACATTTTATCTCAGTAAAATTACCATCTTACATAATTGTATATATATTGTCATAAGCATACATAGCCTAATTTTTCGGGGAAAAAACGAGACGAGATACCGAATAAATATGGTAACTAACTAGTTGATCAGGACTCGTTTGGGCCGGGCACTATAGAATAGATGTACGGAAATTAAATATGTATAAATTAATATTTATTTATGGAAACCACCACAACGGAACATATAAAATAAATAAGCCAGTGGTAAAAGTAGGTAGGTACTAAATATAATATAGGCACAGCATAGATGAATTTCATCTATTCTGTAGTTTAGGTACATGAAGTAGGTACCTATAGAAGTATACACAGTACACAGCTAGCACAGTATGTAAACCGTCATTATATCTCTCGGGTTTTAATTTGTTTTCTCAATGTACTGATATTTGTGGAAATCAATAAGTAAAATAACCAGTGTCCAGTAAATACTATAGACTCATCTATATAGTATTTGGTCCCCCCACTTAGAAACCCCGTTTCAAAACCTGACCGCACCACCACAGATTGAAATATTTTCCACTACCACCCGACTGCCATTTCGTTGCCAGTCCACATACCTATTAAGCTTGTAGTTCGTGATAACCACCTGTTCTATCTATTATGATTTTATTCTGTGATGATAGTATGATCCATTAAATTATCAAATAGTAAAAAAGGTATAATATTTTTTTTTTATTCAAATTTTCCAAATGTAATCGTATGAATGCACAATTCGCGAGTCGAATAAATTGTCAATGGTCAATATTTTTATGTTCTCTGATTATAGTATAGTTCACTGTTTTATGTTATGCGATGTTAATTATTAACATACCTATCTAATATCACATAATATTTGTATAAACCAAAAGATAATTTTTAGTGAATATAAAACAGCAAACAACTACCTATACATTTAATTTTAAAATATGTTACCTAGAGGAAAGAACGGCTATTCCTGGGAATTAAATTCAGGAACACAAGATAGTGAGGTAAGATAAAAATGTAACTTACTTTTCAAACATAATTAGATGTATATAAAGTTATCAGTTAGAGTTATTCACAAATGGTACTATGTAGCTAATCAATTGTATATTTAATCAATTAAACATGAAAAACTAAAAATAATTAAAAACGACTACCTAAATATAACAATAAAAATGTATAAATGTATAAAGTCATGATGCTACGAAAAATTAAAATTGTAATAGGTACCTATGTCTTATAATCGATTTTCTCTCGATTTACTTAATACTGATAAATTAATGGGCTATGAGAATAATAGGAAGAACATGATCAACACCATTAAAATGATTGTCAGTTTTAAGCAACATCGCCTCTACAGCGATCCGAAGAGAACAGGCTGTGATTTGAGAATGGACCAAGTATATCAACAATTTAAATCTACTAATACTACAAATCAATTTAAGGACAACTAATGAGAGACTATGACTAAGTCCTGCAACCCTCATGGAAAACTTCAAAAAGCAAGTAGGTAGGTACATCAAAACATTGATGCAAATACTAAATGGCACAGGCATAATTATTATCAGAATACTCAGATGGACAAAACTTTGTAAAAAATCTAACCATCAAACAACCTGGTTCTTATCTAACAAGGAAAGTATGGGCGACACTAAATTGCCTACAAATAGGACGTGGAAGATGTAAACATCTGATGTATAAAATATGGAAACTATAAACAACATCTATAATATGTGACTACATGCAGCTGTGAATCACAGACAATTTCCCAATGCCTAATTTGCGCTTTAAATTATATAAATGCAGCCAATTGGGATACAAAACCTAGACATTAGTTTAAATAATTAGGATCTATAACAATTTACCTATACTAATTCTACTAATCTTTAATTTTTACATTATTATTTTTTTTGTTTAAATTATTAATTATTACTTTACGTTATATTAATTTTGTATAATTATAATTTATGTTGTTCATAACGCCAAATGAAAAAAATGGCTAACTTTACCTATTATATAGAATTGATTTTAAAGTAGATAATACATTATGTCCAGGGGTGTAAGTAAGGGAGAGGTTTTTTTTGGGAGGGGGTTCAAATCTCATTGAAAACCAAATATACACTAGATATAATTAACATTCGTTCCCAAATAAGAATAAAATAATATTAAAAAATAGAAATTGAACTTTAATTTTTGGTTAAAATTCGTGACATGCTTTAAAGAAACAATTTTAATAAACTTTTCCACAAAATGTGCTTAAATATTTCAAATGCTTTAAATATGTCGTTATCCCTAGAATATAAATTTATATATGTTCAATAAACTTTCCTACGCATTTTCAACAAATTAAACAAATTGTCGACATTTCTTACTCCTATCGAACTATATACACTCAATAAAAATATAAAAATGTGTATAAATCCAGACTCAAGTTATAACTAATAATATCTACATGTTTTTGTTCTTGAGTTCAGAATTAATAAAATGTAACTTTAAAATAAATATTCCTATGAAGTTCATTGAATTATAGCTGTTATCGTGTAATGTAAAAACCGTCGATAATCAAACCGTTTGGATCATAGCAATGGCGTATGTGCGAGGGCTGGTGAATCTGATAGATTAGGCCCAAACCAACTATTTTTTTATAATATTTTTTGATTACAATGAAATAAAAGACCTGCAAATTATGATAAACATAGACATATAAAGCTATTTACATATTAAAGGAGTGGTCTGTACGAGAAAAATATAAATAAAAGGGTATATAAGGCATGAATATCAAACTATCAAGTACCTTTCAAACAAATTTCTATATAAGAAAACATGTGGAAATTGGATAGAATTTTATCAAAAATAAAAGATGTTTATAACTGAATTGTAAAGGATTATATACATCATCGGGTACCAATAAAAGCCTGTAAATATGCCACTGGACCATAGAGTCAAGAGTATTAAGAGGATGTCACGCTAATAATTTTCAGTACTTAGTAAAAAACATGTTTACACAAAACTGTCAATGCCTGGTGTAGTACTACAGTAATATGTATTATATCCTCACTACCGCACATTTTTGTCAGTAAATAAAATATCCTTGCCGTCATTTAGTTTATATGGTTTTCAATGTATTTTACCAACATATTTATTATGTTAATATTATTGAAAATAATCATTATTCTACAGTTATTGTTAATGTCAATAAATACAAAAGGCATTATTGTAGGTACAACAATATTGTTTTAAGTTACCTAATAGAAACAAAGAATCATAATCTATGTGGATAAAAATGTGTTGGGTTTGGTATAAAAATACTGTAATCTGTACTGCAACTATTCTGATCACATACACCTACATTGACGAGTACAGTGTCAAATAATTTACCATCAACTTTTAAAATTCTAGTTCACCTCATATTAGAGTGCCAACCCTGTAAATATTTTTTTAGGAAGTATAGTTAGGTACTGAATACTATTGGAGAACCTATATAATATTATATAAGATCTCTAGGTTTTAAGAGTAAGTCAGTACTGAGTTAATATAAAGGTAAGATAATAGAAAAAATGGGTGATCACAAATATTTAGAAATAAATTTAAAGTAATAACATTTTTGGAGTGGTTTCATTATGTTCTGGTAAATTTTAAAGGTTCACACTGCCTTTGAGTTCACTTATCTATTTTTGTATTAATTTTATTACTAATTAGTAACACTTTCAATATGATTATTTTTATTAATATTTTATGAATATAATTTTGGTAAGATATGTAGAAAAACTTGTAAAACAAATGTCATAATTATTTAAAATGTATATTAAGATATTTCCTCTATTAAATTACTTTCGTGTGTGACAGACTTCATTCTTAGTCATTCAGTAATTTTTTTGTATATTTTTTCAAAATAATGATTTTAATAATTTTAATAATAAAAAAAAATTTTAATTATATTATATTAGGTATTATTTTATATTATTAAATTTGTTTGTATGGATATTTATTGTTTTTATAATGCTTAATTAGTTTCCAAATAAATTATCAATTTCATCAAAAATATTTGTTTTTAAAACCATTTATTTATTACATAGCCATTGCTTGAAAGAGATACTGAAGATCCAGATGATGTATTATTTACATCTCGTCCAAGCACATCAACATTTGTGGCTGATATGCTTAGTTCACATACTCATAAGATGAACAATCAACACAATCAACTTGACCTTATATCTAAATCAGTAAAAACTTTGAAAAATGTTTCAGAAGATATTAATGTTGAGTTGGATCATCAAAATATGTAAGTTTATTATTTATTTATTATCATTATTATTATTATTATTATTATTATTATTATTATTATTATTATTTATTACTATTTCGTAATACCATTTTAGTATTTTTTAATATGTATTATGAGTAGATATATGGATTTTATGTTTATTTTGGTAAAACTTAAATACATATTTATTACCTAATTTTTTATTTTAGATTTAAATTATATGTTCGATACAGTGGCGTTTTATCTGAGTGTGCAAGTTGTGTGTTAACGCCTTACAAAATCTATGTGTATAATGATTATATTGATTATAATAAAATAAAAATAAAAAAACCACGTACCTACGTTTGTTGTTTACATAATATATAAATAATATTAAATGTATATCTATTGTCATAGATCCATTTATTATTAGTATATTATAGAACACAAATAAATGTATTAAACCAACAATACAAATACGATTGGTTTTTGCCTTGAAACTCGACCGCGATGAGTTTACGTGTTATGAGGACATTAAATATTTTGTCAATGGCTTCATGATATCTTTATACCTATGATCGAATATCATCATATTTCTATCGGGTAATTTCTCTAGTGCCAATACCTGACCAAGACATTAACTTTTGAAACAACGACTTGTGGGATACTACTATGCTGACATATATTGTTTTCAATTGTGTTTATCGTAGCTACCTGTTTGTGACTTAATGCAGGTATGAGGTAGTAAATTGAACATACGAGTACAATGTTCACTTATGTGCCAAATTATAGTTTATCACAGAACTCCGGATGTATATTATATTATTTTTTATTGAATTTACCTGTTATACCTATTATTGAGTTCAGAACATACAAAAATGTTACATATTATATATTTTGTCCATTCATATTTTTTTTATGTAAGAAAGGGGGGAGAGTGAATTCTATTATACCTTAACGCCCAATGTCCCAAGTCAGGAAACGTTACTAGTTCAATATGTGTATAAAAGTAAATAATCTCTTATTTTGATATTATTTAATGATTATTCAATGTTATTATAACAGAAAATAACATAACTTATTTTGTGGTATTATCAAGTGATTATCCTAACTACTATTGGGCAAACTATGAAAGTTTTCAATATCTCTAAAACATATCGCATAGTATTTTATATAATTATAAAATTATAACTATCCAATTTCCAACTTATTTCATGAAAAATAAATTATTATTATTCACCATCACTGGCATATATACAATAATATAGCTTTTTAGTTAAATGTTTACATGTATTTTAAATTTATTTATATTCCAGATTACCTTACCTACATTAAATCAAATACAGATAATCTTCTAAACAACTTATGTAAATTTAATATTTTATTATTTATATTTTATATTTTAATATTTTACTTATAAAAAAAAAGAAAAAAATCATGTACCTATATAATTTAAATTGGATCACATTTCTAATTATGAATACTACTAATAATCTCTAGCCTACCAAAAATTTGTTCAGTTAGATATAGCCTAATTTTGCATTTATATTTTGTTAAATTATTTATAAAAAGGTACTAGAAAAGTGTATCAACAATTGATTATTATATCATTTATAAATTTAGATTATATATTGTACTTAAATTTTATATTTTTTAGAATGCTTGAAAATTTAAGTACTGAATTAGACAAAACAGAATCAAGATTAGACACTGTATCAAAAAAAGTGGCACAAGTTCTTCAACTGTCTGATGGTAATTTAACAACTTACATTAATAATTAATTAATAAACTAAACCTACTCAATTTTGCTTCAATTTTAAAATTTAATGCTCATAGTGTGGCAGTACAAATTGAAAATCACTGTTTTAATGAGATATCATCTCATGCACTAATCACTAATCACTGTTCATATATTTTTATTAGTTATACTATACCTAATTAATCAAATAACAATATTAATAAAATAAAGTAATTAATTAATAAGATAGTTATAGATGTGTTTAAAATTTGAACCATTTAAGTTCAAATATTTGATGAATTTTAAATTTTAATAACTTTTTTTAATTAATGAATTAAAAAACCGAATATGTGCCAAACAGGAATCATGTGGTCGAAATGTATATTTCGGCACACAAGATCTCCAGTTCAACTCACAGGTAGCAAATGAGGTTGAGGTAGTCGATGAGATTTTTCTAACTGGTAGCACATTTGATTTTTGATGCAAGCCCGTCCAATAATTTGGTAGCTATGTTAGTCGTAGCTATTAAGAACCATCTTCGACTCCCCTAATATGTGAAGGTGCAAACCTGAACATGTTAGAGTTTGGGAATTAAGAGGATGCAAAACTGTTCATTTATTTATTATTTTATTAAATTTATATTTCTAATTATTACTCTTTCCCCCTATAATAGTGGTTCCCAAACTGATATTTTTCTACAACTACTGAAGTAAAACAGTTATTTTAACTGATTTGTTATTATAAATATAACTGTCTTTACAGTTACTTCTAGGATTTGGAACAACATAAAATAAAAATATGCTGAAGTTAGAAACAAACATTTCTAAGTATATTTCTACTTTGTATTTGTACGAAGCAGAATTTTCATTAGTTGTATCCAAATAACAGTCCAAACTCATTAAAAAAAAAAAATGTGTAGTAATAACTACACTGCTTCCTTATTTTAAAACTTAAATACATAGAAATAAGAGCATTGATTATATTGTTTATTTTGAAATATATATTTTAGATTCTGAGCAAAATGAGAAATATATAAAATATTTGTATGCTTTTATACATTTTTATGGGTAGAAGGAATCGAGCAGAAGTTTTGGAGTAATTAGCTTTATTTATATAAAATTGGTACTTTAAATAGGTCAATTATTGATTTTCCTAGTCATTTTCTTAAGAGTCTTTGATAACTTCATTTGTTGTCTCTGTCTAACCAACTCATAATATACAAAATTTATGTTCAGAATTTTTGTCATTTTTAATATTAGAATTAGAATAAATTAACCTATTACTAAATTTATGGATGAAATCATTATCTATGCTGTAATAATTTCTGTTCAAACTGCATATTACTAGAATTATGACTATATTATTTTTATAACACTGCTAATACTATTACATAGTTTACATAGTGATAGTAGTGTGTAAGACTGTGAGAGACGAATCATTCATTACAGTCCTGTACTTGGCACCCAATGGGCGCGCATCTAGTCAGTATCAGTCTCATTGGCGGAAATTGGGGAGCTTAAGGGGGCTTAGCCCCCTCAAAATTTTAGTAACCTCCCCCCCATCAAATATTATATTGTATCTGTATGTTTTAAATACTGATAAACTCTTAACTCAAGTATATTATAATAATCATTTTTTAATAAACATAATTTTTTTTTATATATATTTGTTTCTGTAAGATGACATTTTATAAAAATGATTGAATACATTAATGAAGAAAGGATTACCAAAAGTTTATGTAAATTTAATTGAGGATATATAATTGAGAAGAGGCAAGTACAAAAGTGAAGTTTTGTTTGTTTGGAGAAACTGAGGATTTTAGTGTCAGAGTAGGAGTGCACCAGCATTTGGCTTTAAGTTCTTACTTATTTTTCTTGGTAATGGATAAATAACAAACAATATACAGAATGAAGTCCCGAGGAAGTGAACAATGAACTTGAAGAGTAAAGAGATGCTTTTGAAGGTAAAGTATTAAAGATTTGTAGGCGTAAAACAAATTACATTAGAGTCTCATCATTAGTCCGGACGGACCTCAAAATTGTCCTTAGAACCATACAATAAAACACTTTGAATTTCAATAAGATGTTTGGTTTTTATTCTAAATCAATTTGTAGCCCATGTTGTAGTATTTAGGATACATTCTAAAGAAGGATTGTATGTATTCCGAGAAAGATATAAACATAGGATGTTGATGAATGAATTAGAAAGTAATATCAAGTTTTTTGTATGACAAAAGGATCCCAATTAAATTAAAAGGTCAATTTTTTAAAATAGTAGTGAGATCTGCAATGATTTATGGATCAGAAAGTTAGGTAATAGAAAGGAAGATAACACAGAGGATGAGTGTAGCAGAGTTGAGAATATTGTGACTAGTGGAGTGACTAGAGAAGATAAAATAAGAAATGAGTATTCAAAAGGTAATATAGGAGTGGCTTCAATAGTAGAAATAATAAAAAATAATATATTAAGATGGCATGGACATGTTTTAAGGAGGAGACAGGAATAGTAAGATTAGTAAAGAAAATGCATGTTAAAAGAATGAGGGGATGAGGAAGACGGAAAAAGAGAGGGTGGATGTAATAAAGAATGATATGGGGTGGGTGAATGTAAGTGAAAAGTATGTGGAAAATAGAATTGTGTAGAAGTGGAAGACTAAGGTAGCCAATCCCAAATAGTTAGGTTAGCTTATGGCTTTCTCATATAATTAAAAGTAGTAGCGGCAGTAAATTTCTTTTTACTCGAATCACTGAAGTATAAAATACATTTAACAACTCAATATTTTTTAAATATACTTTATTTTCATCCATTTATTATTATTATAAATAAATAAAAACATCCATCCCCAGTAACCAAGTCTTTATTTTTAGTTAACTAAAGTTAATAATCAATAAATAACTAAATTAATTAATTATATTTATGATATTTGAAATATATTTACATAATTATTATGAAATTAATGTTTTAGACCGAAGACAATGGATGGCAATTGGCATTTTAGTGAGCATTATTTTAATAACTGTTATTCTTTTAATAATTTTATAAAATACATATAGACATGTTAAAATATTATTTTATGTGAAAAAGACTGATTTAATTTGTTATTATTTATTATATTTATAAATATAATGCTAGTACATTATATAATAAATTAATACATGTTATGTACATTTTGATATTTAAAAATCTATTCTAAATAGTATAATGATTACATATTTTATCATATTTCTGAATAATTATTATTTTATTCTTTGAAATTAAATTTTATCTATTAGTATTTATTTATATTTAATACATCTTATCCTTAAATATTGTATCTTTATAATTTGTTCTATGTAAATAATAACTTGTCATATCAAATATATAGTCAAAATTGTATAATCTATATTATTTGTATTTATTTAAAGAAATAATATGACAACAATGTTTGAAGGTAATTTATTATATTAATATCCTCTTTAATTATATTAATTTATTGTATGCCACCATACTACACAATTAAGGAGTATTATTTAGGCAATCTATTATACTTTCTTTGTGTTTGTGTGAGACGTACATGAACATTAGTGTTGATAACCACGAATTAAGATATATTTTTCATTCAAATAGATGATTTTAGTTCCACTAAAATGTCTTAATGAGTACATCAATTTTAATTTTGAAAAAATATTCCAATTTTTCATAATATTTACAAGGGAATGATCAATGCACTTTTTAAAAATTGTTTTTATTTAATTAGATATTTATGTTCAACATTTTAAAAATTTTGAAACTTTAAATGGTTTTAATTATAATATAAAATATGAAAATAAAAAATGTGGCTTGATCATTCCCTCGAGTAAGTAATGAAAAATGTATACATGTTTTCAAAATTGTTATCGGAGTACGCATCGTGCTAGACTGTTGGAATTAGAATGAGAGTTTTTGACCAAAAAAATGGGTGGTGTGGACGCCCCCAATAGATTAATAGATGGTTTTAGAATATTAGTGTATTTATTTATTTTTTTTTTAGGTATTTTTTCTAAAAATGTGCCTAAACTATCAAAAGTAGGTAAATATAAATCGATATCATTAAATTTATATTTCGATAGTAAATAAATGTAACGATAATGGTAGAGTATAAGTCTATAGAATATAATATTAGAGTAACTCTATGTAATATCATAATTATATATTCAATATTGCTGTCATACCTAAATGTCGTATACCGCGAGAACGGTCACTAGTATACGAAAAATGCATATTATTATCTTTTTTGTAGATTCCTTCTACTAATTGTATATACAACTTTGTTGTGCGGCTAATTAAAAGCGAGATATTTACGAAAAGGCTATATTACTTATTAGTGACCTTTTATGCTTAATTATTATCGATGGACTTTTTACATGTTATTCATAATGATATAATTAACGTGTATTCAAAAATTCAGATTGATCCGAAATTTTTCTGAAGTAAAGCTAATTTTTTGTATAATTTGATTGTGCTATAAATGTGCACAGAGAAACATTACAATTGGTAAAATCTTTAATGGCACCTAAATGTTGAACATTTACATACGGGTATCGTGATAACGTTTCTATCGACAAAATCACAAAAAAATATTTACATCGCATAAAATGACTTATGTATTATTAAATTTCTTTCAAAGGCTGACATATTAAAATCCATGTACTGTGACAATGGTTGCTTGTGCATAAGCAATGCACTTATTTGTGTAGAGAATTTTCTCCTTTACAATTTTTATTTGAAAAATTTTTATTGTACAACCAATAAAAAGCGAGATGTTCACTTAAGTTTTTTTTTTTTTTTTTGTGTAGACATGACATTTCAAGCCATATACTGCGAAAATAGATATTTGTACGCAATACAAATGACCTTTTTGTAAAATTTCAATGTACATATCTTTAATGCACAACTCAGTTACTCAATAATACTTTTAAAAGAGTCCAATACATGACAGGCACATAGTAAAAAAGTTTATTTTTTTTGCAAAGAGAGAGATTTGAGGCGCGCTTTCTATCCTAACATAATAATATCTAGACAAAAATATGTAATAACAAAATATATAGACAATGAAACGATGAATAATTTTTATTTGAAATTTTAATATTTATTGTGCTATTTAGAAAAAAACCGGATTTCGAGGGTCAAGTCCTCCAATTTTGTTAAGGGGTGGTGGGGCGGAATTTTTTTTTATTAGGGTGTATCCCTTAATAATTTTCCCGTTCATTACTTAGCCTTCTTATTTTTTTTTATCCCTTCCTGGAAAATTACTGTACCAGGGAAATCAATCCATTCACACAGTATATTTTTTATAGGTTTATATATCAAAAGTCGTAAAACAGTTGATTTTGTTCAATTTTCAACACTTTCTCACTCTTACTCGAACATTAAAATCTACTTCAGTAACCTAATACCTATGATGAAATACTTATGCATAATGCACATGTACTTCTTCAAAGTAAAATCATGATAAAATTTGATTCTGGAAAATCATGTCGTGTATGATTCACATGATTAGACCAAGTTATCTGGTGAAAAAATTATTTACAGAAAAAAGTAACATCATTGTAAAACCAATAGAATGTGAAATATTTAAAAACACATAATTTTAAACACTATCTATAATAGGTATATTAGTCTAAAATAAACTAAAAAAAATAAAGACAAATTATAGTATTTAATATTGTTTAATTATTATATTTCAAAGACAATATTATATAATACATACAATGTAAAAATGATTTGATGTATAGTCGTATAGTGCATACTTGATTATTAATATACAAATATATATTATATATAAAAAAACATTTAATTAAAATTGTATACTATTGTATATAAGAAATTAATAATTGAAGAATATTAGGTAACATAATTTACACAAAGATGGTTAAACATATTATTGTGTAATAAAACAAATACATTTTTTAGCTGCCTCCAATATATATGTATATATAAACATGAAAAAAATATAATTAAATAATGGAAAACAAATTCAAAGGTTTGCTCAATATTATATAATTTTTATTATTTAAAAATTGAAATTATTATAATTAAATCAAATTTTTGAATTACTAATATTCATTTGTGTTTTATAAAACCCACTTTTAATATTAATCATGAATCTTAAATAAAATTACAAAAAAATTGACATCTCATTAATGAAAATGAATTTGTTTGGTATAATAAATTGTTTTCAATTCATCACACAAAAGTAGTATAATACACTATTTATAGTAGAAGAATGTAGTTCTAACTTTCAAAATTATAAATATATAGCAAATGAAATAAAAAAATTATTTAATTGTTTTAATATTCTAAGCACCAATTGATAAAACTAAAAGAAAACTATTTATTTTAGCTTTTATTAGAAACTAAGACAAAAATTATAATAGTTTAACAAATTTATTAGAAAACCACTGAGTTTTCATTTTTAATTATTTCCAATCTTTAACTCTATTACATTACAATATTTTATTGGCATTATTGATTTACTTTTGCAGTTTGACATACAATTAAATAAAATAACCAAATATATTATCCATAGCCTATTAAAAAAGAAAAATTTTATTATATTTTTCTATTTAATGTAGAAATGTATTGATATATCAATATATTGATAACAAAAAAATGTTTGGTTAAAAAGACAAATGGGACTCCCCAGGTTGATAATTATATAGATATTCTGCCAACCTATCCACAAAAGCTTATCTCCAAATATATAAATGTTGGTAAAACAGTAAAGTTTGGAATACAATGAACTCATGCATATTGTTCTTACAAAATTGTGATATTTTTAAATGTTTAACAAAACTACTAATATAATATAATGAACTTAAATATGAACTATAATGGACTCTTAAACTTGCATTTATGATAATAAGTTAAAAAATGGTATAAACATTACTTTTTTTAAAGATCTATTAATTTTCTAAGATTTAAAATATAGTAAATCCATTCAATATTTAATTATATGCATTGAACAATATCAATTATTTTATGAACTACATAATATGTGTTATCATAATAATATATATTATATGAAAGGACTCATAATTTAACAATTTAGTAAAATATAAAAATTATAATTTTTTAAATCAAAACTCCATTTTTAGTCAAATTTACTGTGATATGCTTCTGTTTTCTGAAAAGTATTTTAAATATATGTTTTAGGCTAAAATAAAGTGAAAATATGACATTTTAACCACTGAAAGACATTCCTTCCTTTTTGGCTTAACACTGTAATATTAATATACAATGAAAAACATTTTATAATATATATATATATATTTGGGTAGGTATTATCAAATACAATTATGAGCAAACCCATAAATTTAAAAATGCAACTTAAATATCCATATTTAACTATGTAGCTTGACATAATATTTACTATTTAATTAAACAATTATTTACATACAATGAGTAATTTCTTAAAATGTCATTAGGTTAACATATTGAGAAAACTACTATTATGATAAATATATTCTAAAAGGAAGCTTCTAAAACGAAACTTTAAAAAAAATATATATAATAATAGAATTATGGTAAAATTGAGCTAAATAATGGATATAAAATCCAATAGGGTTCATCTGCTGGACGTCTGGGAACAATTAATGGAAGAGAACAGAGCTGGGATCTTCATTGTCAACTTGTTTTATGTAACGCAAAATGTCTTTCTTTGTTATTACTCCTAGAAGCCTCCTGTAAAACAATAACATATAATATTTTATAAATGTTAAATTTATAATTATTAAACAACAAACCCATTATGTGTAACTAATGTCTGCCGAAGTCCTAATTTTCTGAACATATCAACTACAGTTTCCATAGGAGTTTGATCAGTAATTGTAATTGGAGCCATATCTAGAATTTTTTTTAATTTCAAAGGTGGCGGTACAACTTGTTGAATTACGTCAGTAAATAGAATTAAAGATTCTGGTAAAAGTCCATCAATAGTTTTTTTTGCATTTTCTGAAATCAATTTTATACTTATTAGTTATTATTTATGCACATAATTAATGCATGTTTAATTATACCTATTGCCAACTGCAAATCTCTGCGTAAAACATATCCAACAAGATATTGAGATTCTCGTGATACTACAACTGGAAATCCATTGTGTTCGGTTTCTTTTAATAATATTTCAGTATCGTCTAATGACATCGAAGACTGTGTCAGAACATTTAAATTTTCAGCTCGACTACATTAAAATAAATATTACATGTGAATATTACATTGGTTAATTGTATATTATTTTATTCAAAATTTATGCTAACCGAGGTTGCATGACATCAGCTGCCAAAGCTGTGTGAACAATCTCCTCTTTACTATCTAAAAAGGGGTAACCATTTAATTGAATATGGGCATCATACATGCCTTCTTTGCCTAGTGCATCGCCAACCCATTTGCTGGCCATTACAGCTGCCATCAATGGAACTATGTATCTCACTCCACCAGTTAATTCAAACATAATAACCACCAGTGAAACTGAATATATTAAATATTTTATTTTTTACTTTTCAGTAAGAGAAATTCAGATATTTAATAATTAATATTGTTACCAGTCATTCGGGTTACTCCCCCTAAAACAGCAGCAGCACCTACCATGGCATATAAACCAGGGGTAATACAGTCTTCTTGACCTGGTAATCCACAACTATTGTCAAAAAACCATAAATGAGGGTGTTTGGCAGCCAATTGTTGCATAAAAATACCGACAATACGTCCAGTAATTCCACCCATTGCTAAACTCGGAATAAATAATCCACAAGGTACCTATAAAAAAAAATAAAAGTATTTAATATCTATATAATTTTAAATGGTTAAAAAATGTATTTGCATTATACCTTAATACCAAATGTAAATATTGTAGTGATTAGTTTTAAAATAAATGCCATTGATAGAAGTAACATTGCTTTGTATACACCAGGTCCTGCTACATTTGCTTTTTCATTAGTATAATCGCTAAAGATTACAATGATGAATTTTAAAAACGTCAGTATAAAATAATATGTGATTACAACTCTTACCATAAACCATCATTACTAGACACGTCACATTGACTAAATAAAAGGTAAATTAATTGACTAGTTCCCATACGTGTATATGGATTGGGATATGATAGTACGGCAGTTACAGCTGTAAGTAATAATACTTCTATGACTGGATATTGTCCAAGAATAGATGTTTTACGAAAACGACACCATCTAATATTGCATTTGATAAATATTGTCGCAATAACTCCCTAAATTTAATAATTAATTTAAAAAATTATAGCCACTACTAAAAAATATATTTAATTACTCCAATAATTCCCAATCCAATAAATGGTATAAGTTCAAAAAACATCCATGGCCTGTGATATTCTACGTAGAACATTACAGAATGTGCATTGCCAAATGGATTGATCGAACTAAGCACAAATGCAGCAACAAGGGCACAAAAAAAAGAACGCCATAAAGTTTTTAACGGAAAATAATAGCTAACCTAAAATTAAAATAAACATTTCATGGTTAATCCTATTGAAATAATAATAAATTAATATAATATATACTTCTTCTAAACTAAAAAGAACTCCGCCAATAGGAGCCCCAAAAGCAACAGAAACTCCAGCTGCTGCTGCTGCTGACAATATTTCTCTTTTTTTAGCTTCATTACGACCATATTTAGGAAACAAATATGATAAAATATTACCTGAAATAAGAAAAATTCAACTACAAACTTTATTGTTTCCACTCGCTTTAAAAAATAGTTTACTTACCAATACAAGAAGCTATATGTACCATAGGCCCTTCTTTGCCCAAACTGAGTCCAGCTGAAACACACATCATTATTCCAACTGATTTTATTAATAAAGTCCATTTTCCTAAGTATCCTCGAATTATAAAACCACTCAAAATTGTTTTTATCTGTTAAAATTACATATAAGTTGCATAAATAAACTGTAACCAATGTTAACCAATGTTATAATTAAAAAAAAAGTTAAACTTTACTTCTGGGACTCCTGAACCGCACGCATAAGGAGCAAACATTCTAACTAATCCAGCAGCTAGTGCTGCAAACAGTAATGCCCAAGCAATGTAAAATATATATGATATAATGTAGGCAAATGTTCCATAATGTGAAGAAGTCATAAATTCAGACCAATAGAACCACTGAAATAAATAAAAAGTACAAATTGATAAAACTAAATTTTGTGAACATTAAAACTTGAAAATTTTTTTTCACTATTATTTTAAATATTTATTATTCAACAGTATATAATTAAAACATTTATAAATAACATAAAATAAATATTTTTTCTTCTGATTATATTATAATTTAAATTTAAGAAGACACCACACATGCAATATTTAAGGAGTTCTGTATAGGAAATTTTTATGAAATTTTAAGATAAATATAAATCTAATAATTTAAAAATATTTAAGTACTACTTTTTATTGTTGTGTGATAACGATATTTGTTAACAAAACCGTTTTATAAGAAAAATGTGTTCTCAAACTATAGTTATAATTAAGAAATCATTTTTACACAATATTTTAAACAAAATTATCTGTATTCTACATTGTCATCTTTTTTTTCAATATCACAAATATAAATTATGCTATACCATCTATGAAAATCCACCCAAAATAATTTGTTTTCACAAAATTAATAACTTTTTCAAGATTTTATATATTTTTAAAAAAAAGTAGGACACAGATAATTATGTTTACAATATTGTGTTAAAATTTGGTTTCTCAATTACAACTACAGCCTGAGAATAATTTTTTCTCACAAAACAGTTTTTTTACTGTAAAATAACTCATGCGTGGCATATCTTAATAATAAAGATATAGAAACAAAAACAACATTAAAAACTATTACTTGTGAACAATTTCCTTTATCTAATTCGAAAGAAGTTTCATTTGACGACCAACAACATTGTTCCATATTTAACCAAAATGCTTGAGGACATATACCAAATTTCAAATCCGACATCCATGATGTTCCAATGTCAATTATTGCTGCAACGGTTCCAGTAACAAGTCCTACCAAAAGAACACAAAGCCAACCTGACCATGCATCATGAGCTGCTTTTATCTGAATACATTTTAATATAGACATATAATTAATATAATTTAACTTAAATTTAAGAATATTTAAAATTAATCTCATAATATATATTTACTTTAAATTTAAATCCCATGTAAGTTATATTAGTGGTTAAAAGGTGATGTATCATAAGTGACACTTTTGTTATAAGTAACATGAGCTATACTATTTTATATCGATACATCCAACGAAAAGGGTCATATCTCACTTTTGTCAACTTTTCAGGTGGAGCAAAATAAATATTTAACTTGGTATTCTTATTCTATTATTTAATTCACATATTTTTAAATGACGGTAATATTTAGAAAACCAATAATATTTATAGTTTTTAATTTTTTTACAAAAAATCATTATTTTAAACTTATTTTTGAGATACGACTTTTTTTATTTTAAATTATGCCCCTTTTTTGTGGGTAAAACATAGGTCGTAACTCGATTTTTAGTTCAGTCATTGGGAATCTAAAAGAGAAGTTTGCAGAGAAAAAGTAAGAAGGCTTTGAAATTTGACATCAATTTTGGTCTTGAGAATAGGGGCCCAAGTCCCCCCCCTGGAAAATTTCAAAAATAATTTAGAGATTCTGTAAAAAGTTAAATTTTCAATTATTTTCGAATAAATGATTCTTTGAAAGGACCAAATCTGTAAATATTTTTGAAGCAGCTATAACTCAGTCAATTTTGGGTTTAAGACATTGTTTAAGTATCAAAATTAATTTTAAAAATTATCTATCTGGCATCAAATATAGATTGAAATTTAAATTTTCAACCCTTTTAGTGTGAGTGTGCACAATAACTTGCATTATTTTTTTAATAACTTTTTTTGACACTGGATTATTTGAATAAATACATTTTTTTACTAATATTGATGTATCAACCAAAACTGTGGTCCTAAACACAAAATTTACTGAATTGCTGGTTAATTATAGGTTTTTAAAATTTGAATTTTGCGGTTTTGAATTTATAATCATGGATAATACATCAAAATCAATTAAAAAAATAATTACCTATTCTATTAAATAATAATAATAACCTAATCTATACTATTCAACTAAGTATAATAGACTAAATATGTATACATATTTTTTTGTAGAAATAATAATATAAAATATTTTTCAATAAAGTTAATAGTTTAAGCACAGTAATTGTTGAAAAATATTTATATTATTTATATAAAAGTTCAAACTTTGGGCTTAAGTCGCCACATGTTAATATTATTTGATTAACCTGAATTTTATGAGGTTTACTTGAAGACCTCATAAAATAAAATAATTATCTGAGCTAGGAAGAATTTTGATATTTGAGAAATAAGTGGCACTTAAATACATATACTATGTTATACCAGTCTGCATTTATTAAGCTGGTGCCCATACAGTGATATACAATCATTTAAAATTTATATTGTATCATTAATATCATAAGTAAAAAAAAAAATACAATTTATACAGTTCTGAATTATTATCTTTGGCAACACAAAACAAAAATATAACAAACATATTCAACTTTCTGACTATCGTTTATGACATTTAAATTATTTGATTATTGACATTTTTAAAGTAATTTTAATTTATAATAAGAGACGTTTTATTTGTAATTTTTGTCTGATTTGGAAAAAAATTAGTAAGAAAGGTACAAATTTTGATTAAAAATTAATTTATCTCTTATAATTTGTTCGCAATACAAAAAAAAAAATAAATAAATAAATGTATTGTTTTGGTAAAATATTATATATATTATATATATATTCTCCTGTTTACTTCAAATAGTCTTTTAATCATTGTATGGTAAATGGTAGGGTCTCCTTTATCTTGCTATATATTGATAGAGGTACCAAAACTTCGAAATATTAAAAAGTTTAGTATTTAATAGCATGGTTTTGTTCAATAAATTTCCATTTCTTTCATTAGATTTTGAGCAGAGCAAGAGATCTACTGGTTTTACAATTTATGTTAATTTTTTTTATTCTTCTGAGAACAACTTGGTGAGACTAGAAGACTTGATTTAATTGCTACATGTCTATTCAATTTTTGGTAGCAAATTTGATCAATAAGGCACTTTAGGGAAGTCATTTTTCTATAAACGCATAAGAAAAATTCAGGTTATTTCTTTGTAATTCAGAAAAAAATTGGATCTAGAAATTTTAAATCATCTCAAGAGTAAAACATTTTATTGAAAGAAATTATTTTTCATTACTATCAAATTCAATATGTTTACTACCAGTATCCTATATATACTAGAGATGTGCTTTCACCTCCAACCAACCAGATTTTTTTGTTTATGTATATTATTATTTTTATTCAAATTTAAGATATATTAATATATTAATTTACAGCCATAAATGTAATCATACCAAATCAATAAATGAATTTTGTCTGCGTTTTAGTATATATCTATGTCGCATCCGATCTCTTGCAATGTCACGCTGCCAATCAATTGTATGAAAATCTTCATATTGGCCAATTCCAGGAATATCCTCGGTTTCACCAGGTCCTATAAATATTTATTAATAATCAATTAATATATTATGTTTTATTCAATTTATTAAATTAAATGTAATATTTATGAAAAAACATTTTTCATTACAGGTTAATTTAATGTGCACAGAGAATTAAAGCAATTTTATTTTTACTTATCTCAAATATGTGAATTTTTAATATAAACATATACATTATACATATTTTTGAATTCAAATTCATGAACTTGATAGTGTAATACTTTACTTCACAAAAAAATATGATTCAAATTCAAATGAAAATTTTGAAGGGAAAAAGCATAATAAAAATTAAAAACACTCATTCATATGTTTTTCTACATTACCTTGTACAAACATTATTTACAATATTCCAAATATAACAAACAAAACAATTGCACTATATTTTGAACTAAAATATATTTTAGTAAATACCTATGTTATTAATCTACAAAGCAAAATTAATATTATATATAGGTATAAATTATAATAATAATTATAATGATATATAATACTACCTATATTATGTACATGTTTAAATCATCAACACACACATCATTATAACTAAATATACCTAAATTATAATATTATATAATTGTATCTATTTATCTTACACACTTCTGTCCTGATAATGTGTGTACTATTTTAATTAGAATGCCTAAGTAATAAGCAATATTTATATAATAATTCCTAAAATAATTTTATCACAGTTTTCTGAATATATATATATCTTATACTGGGTTTATTTGGGTCTTTTGTAATAAAATATAAAAACAACTAAAACCCACAGAATTATTTTGTAAAACTTTACTTTTATATAAATAAAAGGTATTTTAGTAATATATGTTAAAAATCTATATGGTAAATAGCAATATAGTGGGATACATACAATTCAGTAACATTTTAGAAATTATTATTTTATACATATTAAAATTTTAGATTCTGAAGTTTACAATGACGTTTTTTATATTTATTTTTCTGTGAACAATTTTAATAAGGAAGGTACTTTAAGAAGGTCATTATTTGACTTTTTCTATAAACGCATATGTATAGACGGAAATAATATAAAAAAATTACATAACATCAGTAAAAATATGATTCCATAAAAAGTATTTTTGTTATTTCTCCATAGTTACAAAAGTAATGATTCTTAAATCTTGAAATTTATAACAAATATATAATTTAATACTAGGTATATCAACAGTGATAAAATTTTTATCTATTTTTAGTTAAAAAAATTAAATGGGTTTTTATAAAACAGATACATTTGGATTTTAAAACTTACAAAAAGTAAATACAAAGTTAAACAATGTTAATTTAATTACATGTATTCAAAAATCTTAAAATTGTTAGTACCAAACATTTTTATAGTTATTTGGCAAACATTTATTATTTTGATATAAAATATCCTTGTAAACAAATTATCAATTATATAATTAATAATGAACAAAAATGATTAAATTATTGATCTTCCCCACTAATAAATTACCTACCTAATCTGTTCTTAAATAGATTTTTGGACTATAAAGCATTTTGGGGAAATTTATTTTATCAACACAATATTTTTAATTGAATAACCATCGCTTTTTTCATATTTGTGTTCCGTTTTCCTAAAAGTAAAATAGAATTTCGGAAAGATTAAAACTGAAATCTAAAAGCTCTACTCATTCTACTAAGCAAACAAACTATGTATTCAATAGAAAACAAAATAATCAATAACCAAGATAAGAGACACTCACCAAAATTTAATGTTCCCGCAAATATAACATCAATACCTTCAAAAATTAATATTTTAATATAAAATAAAACTATAATGTATATTAATTTAATAAAGGAGTATATTATACTATTAAGTATAGATAGGTACTTAAAATTATAGTTATTAATTATATAAGTGACTTTATACCATTCGTTTTTATACCATAAATGATTTAATCTAATTGGACAAATGAATAAGATAAAAAAACCACCTCGAAAAAATGATTTCCTGGCGGACATATCTAAATGATACATATAAATAATGATTAAAAAACATAATTTGGCTAATCGATATTTAGTTGATTGATGGTTGAAAAAACATGAGGAATAATGTAATATATAATTGATATAATGGAATAATTAAATGAAGTATGTTTTCAAGGTAAACTGTAAATGTTCTTTATTGTTTATAGGACATATGTAGACATAAAAAACTAGTATCTTAAGTATCTAATAGTCAGTTACTCATCCAAATAAGCAGAGTATGGAAAGACTGACGTTCGTGTGCTCACTTGTAAGTGACATCACTCGATTCTATCAAATAGAATGTTAATGGTCAAGAAATATGAAAAATATTTGTGCCATTTAAATTAAATTTAAATATATTTATACTTCGCTACATCTTATTAGATTTAAATATAATTATAAAAATATAATTCAATAGTAATTCTGTGGGTCCATTATAAAATAAAAACGTTAGTTTCTATGAATCAGTAAGTTTTTGGTAAATATATAAGAAAAATGCATATTTTGTTGAAAGTTTTTAATTAAAATGAATGACCAGACACCTTCATTTATATAAATAACGTGAATGAGTTAAATTTTTACATATTGAATGTGAATTAATTGAATTTTTAAGTGAATAATCCGAAGACTGCAAATAAGTTTACTTTTTTGATTTTAGTTTTTAGTTTTTTTATCATAATACTTCAGAATTTTTTAAGTATTTCTACATTTATTACTTATAACTACAAATTTAGTAACTTACTGAAGCAGAAATCAATCCCTAAAAATAATATTAGATATTTGTCTATTTGTCTACTTCTAAATACTTTTTCTATATTTAGTATTGTAATCTATTATGAGTAATGTTAAATTATATTTCTTTTTTTGCGTTATTAAAAATAAGTTTTTTTTTGTATATCTTTTGGCAAATAGTCAGTAAATAATATAATTAAAGATAAATCTGACTTAGATGGGCATCTGATTACTACTGTGTATTACATATCTGATGTGTTCTACAAACTAAAAAACTTTTACGATTCACATTAAAACAATATTGAAAACATTATTTTAAATTAAATTAAATGGTAAATTTCAAGGTAAATATTTTTGCAAAGTTGGGTTTTCTTAATAATTTTTTATTAATTAAATTTTTATATAATATTACTTTATACCTATCATTTGTCGATAAAAAAGTTAGCACACTATAACATGAGTTTTGAATGCGTACATAATATTTTCTTAAGATTTTTCAGTAATTATATAAAGTAAATTTTTAGTTTTTTGCATTTTACAGACATAAATTATTGTGTAGGCATAGAACATAAAAAAAAAAACCTATGGACAACTTCAAGAATTATTTTAATTGTATTTGGTAATAATTGGTTCAGTAGTGTATGTGAAAAGTGGAAACAAACAAACACATTACCCTTCTTCAACTATATGTGGGATAATTTTAATTTCATGAAATATATTTAAATTATTAAATTATATTGCATTCAAATTCATATACTTATTGTCAAATAAGAATTTTTTTCTATTTTTTCTCATTATATTTAACTATTTTTAAAGTGCATGTAGATTAACAATCCCCCCCAAGAAAATTAATGAAAATATATGCAACTAATGATATATTATAATATAATATTTCATTTAGTAAGATGTCCTGTATACATTGAGACAGATACTATTTAAAATGTTTTTATATATAATACAATATAGTTCAGTTATATTACCTGGTAAATTTATTGGAGATCGCTGATTTAAAGTACGTTCAGTCATTGTTCCTGAAGTTGTAATATCTATCATGTCATCATCTGAACTTATCCCTGCATTTATTTCAGTTAATTTTTTTACCTAGTAACAAAAAATATTTAAAATGTATGTGTTTATACAACAAATTTATAAATTTGATATATAAATCAACAAATAAATATTATGTAAAAACTTACGGTCATATCATAAAATTTTTGAAAATGTGATATTGAATAAGGCACTCAACTAACTACTCGCTACAAAACCACCACCTAAAAATTACCCAAAGTAATAGATATGCATGATATCTGATCTAATAGTTATTATTAACACCTAATATTTATTATTTGTATACCAATAATTTGGAAAAATCAATACAATAAATATTAACAAAAAAAAAAAAAAAAAATGCAATAAATATACTGAAAATAATATTGTGGGTATAATTATTTAAAATGAGTATACAGGATGAATTATTTTTATCATGAACTTTTTTGTAAAGTAATTTTATATTTGTTTATAATTCTTTAATTTGTAACCCTCTTCCTTATTTATTACTATATTAATTTTTTATTTTAAAATTGCAATTTATGATTTAAATTATAAATTCTTGACGAAAATATTTTTATGAGAATTTTTACGCTTTTAATTTTTAAATCAAAGTAATAGGGGAATTTAAATTTAAGATATAGCAAGGTAGAGAATTACTATAAAACATCATTTTCAATATCCATTATGCGCTATTACAGTACTTCTCCACTTAACCTAAGTCTTAAATTTAAATATCTATTACTTAGGAAATATTTATTGAATTCAAAAATTCAAAATGTATATTCACATAAATATATATTCTTTAAAAATATATAATGTAAATCATAGGTCGATATAGTTTAAAAAAATAGTTGAAGAGATACAAATTTAAATAATATGAAAAAATATAGAATTAAAGGGTCATATATGTTTATCAGGGTTTGAAAATCAATATTTTTTCTTACATATTTTGAAAGGTTAATTTTTTAGAAGTATTTTAAGCCCACAAAAAATTCATTATCTAGAATATTGACAATTTTATACCTATTTGAATGACTCCAGTCTGGCCGCTCAACAATCGCACATGCCACACATACACACACATAACCGACCGACTTTTGTTTTCAATGTTAAACTACGGTGCATCTCGCGACTATGTATTGTTACCAGACGTATAAGCCGAGACTTTTTAATACTTCAAATATGTTTTTCTCAAAATGCTGTTTTTCAAGGTGATGGGCGTGGATAACTACTAAACCAAACATCCGATTTACTTTATTTTTTATATGCACATTCTTAATTAGACTTTTAATTAAGCTACGAAGGCTTTTTTTGATAACTTTAATCATTTTACTATTTTTAAAGTGTAAATATTTTCAATATTTTTTTTCAAAAATCTCTCATAGCTCTATAATCACAATATTGAAAAATAATGAAAATTTCAAATTTTTGTTTTCGAACAACTTTACGACTTGAATCACACCCACCATTTATATCTGTAATCACCATTGTTAATAATTTTTTTTTTACATGATTCTTATACTTGAATATTTGTATTTTTAAATAACAAAAAATGTAAAACATTTGGCCCAATACTCTTGCAGTCCACTACACTATTTGAACCTATTTAAAGGACATAGAAATGTATATGACCCTTTATATGTACAACTAACTTTCTGAAAAAATGTATGATAACTTACATTTTAACAGAAGAGCAAAAGTCTTTGGTACTTATATTGAGTTTTTAATTTAATAAAATGTTTTATAGTCATATGACCAAAAAAAAATATAATTGTATGTATGTGTGCATACTGCACAAATATTTTGGCTGGCAAAAGAATTGAAAATTCTTAAGATCAAAATAATTTACTTAAAAATAAATTTTTAATGTATATAAAATTCCGAGTAGTCAGTCAAAATTAAATAAAATGTTAAATTCTATAAAATAAATATGTAAATAATAATATGTAACTATTTAAATATAATTAAAATAAATATATATTTAGGAAAATTTCAAGAAAAACATGAAATTTTGGCAATGCTAAAATAAAATAGTAGTCACATGCCTAAAAAGTAATAAACTAATATTTTCACACAAATTTAAAGACAAAATAATAATAAATTAGCAAACCATGATACTTCTTAAAGTATAATATTGTTTTTTTATTATGATAGTATGTATTATTCTGAACAAAATATCAGCTTGTAGAAGATGTAGATGCCCACCTTGCCTTTCCAGTGTGTATACCACACTAAGTGGTAATAACTAGTTTCAAAGTTTTAAAGTGGGAAAAAAGAAAAAGTTAATCATAGTTGTAGAGGGTAGTATTTAAAATTAGTAAAATGATTTATAAAAGTAAAAATCTATTAGTAGTTCTCAAGATTATTAAAATTTGAGTTGTCGATGTAAAATCATAAACAAATACTAAAATAATTCAATAAGTCAAATTTAATTATTCAAATTATATTGATTTTTTCTGCAGAGTGTAAAGTAAATGAATAATTGATTATCTTATTTTAAATTATAGAAGTTTAACTGTATTATAATTTACAATATACATTAAAATTAATAGTACAATGATTAAAAATTAAATAAATTGATAGTTTTACATCCTCTTGTTTCCCAAACAATAAGGCAGCTCTCACACCAGAACGACAAAAATTTGCAACTGACAATATGCAACAGACAATACCTATTGCCTCTAACTCTCAGACAGAAACAACACAGTTGACAGTTGCAACCATGTTATCATTTGAGAATGACGAAATTTTTCTCTTGTTCTAGTGACGTTTGTGAAGAAACAAAAAAACATTGGCTATAAATATTGACCAGCAACATGCAGATTGTATCATCGGCAATGCATGTTGCTACAAGTTTGCAACAGACAAAATATCATATTGCTTCAGTGTGAGAATGTTCATTAAATTTTACGTAAGTAATCAACCGACAATATTATCGTTTATTGCTGATTGTTAGTTGCCCATTGTTCTAATGTGAGAGCCGTCAAATATGCTCAGATTTACACCTTTACATATTAGGGGAGTCAAAGATGGTTTTTGATAGCTTCGACAAGCATAGCTACCAAATTATTGGATGGGTTTGGTAATTATAGCCAGCTTGTACCAGAGATCAGACGCCAACAGCGAGAAAAATCTTGTTAGCTACCACATTTGCTACCTGGAAGTCAAACCGGGGATCTTTTGAGCCAAAATACACGTTTTAACCACTCAACAATGATTAATAATGTCAAATAATAATGAATTTAGTATTAATTATATTAAATAAACAATACAAAGTAAATTAATTAAATATGCTAGTAAAATGGCATAATCCCATTAAATGCAATTATATTTTATTAGTCCCTACATAAACATTTCGAAAAGAAGAAATTATATGGGTAAACAAGAAGAATAATTAACTTTATTTATTAGTACTTTAAAAATATTTTATTTTCTTATAAAAAAATGTGTAATTTCATTAAATACTATTTTGCTTACTACAAAATTGGTTAAAATAAAATATTACTTTGTACAAACAAGATTCATGATTAATTTTATTGATTACAAGAATAATTGAATGATTTTTTAATAATTTTGCAAAAAATGTGTAAAACTTAATTTTAATCAAATTTTTATTAAAACCTATGAAAAGTTAGGTAGTAAAATAGGTAGTTTTTTATTTATTAATATTTAAAATTTAGATAAAATATTATATTAAAAGTTAAAATAAGAAATGTATGATGAAAGGAAATTACATTAATATTTTAGTCCCCTGAACTACTTTGCTCTATTATTACTTTGTAATAAATAATAATACTATTAATCCGATACTGAATTATTATAAATAGAAAGTTTAAGAAGAATATTCTACTTCAGAATATGAAGTTAAAATAGTTATAATAAACACTTAATAAATTAGTAAGATAAAAATACTTTAATAATGAAATTTTATAAAAGTAATTTTCGGAATTTATAATGCTTTATAGTATAAAGTTTATACAGTTTAAAAATATACATTTCTCACTACCAACCAAAAGTTAGCTGGGGTCTTACCAATGGGTCGCATCGCATGCAACCCACAGTTTGAGATATTATAAGTGGTAAATCAACTACAATTTTAAATTAATTTATCTATAGAAATATGATTTTTCAGCACTTATTATTAAATTTACTTTCAACAATGAAATGATAAATCCTAAACATTAAATATTCAATGCTTAAAGTATGCATTGTACTTTTAGTAATCTGTAATTATTTTATTAGCTATAAATTCTACAATTTTGAGGGATTCATCAAAAATGTGTTAAATACTATGGTATTAGTTACTTTTATAATTTTCTAAATTTTAGATTCTGAGCGTAGCAAAGAATGTATTGATTTTATAATGATGTATTATTTAATTTATTTTTCTATGTATGTATACATTGTTTATGGCAGAAAAAATAAAGTAAGAGTTTTCTTAAGCATATAGAAAAACTACATCTTATAAATGCAGAAAAATAATAAAACAACAAATAAAGTTGTCATAATTGTCTATTTTATACTCCGAATGAAGCGAATAATGCATTGTTCTTAAGATTATGTGTTTTTTTTATATATATTAGTATATCTATTCTGTACAAGGCTGTATTTAGATTTTATTTTCGGAAGGAGTCCAAAATATATTTTTCAATTTTAGTTTATATGAATTTGTTTTGTTTATCATATAGCGATATATCGGATTTATGGATTTTGAAAACAGATTTGAATTTATTAACAAATTAACTAATAATTAAATATTTTTAGATTTTTCAATTTTTATATCCAGTATATTAATATTTGATGGAATAATTTTCGATTTTCGATTTAATAAAACTATTTTAAGGAATAAATATTAAAATTTTTTTAATTTTATCAAAAATAAGGAGTTATCTAACTTGCAGTTTTCAAAATATTTATGGACATCTCAATGGACAAAAATAGTTTTTTTTTTGTCTGTACCTATATAAAACTTGTCTCAGAAAACTACCTTAAAAATAATATTTAACTATAGTTAAGTATATACACATTTTTTAAATAAAATTATGAACACTTATTTTTAGCAAGTTCAAAAGTTAATGATTTAAAAAAATTTTTTTTTATAATATTTTGACAATGTTTTTTATAATTGTATCAATGTGTTTCCGTATACCTATCCTACCTATATGATTGTTTTGACAAGTTTTACTGGTACATTTAAATCACTATCTACATAAGTAAGCATATGTTTTTTAAAGTATTGTGATTTATTAATGATTAAAAATATTGATATTGATGCTTAAAGCCACTAGTTTATTAAAAAATGTATCAAATGTTGAAAATATTTTGGTGGGGGTCTGGACTTTATGCCCCCCCTCAGATATTTCTTATCACAGTCTTTCTGTATATATTTTTCTGGCTGAAGTTTTGGAGTAAAGAACTTTTTTGATAGCAAATTAGTTGATACTTTGAACCGGTCCTATTTAGATATTTCCTTTAGAATAATAATAAAAATAAAGGAAAATTATTCAATTTATAACAAATAATCAATTGCAATAAAATTATCATCTATTATAACAGATTTCAACTGTATTTTTATTATTTTAATAAATAGGTAAGTATTTAGTTCATTTTGATTTTGATTCAATTAATTTGAAAAAACATTAATTTAAATTAAAAACAATATTCATTATGTTAAAACTGTTACATTTCCACGTTTATAAATATATTTATTCAGTAAATATATACATTTTTATAAACCCATTTATAACAACATAGTTGTTGAAATACATATACATAGTTAAAAGTGTATTATTATTGTGATTTTGGGTTTATAATTATGTAAAGTATTTTAAGTGTTTAAGTGTATTTTAATACAAGACAACTAAAATTACATGTTTATATAAATAATTGAACAATTATTTTTAATATATTGAATTAATTAAAAATATAATTATAAAATATACCTATACAAAATTTAGTAGCTTTTATTTGTTTTAAAAAAAAAACATTGTAGCTCAACAATTATTATTATAATATATTACAAATAAATAATTTAAATAGAGAAGCCAAATTTAAGAATCAACATGGTTAGAGTGCAAAATGAAGGCAAGAGAAAGAAATTATTATATGTTTAAGCAGATTGAGATTTAAAAATCAGGGATGGTTTGGGATTATATCGGAAGTTAATTTATACTATTTCCCAAAGACAGGAGGAAGAGAAGACCATAATAAGAGCCAAGCCTTCCTAAAGATCTTACAATGGATCGGAAGGAAAACCAAATAATAAAAATATATATACCTAGGACTTTTTCTTTATGTCAGCTACAAGCAAAGTTAAGCAAATTAAAGTTCTTCCACTAAAATAATAAAGTAATTTATTTAAATCAGAATTAATTTAATGAAAAAAATATATATTAAATATAGGTAGGTGCCACGATTTAAGATAATTATCTTAAATCGTGGTAGGTACCTAAACTAAATGTAACAAAACAAAACTACTTTAATTCAACATTCACATTCCACTACAAAAAAAAAGCAATTTTAACATAATTTGTATTTTATGATACCTGTTTAACAGCCTGATAGGATGTAGAAGGCTTTATAGGGAGATCATTTCGACTATTGCTTGTCAATGGTAAATTTTCCATGTTTGTGGAGAAACATATTTCTGAATTTTAAACATATTATAATAAGTTAGTGATAATAATCAATTATATTGTAGTAATTTGTTAAATAACAGTCTTAATAATGTGTTAAAAAGTATCATAGTTTATTATTGAATACATCTTGAATTCTTAATACAGATATTTACAATAATAGTATTATTATATTATATTATATTCAATAAATTAAATATTAATAGGTATATATTTAAGTACACACCCAAAATAATTTTGGAAAATTTAATCATTTTTAGTTTATTAGAAATATATTAAGTAAACAATTTAGACATTACGGAAACTTAATGCACAATGCATAATCTTCCAATTTTATATTTAACAATATTATACACCCACTAATTTGTCATTCATTAGATTACAGATTAATAGTATTTATGACAGTTTTAATTTTGAAGATTAACAGTGTGTGTTGCAATAAATCAAATATAGTAATGAACAAATAAATATTATATAATTATTTATCTTCTTTTACAAATCTTATATTTTATACATATACATTATACATGTTATGTTTATGTGTACACAATATATTTATAATGTATATATAGTGTTAATAACAGATAAACAGATAGTTTTAGTGATATCAAAACTAAAAAAAATATTTTGATACTACATAGGTACTTAAAATATATAATAATAACAATACTTAAATAATTAAGTAGATACAGAAGTAGTTTTCTAAAAGGAATTCCAAAGTATTACATGGTGTATAGAAAAATTATATTACATTATTATATTAGGTAGGTATATTATTATATTACTTTATTGTTCATATTTATGTAGGATTGAAACTTAACATTTTGAAAGTTAATAAATTTAATAAGCATTATTATAATTATTATTTATATTAATTAGGTACCTACCTATTATAATTTACGGGTATACATATCTTCTACATATTTTTCTGCAATAATCTATTGGTAATAAACTATGCAATTTGTATTTCTAATTCATTTTTATTTATCTAGGTAGGTATTCTTATTTACAGTTTGAAACAATAAAAACAAATTGGGTGGATTTTATCCATCTGATATTTTCTGGATGGATTTCATTCTAGATCCAAAAATTGTGATTAGAAATATATTTACTAACCAAATGGTCCTATGTTCCTATGAGATTAAACTGTATTATTGACATTTTATTTTTAAAATACCAATCTTAATCGAATAATTAGGTATAAAAAGTTATGAAAAATATATTTATTTGAAAATCAATTAGGTACGTACCTAGTATAAAAAAAATAGTATATTAGGTACCTTTTAATATAATATATTTCTTATAGTAGATAGGTAACATACTATAAGTGTTAATGGGAAAAAAATCCAAATTAACATTATTATTATAACACATCAAAATTATTGTAAATGTCAATCTTGTGTGTAGAGTAAGTAATAAAATATAAAACTGATTAGTATCTACTTGTATAGAATTATGACATCTAACCACAATTACTAACTGGGTTATTATTATAAGATTGTTATTTTATTATTTTCAACCTAATGATCAAATAGTATTCATATAAATTAAATTAATTTTGGCCATTTTTTTTATGTCAGATTTATTTTTGGGTTTTTTCCCATTAGCAATTTTCCACAAAATTAATTATATGTATAGATACCTAAAATATAATTATATAATAGGTACACAAAAAATAATAAAACCCCAGAATTACAAGCTAAATATATATATATTTTTATAAAAATGATTGTAAAAAATGTTTAATTACCTACATAATATTTTATATATTTCGAACTCGCAGAAGAATAAAATACACAATTGCCACCATAAATGTGTCCACACACTTTCCCATATGGAAACATACAATCGCGAAGAAATGTATAGGAAATGGATCTTGCCAAAATATAAACATTTATTAGAATACAAATTATACTTAACTACATCCAATTGTTTAAAACAATTATAAGCAATAAGCACCCAAGTATTTTTATAATCAGAGTGCAGAAGACTAAATACACTACTCGTTTGTTTAAACGAGAACAATATTATATGAGAAACCCGTTCATAAAAAAATTGAGCAATAAAATAGAATTAATAAAAAAACGTAATTTCAGTAGGTGGTCATGTACGAAATAGACAAAATAAACTTACATTTTATTTTAAGGAACCACCAATACACTTCTCATTCTGATGTGATTAATAGTTAAAACATAAAAATGAAAAGTTTACTAAGTGGCTGCTAGGTAGATACACGACACTTTTTACTGCCAAAGAATAAAAACTAAAAAGTTTAAAACTACATATTATTGATAAGACGATAAGAGATTGGACCTAAAGGCGCATTGTCAAGTTGTCAGTGGTCATGATGATGTACAGAGCACAATATTTGTGCAAACGTGTAGATTTTTCATAATTTCAAACCCTTGCATAAATCGTTTTTTTGGCTCACATTTTAATTTGTAGGTACCATCACAGTCTACAGCATATAACTACCATACATAGAGTATTAACTATTTAACTCAACTGTAATCATGATATTACGTTTTCTACGATGTTTTGGAAAAATTTTATGCGAAGGCAACAAAATTGAAGATTTAACTGCATCTCGGAAAGTGCTACCACTTTAAAGATATAAAAATACTGTACACATAATCGTGATAAAATATTTATTTATTTTAAATCACGATGTAGAGAAGAATTTTCTCTGCATCGTGTTTTAAATTAAACGCCAAGACGGCAGTAGGTATACATTACACAAGCGGTTGCAGGTATATTAGCACAATATGAATGTAAGTGAACTGAAGAAATAAAAACAAAAAATAATAATAATAACAGTAAATACCTGTATATATGCAATGAGGTTATAATGAATTTGGGTATGCAATGAAATGGATGTGGGAGAAAAAATATTTACGGTTTTATATTTAAAAATTAATATTAGACACGGAGCATTCGGTGTAAAGGAAGTGTTGTGAGTGGGTACAGAAAACAAAGAGGGAACTCTAAAATTTATATTGGCGAGAAGTTCTGGAGCGTCCATAGAGTTGGAAAGAAGAGATTTGAGAAAAATTTGATGAGCTAGCATCCGGCGAGATGAAAGGGTGTCATGTATGAGATCTCGACAATAGGAGTATAGTTGTGGTTAAGAATTGGGGTCTTCAATTTAAATGCTACATAAGCCAAGAACTTGAGTTTGTACTCGCTCCAGTAAAATATACAATATTTATAATTTTGAAATTAAATACCTAATAATCATTTAATAAATAATTTTATAAAATTAATATAGTTCTATAATATTAAAACTAAAATGCAAAGAAGTGTGTACATATTTTGGCGTTTAGTAATTAATTATAATAGTACGCAATTTAGCGGAAACGTTATAAGTTAGGTATAGGTATGGTTAACCATAGAACTTGAAATAGCCAACATGAATAGATTTATAAATACGTAATAAATCATTATTCGTTTTTATCAGTGGTCATAAAAAAAGCATTTATGGTCTAAAAAATCAAAAAAAAAAAACTTAAAATAATTTAATTTAAAAATTTTAAATCGAAAAATAATCTAAAAAAAAACTTGAAGCACTTCGCACGTTAGGTAAGATAATAATGACGGAAATATTGAATTTGAAAGCAATAATAAATCATTTCTTTCTAAAAAAAAACAATTGCTGTTAACGATTGATTAACTGCAGATTATACTAAAAATATTACATAGGTACATAATAAACAAAAAAAGTTGAAAAAACTATTTAGAAGCAAAGGGATTCGAACAGAGGACTCCACGCGTGACAACATTAGCATACGACGCTTCCATTAGATTACCTACGTAGAAGTGTCAATAACATAAGAAAATTTATGTATATGTATAAGAATTGATTGATAAAATCGTAATTTTTTAATTTGATATAACTTTAAAACGAAGTCGGACATCTCTATTATTTTTTTGATCAAAAAATACATATTAAAAAAAAAAATCTAAAAATCGAAAATTACTATTTTTACCCCAAAAAGGGTAAAATTTTTACCTTAATAATAATGGATGAACATACGTTTTTCATAAAAATTTCATTTACAAAACACATTTCATATCAAAATAGCTATTAAAATTTTTTGTACCTACCGATTTAAAATTTTGTTTATAGGTATGTAGGTAGAATTGCATATTTTTAGGTCTTAAAAACTAATCCTATTATGAATTAAATTTTTCAAATTTGCATATTTGCTATAAATATCCTAAAACCAAGTAAAATTTTTTTGTATTTATATTTCACGTATATACATTTTGTGGTAAAAATTTCATGGCTGTACCATCAATATTTTCGGAGTTATGCAAATTGTTCAATAGTTTTTCTTATGCGTTTATCGAAAAATTACCTCTTTTAAGTATCAACTATATGAAATTTGCTATCGGAAACCGGATAAGCTTATAAAGATCGGAGTATTCCTTTTGGTAAAATGTTTAGGGACAGACAAAAACATAAAATAAAAAACACATCATCGTAAAACCAATACATTCCTCGCTTCCCTCAGAATCTAAAATACATAAAATTAATTATATTAATTTGAAGTACATTTTTCACATATTACCTATATTAAATACCTAGTTACACGACATGTATTTCATAATAATACAATTTTATGAATTAAAGTAATAGTAGTGCAAGATGATAATTTCTATTTTATCATAGGTAGTGTATATGTATAATTTTTCATTTATTATATCACCAATATTGTAGCTTGAAGAAAAATAATCTTTTTCAATTATGTACTTTTATATTATGACTTACATACCAGAGTTTCAAATACTGTCCTAGGTCAGGAGCGCAACAACATATGCAAAAAAGTTATTTATTGTCATCATATTTATTTATTTTTGAGTCCAGAAAGAAATTTGACCGCATTTTTTTCTCGAATAAATTTATTATTTTATTCAACATTGCTACTAGAAAAGGTTAATTAAGCAAAATATAGTCATAAAAGGGCATAAAATTAATGAATTGCCAGGTACGCTGTTGAAACTTGCAACTTCCACATCCATATGTAGATAAAAAAAACCAAACATTCTAAAATCAGTTTTTTTTTTTACAGAATATTCAATAAAATATACTAAAAAATTCACAAAACAAAAAATATTGTACTTTAAAACAAGCATACTTTTTTTTTTTTTTTATATATAGTGTTTTATATTCTATTTTAGGAAGGCAATAAGATAAAAAAAAAATCTGTATATATACATAATCATAGTCATGTGATATATTTGAATGTAATACAGTCCAATTTTTTAGACTTAAAAAATAAACAAAAATAAAAATCATTAGTGAAATTAATTGTCATTAAAAAATACAGTCCAAGGATATAAAAATCCTTTACTCTATATTCAATGATTTCTTTTTCTTTTTCTTCTTCTTTTCCGAGTTAACTTCAACTGGTTCTGCAAAACATAAAACAGTTTAAATTACTAAAATAATACAATGTATACTATACTGCATTCTAAAAGAGAAGACACCGGGTGTTAGGTAGATCTGTGTTGCTTGATTTTGCGATTAAAGCCATGCGACACTATTGTTTGCAGTACTACTGGTCGCGAATGGCCAAATTATATGACAGTTATACAGAGCATTAATAATATAATAATGCACTTTTATTTTTAAATTGACTTAAACATAATATTATGTACGTCAATACCAATTTATTTATACATTGTTTATGTTTTTTTTTTTAATTGACTGCTAATTAATTAACTTATTTTAACAGAAATATATTTATGCAAAAAACAATTGACCAAACACAATAATTATATTACTTATATAATGCATTATTACTGGGGTCAATGTAGATAAATGCATATTTTAGCGCACAATGTACATGGTTTGACTCCCAGGTAGCCAACAAGATTTTTCTTGCTGATGGCGTTTGATCTCTGGTGCATGAAATATAATTACATGGATAATAATTGTAATTGTAATTTAATATGAGACTAGACGATGGCACATGTATAACATTTGTAAATTTGTTAGTTTCTGGTTTTGTTATAATATTAAACGGTGTGTACACATCAATAGTGATCGAGGGTGTTTGAAAACACACAATGTGAGGTAAGATTAAAAAATATTTTATATGGGCAAGGAGCGAGTCATTCACAATGTGCAAACCAGGATCTTTTCTTTTGGGATGTAGTATAGGAATTTTAGTTAATTTTTACGTTATTATTTTTATTTATAAATATGACATATTTTGTCTCGTCTTTTTTTATCTGTTCGACTTACAGAACCAAAATTGATACTTATGAAGATATTAGAAAAAAAAAAAAGGAAAAATAAACAAACCTAAGCATTACCATAATATAAATTATAAAATATTACAAAATAATAAGTTTTAGTAAGCATTAGTAATGAACTAAAATTTCAAGTTTAAAAATTTTCAAAGCATACAGAGAGCATAATATAGAATATAATTCCCAATATATTTAAAGGAAGACCGTGAAACAAAAAAAAATGACGTGTAAAATTATCATGTAATCGCGATATTTATAAAACAAAAATATATTTACGCAAAAAAAAAAAATTACACTAATTTTTTATTACTTTTTTTTAATTACTCTTAATTACACTAATATACGTATTATTCATATAATCATTGATCATAAGACGTAAACCTAAATTTAGTAAAACAATCAAACTTATGAAAATACAAGTAATTAAGACATTTTCATGTTTAAGATAAATGTTGGTGCACATTTTATCATATAAAATAAATATTAAATAAATAAAATAAAAGATAAATTTAAATACATAGAATATTAAAAATACGGCATATAATAATTTTTTAGCGTAAATATGTTTTTGTTTTACAAATATCGCGATTACACAATAATAAAAAGTGGTACAACACAGGACTATTTTTAAATTACTTTTAAAATGTATGTAAGTATTTTTTAATTGTTTGATTTTCATATTTCTTAAATTGTTTTATATAATATATAATAGAACCAAAAGAACACATTAAAAACCGGGTGTATGTCATATTTTTAATATTTTTTTATAAGATGAAATTTACACCAAAATTTAGCAAAATACGTGGCTGTACAAAAATTGTCTTGGTTTTTTGTTTTTATCGAATATAACAGAAAATATAAACAAAAAAGGCTTGTCGGTGATTCTTGTATAAAAGCATAGGCCGCGATGTCACCCGTCATTCTTATCTAAGCTCTAGCGCTCAACGAATCGATGTAGACAAATTTTACTACTACCATCAATTTTGTTAATTATTTATCTATCAATTAAGTCTTTCATTTTTTTGTTTCATGGTCCTTTAAACTATCTAATATTGACGCAGTTAGTTTTAAACATTACATTTAAAGTGCATTATAAGCTATATTTTACCTGGAGCCATAGTTTCTTCAATTTGAACTTTATTTTTCTTTTTCTTTTTTCCAGATTCAACTAGAAAATAAAAATAAAAATTAGAATAATAATGATTGAAATAGAATTAATTAAGAGGATAGGAAGCAATGTTTCTTTGTCTCTTTATTACTTACATAATGGTAATCGAAAAAAAACCCCCCATAGCCACATTTATATTAATATTTACCAACTTAAAATCAATAACCTATATCAAATTATTTTATTATTATTATTTATTATCACAAATATTATTTAGTAAATATAGTATATTTGTATGGGTATACTAGCTGAATTACCCATATCTGTTAAAGTAAAAACAAAATTAAATGAAAAAAAAAAAAAAAATACTGCAGCGGTGGCGATATAATTGTGTCTCATGTATTTCAATAGTGGTCACACTGCTGCAATATATATTGTGGCGGTAAATATTGTAGCACACACAATTTTTTGTATTGATATTTAATAATTTACTCATTTCCACAATTCACTTCAAACATTACAAACATTTTAACTCTACTAATAAAATATATTTAACTAATATATATATATATTTATAATGGAATATCTTATACATAATATACATAGGTTTTATAAGTATATTACCTTATATATTATATATTCATATTATTTATTTAATTTATATAGTATCAATAATCTAGATATTATCTACAATAAGCTGTAAAGACTTCTCCGAACATACTATCTTTATAGTAAATCAAATTGTCTCTTCTATTTCAATATTAATTTATTTTACGAAGTATATTTAACTATATTAAACCGTTTAGTATTGAGTCACGACTCAAAGCACAATTTATTTAATTGTTAAAATGCATTTAGTTCTCCAATACCTATTATAAAAACATTTTAAATTGTACAATTTAATTTAGGAATAAAAGTTAGTTAGTTGTATAAAATTAATAAATGTTATGTTAATTCTGGATAATTATTGATACGTAATTGGGTGCTATGTAAATGCATGTAACATATGATTATAATATACCAACTTATATAGGTATTATTATTATCATTATTAAAAATCACTACCATAGCAATTATCGCCACCGCGGCAGTATGTGCGTACCTTTAAGATCAAATTTTTAAAAATAAACTACCTCTTTGACGACAGTATCGGGAGTTAAGAGAATGTAGGTGCAAAATTTGGTTTCAATAAATATTTCAAATGGTGTAGATTTTCAATTATGGAATGAAAAGAAAAAAATAACTTATTTAAAAATAATATACAAATATATGTTATCAAAAGTTGACATAACATAGTAATTCAGATATATTCTATTTCATGCTTATATCCATAGATCTAAGTTATCTAGTATGCGATAAAGACTGAAAACTGGTCCGAATTTATCATGAATTCTACTTTTAATTCACTCTCTCAAACTTTCAATTTTATCTGACTATAATTAATTTAGTATAATTTGGGAATTTAAAAATTAACATATTTGATATTTATTAAATTTAATGTAAAAAGAACAACACGATGCAAGTAAACAAAACTAATTATTATTATTGAATATAACTAAAACATCATAACAAAAAATATAGCAGTAGTTACAAGGAGAGAACACAACGGTGTAAAAAATAGAAAAGTAAAACTGATAATGTGACTTATCAATATTTATATGATATGATAGGAGATTACAACAATATTAAATATAAACATTTTTTTTTTTCGAAAGGGGACTTTTTAACAAATTCAGATCAGTTGCAGAATTCTTATCGTATTCATAGTAAAAAAATAAGAAGTATTATTGATGGCAATAAGTGTTTTTGACAAAATGCGGATGGGCATTTACCTTGTGTTTTTGCGGGTTGCCTATACTATGCATAACTAAATTATACATATTATTTTCAGATTATATATTCATACATATGTGCTATTATAATCAAACATACTTTTTATTCTTAATACCAGTGGTATTTAAACTCTTTCAACACACGGCTACAATTAACTGAGAGGACATTTGGATACTAGTGACATAATCATGGCAATTTTTTATAATCCATATAGGCACCAAAAATATAAAAAGATATGTAATGGCTGGGTACAAAAAATAGAAAAGGTCATGATAATGGTTTGATCACTAAAATACTTATTTTTATTTTTAGATGTTTTAAGTTTGCAGTATTTGCCACAGTACAGATGTAACACTTAAGAATAACTATTAATTTTAATAAATTATACGTGTTTCACGAAGATCTGACGAATGCAATACATAACAGTTATTAAAAAGTTTGTTAAAATTTATTTCTTGTTAGTCAACAATACGACAATATAAAAAATGATAATTACCTAAAATTTATAATAGGATTTAACTGATAAAAATATTGATACTAAGAATGATATTTTTTCATGGAAAAGATTAACTTATATTATTTAGTAGATACCTAGAAACTATTTATCATTAATGAAAATATTTAATATTTTAATAAACTTCAAAAAAATGTAGAAAATTGACGACTTAATATTAATAAATATATCTAATACCAAAATTTAAACAAAAATTAATTTATGATAGTATAAATTTTTTTTTTTTTATTTTGTTGTAAAAAAATATAGGTACCTACCTAGGTATATAAAATATAATAATTGTAGCTCAGAGTTCTAGAAATTATTAAAAAACTTAAAAATATACAATAGAACAAAAGTTATTGTATTTGTCAGATCTTCGTGAGACACTGTATAAGTAAATATTTTTAAATATATAATGACATTATATATATATATATTTATTTTTATACATTGCACTCTATAATATAAAACAAGATGGTTATGTACATACAAACATCAGTACCCAAACGAATAATTAAAAATACAAATAGTGGTATTGGTGCCCAAATAGATGATTTTATTCAGGTAAAAATATTGTCTGTTATTCTAACAACAAAATATGTCCCCCCTTAACTGGTCCCCTGAATGTGAGTGGCAAGTTTGGTGATTAATTGTCATCATCTAATTATTATTATATTATACTATTTTTTTTTCTTCTATGCTGCGCGGCTCCCTTGACTGAAGTTCCTTGGAGCCGCGATGCAGTTTGAATAATAGCTCTATATTATGATCATATTAGTTGAATCTAGATCAATTAATACTATATTGGAAATATAATAAATCTAAATTGCCATATTACACATAAGACAGAAAAAAAATAGAAAATCACTAAATCTTAATCTTATAACAATTTTCACACATCGATGTTACTTACCAATAGAAGTATCAGCAACAATTGAATCATCATTTTCCTTCTTCTTCTTTTTCTTTTTTTTGGGTGTGATTTCTAAAAACAATATAATTTATTGAATTAATATAATTGTTTCGTAAATAAAATTTCAAGAAAATTTGGTAACTATAAATACATAAAAATACACGGTTAATTTTTAAAGAAGAACTTACCATCTACAGCAACAAACGATTGGTCTTCGGCAGGCTCTTCTTGAATTTCTCGTTTCTTTTTCTTTTTTGGTTTTGACGATTGTTCTATTATAAAAAAAATATATATATTATTATAATATGCATTTATAATTGAATTTAGTAAAATAAAAAAACATGTAGTTTCTGAGATTTGTTTTATTTTGTACAGAGTGAAGACCTAGTGGCTTTACTTTTTTTTTTTTGTGAGCAACTTTGCTTTGTTTTGCAACAACTTGCTGAATTATCAAGTGAACCCCATTCTTTATGTGAGCAATTTATACCTAGTTGGTACTTTAGAGAGGCCATTTGTCAATTTTTAAATATTTTCGATATACACATAAGCAAAAACACGAATATGTCGAGTTTCTCTATAATTCCAAGAATAATGTATTTTAAGTCTTGAAATTTCAACATCAAATATAAAATTTAGTTCCATTTTAGAATTTTTTTTTTTTTGCAATTTTATGCTATTTATAGACATTTTAGATTCTAGATTAAGTTAAGTCTTAAATGGGGTAATTTTGGGTTTAATTACCAGAAAATTTAAAGCAAACTTAATCATAGGTACACCAATCAATTTATATTAAAAAAAAAAATTTTAAATCGGTAGTCACAATTATATTTTAAGGCAATTTAAAATTTTCAACAACATATATTATGTCATTAAGAAATATATTTCGGGGAAAAATGAGACTTCTATTTTATACCTATGATATTAGTAGCTACTTTAAAAAAAAGGAGAATAAAAAACTGCAGGTTATAACATTATATATACAAATTCAAATTTAGTTATTAAAGTTGTAGAAAAACATATATATTGTAAAATAAATATAATTTTCCATAGTCTAGGTACTCAAATTCTAATGACATTTTTTAGGTATAAAATATTTTACAAGTAAAGTATTCATAGTATACTTCACGGGTATAAATCTATAATTCACGTCATGTCTGTTTAACTACTAACTATTAGCGATTTTAATATTAAATAATTTATAAAGCGCTATATAATGAGAAAATTTATCTTGCCACAGAATATACAGACCGATGAGCAATCTATAGTATATAATAAAATCAATGGCAATACCTATCATATTATAAAACAATTCTAAATAGATCTCAAATTTTAATGTTAATTTAATTACATGATAATCAAAGTATCTTTTAGAAAAGTTAAGAGGACACCACACCGACAACTTTTTAATGAAAAACTTGTATTATTAGCATTTTTATCAACTTACAAATATGTTAGAATACAAAACAAAAAAACAAATTATAACAAATAACATTATCTAGTGATTGATGGAGCCGATTTTCAATAACATATGCATTTTTAATTGTTTTATGAACTGTTAAAATATTGTTTTTTAAATTTTTTTAACAGCTTACCTATAAATTATGTAAAAATGCACATATCAAAAATATAAAAAATATTTTTATTTGACCTTTTTGCAATATTATCAAGTTGATAAAAATGAAAATTGAGGAAACATGTTTTTTTAATAAATATTATGATTACACGATAATTAAAAATAGTACTGACAGGTCTATTATTAAATTACTTTTAAAATAATGTATTTAAATATTTTTAATGTTTCTCATTTTCATTTTTTTTTTAAATTTAATAAAAAATTGTCTATGCAAAACCCCTTAAAAATTGAGTGTGTGGGTCGTCCACTTAATGAATTCAGATTTTATATTAGCTTGTAGTAATTTGTACCACAAAAATAAATTATTTTTACATTATTTTAAGTTATCTTATTACAGAACAAATGATAAATTTAACAATAAAATTTAATTAAAAAATTAAAGTTCCTACATCAGCCCCACACACACTAAATGTGCAACACGAAAATGTAAATGTGCAGGATGGGGTAAAGGCATCTACACTATATAAATAGTTAATACTAAATATATTAAATACTATATGTAGAGAGCAAATATCTTAAATAGGATCCTTCTATTTAAATTATGTTATTATGAGCATAATAGAAAACTCTGTGAACATTGTGTTAAAAATATAATTTATTATAATATTACCCTCAGTCAATATTGAATCTTGTTCACTTTTTATTGTAACATCAGCATCAGTGTTAACAGATAAATTACCATTTCCATTTGTTTGTTCCTTATTCTTTTTTTTCTTCTTCTTTGGCGGTTGTTGACCTATAGCAGAATTACAAATGATTTTGCAAAAATAAAATTATATGAAAAATATTTACCTTCAGACTCTTGCTTGATTTCTTCCTCTACATATTCTTGTTTAATACCCGTGTCCTCTAATTTGCGTTTATTATTTGGAATAGTAGAATCAGCAGCAGCTGAATACTGGACTATTTCTCTATAAAAATTATTTAACAAATTTTATTAAAATAATAATTTTAATTTAAAAAATAATTACCTTTTAACTTGATACTTTTCAAATTTAGCTTTAGCTTTAGCAGTTCCACTTATTCTAGTCATAGAACCTTCTTCCATAAGACGAAGTTTATATTCTAAATTAGCCAAATGATTTGTACCTAAATCCATACATATTGTCTCAGATTCTCCAAATGCATCGAAACGAGCAGCAAGAGCAACTTTTGCCGCCAACATACGAGACATCTAAAAATATAAATAAATTACAATACCTTGGAATAAAAAATTTAATAAACTAAAAACAGTTCACAAAATAAAATAAATATAATTTTCAATATTATATAGATAAATATAAACATTAATAATCTTATTATATATTTTTCATTCTAAAATTTTTATAATTTTAAAACCAGACTTGAATATTGTTTAATTGTCCCAAAACTGTTTACAGCATTTGACTAAAAATAATTGTGAACATTGATAAGAGGAAATTACTAAGGTTTGAAATAGTACAAAATATTTCAGCGAGTACCATACAAATGTACTTGTCTGCATAGTCTAAATATTTTTTAATTAAAAGCTATAACATGAAAAAAAGTAAAATTTAAGGTATATAGAAAACATTTAACTTTTAAGACAACATTTTCTTTTTTAAGAGAAGGTCTAAAATTGTCTATATAAAAGAATATAGTTTGGCTTATATGTATACTGTTTATACCCATAGTAATTAATATTAATTATGCCAATGTGTCTAATCTTTTTTTAGTTCTCTTGCCAATTTATACATTTTAATTAAAATGGCACCCAAATAAATAAATAAAAACAGTTTTATTATGAAACTTGAATAACAATAATGAATAAAACAGTACTATATATTTTATACATAAATATTTATAACATTTATATTATTTTGATTAATGGTATATAGTTGATAAGTTTAGAGTTCAATGTTTAGAATCAAAAAATAGTGTTGTTGTTATGCATATGTTGCAGTAATTTTTCCATTGTGACGTGTCAATAAAGTTTATATTAAAAACAACACACTTTATTTAAGTTCTTAAATCATCATTATCGATGATAAAAACAATCACCAATAAACCTCTACATATTATATCCTAAAATTAACCAACAATTAAATTGAAAAAGCCTAATTTTAATATGTTGTGTGTATCAAAGACAAGAAGGTATGTCCTCTTAAATTTTATCATTTTTAATATTAGAATAAATTGACATATTACCAAATATAATATAGAATTGTCTAACAGTAATTTCAATTCCATTTTTTATGAAATATATATTTATTTAAAAATAATTTTAAATAGCCATTGTGAAAAATGTTTATACAAGTCGGCTAGTTATGCTTTAATTTTAACATACAAAATTTATAAGAATATTATTTGTAGGAAATAGATAAAAATACCCAACAGGATACTAATTATGGGACAAAACATAACATTATGTGTAGTGTGTATCTAACAATTAAGTTACAGTAATTTTTTAAATAATATAACTCACCCTTCCTTTAACTTTTGCAGTTGCTCGTCCAACTAAACTGGAATGGTAAATAAGACCGTATTTAGGCGTATCGTGTTTTTTCTTTAAAGCTCTAAATAATGCTTTTTCAGCACCACAAAGTTGAATTGTTGATGCCGGCATTTTAGCAACATTTACTAAAGATCCTAGAAAAAAAAATATATATATATAAAAAACAATACACTTAAATAAATAAATATTACCTCCTTGTGCCAATATTCTAGCTCCAACTAGATCACCAAGAAGTACAGTAACATTAGGTGCTACAGCCATCATTCGAGACTTTAAATAATCAGATAATGACCCTCGGTAACTGGAAATGGATAATATCTATTGTAAAAATAAAAATTTTACAATAATTAGAAAACATTATTTATTAGATATTAGTTAATTTTAAAATATATTATGAATAAATAAAAAATAGTACCTCATCACACATTTGTATTATATGTTGTATATCATCTTCAGCTATTTCAGTCCCCATAGATATTTCCGCAGCAGCCTTAACTTGCTCTTCTAAATTAGGACTCAAAATAGAAGAAAGGTCTATGGTTTTAGCATTTTCTCTCATACCTAATCCAAATTAAAATTAGTATTATAAGTAAAATAAAATTTAGTAGGTAAATGTGTATGTAACCTACACATCAATCAATGTATTGCATGAAAAATTAAACAATGTGGTACTTAGAGTATAAAATGCATATTTATTTTTAACTTACCAAGAGTTTTTATTGTCTTAACATATTCTAAATTATCAGTAAGAATCTTTCCAAGTTCTGGGAAATGCCAACCGTACCATTCTCTACATCTCATTATATAATTATTTATTTCTTTATCAAGTTCATCTAATAGTCCAATTGCTTGTACTATCATGGTATCAATCTTATCGGGGCTAAATTTAAGCTTGTAACGTGATAAACTGTAATAAATAAATAATTCTTTAACTGAAATAAAATGAAAATTATAGAAATAATAATAAATTATACCTATGAGCTAGACCTAAAGACATGGCAGTCAAATCTTTCTTAGGGAGGCCAACTAATAAATTTTCAAACTGAGACCGAATACATCGTAATAAATTAGATGCAGCAGAACTAGAAATACAGCTGATATTGAATTTTTCTTTAATAGCTGAAGCCAATTTTGAGTCAGCAACCATCAATGAATCAGAACTATTTACATGAGATTTAATAACCTAAAAATAGTAAATACATGAAAAAATGACATATAATTGAATAAATATAAATTAATAATTATCAAAAATGTGTCATACCTTTTTCAATGATTTACATAATTTCCCTTCGATCAATGATGCAGCTGATGCTAATGCTTCTGTAGTATCTTCAAATTTTTGAAAATGTTTTAATTTCACACTAAAAATAAATTATTTTGAATAATAAGTATATAATATAATAAATATTAGGTATGTTATTGAAAACAATCAAGTAATAGTACTGGTGTAAAATAGGTACTCCCAACAAGCAACCACACACAACAGCCCTAAAACACATAAATCTTCTTCTTCTCTCCCAACTATTTGGGGTCGGCCACCCTGGTCCTACACTTCCACTTAACTCTTTCTCCCGCATCTTCTTCACTTACTCCCACCTTCCTCATATCACTCGCCATTACATCCCCCCATCTCTTTTTCGGTCTTCCCCTCCCCCTTTTACCAACAATATGCATTTCCCTTACTAATCTTACTGCCTCAGTCTCTTCCCTCCTTAATACATGCCCGAGCCATTTTAATCTATTCTCTCTCATTTTATCTACTATCGAAGCTACCCCTATACTACCTCTGATATACTCATTCCTTATTTTATCCTCTCTAGTAACTTCACTCATCCACCTTAACATTCTCATCTTAGCTACACTCATTCTCTGTTCTATCTTTCTCCCTACTGCCCAACATTCCGTTCCATACATCATTGCAGGTCTCACCACTGCCTTATAAAATTTACCTTTTAACCTAATAGAGATTCTTTTATCACACAGAATACCTGACGCTTAAACACATAAATATAAAAACAATTTTTACCGACATTTTATCGCCTATTTACCTATAACAATATTAAATGTTTAACCGTTTTAAAATATTCAAAACACTTAAATGCTCAAAAGATTTTGATTATTGTTATAGTCATTATTATTGTATATTTTATTAATTTTCGAATCGATTGCCAATTTGTAATGAGTTTAATAAATCTATTGTGTATGTATTGTACATAGTTAAGTAAAAATATATAATTATCAATTCAATTTTAGATATAATAATATAAATATCAAGACAAAATATGCATACCATGAGTGTGAACTTATGTTTTTTTTTTTTACAATTTTCAATATATTTTCATAGGACAACAATAATTATAAATACTAACGAGTGAAAAGTAAAAACTAAGAATAGTAAGACTGAGCAACTAATTTGCAGATATCCTACATTTAGCTATATTTAAAAAAAATACTAATTAAGCTTGGAAAACTCACATCTAGAAAGCCATTTTCTCCAACAACTTACTTATCAACAAAAATCCGGTCGTCAACTAAAATATGGATCCCAATCAGGGGCATATTGAGGTTTTTATTGGAGGATCAAAGTTGATATACTAAATTTCACGAGATTGTCTGTACAAAACTCGTCCATCGCCGAACATGGCACCTGCTTTTTATTTTGTTATCATCACTTATTATATGCCCACCCAGAGATATATAAAACACTAGAAAGCTAACTGACGATATTATTTGAAGCCAGCCGCCATATACATACATAATGCATATAATGCACATAATAAACAATTAGGTATTACCATATATTATTTTCAGTCAAAAATAATTCATTGACATATAAATATTATAGGTATAAACATTTCCATATATATAATATATAAAAACTTGACAACAATAAGTCTGACCGAATTCACATAAATTGAGTAGATACCTACCCATATTTCAAGTTATTGGACTTTTGCGGTATTTATCAACAATATTTTTATTAAATATAATTTACGTATGTATGTTGTGTGAAACACTCGTTACACTCGGGTGAGAACTGAACAAAGCGAGATTTGAGTTCTTATTAAAATCCGAGAATAGTAAGTTTGATATATTTATGAATTGCCTATCAACTCTGTCAACCTATATACAACAGAAACACTATATGTGAAGGACATTTATTATCTTCTAGAAAGCAAACCCCATATTCCTCCACAGGTGAAATATTTTAAAATTAATTAATTAGCAGTATTATTTCTCAAAAAACTTAATATACTTAATTAATAATAAATTGTTTAAAAATGAATTCGAACTACAAAATATATGTTAGAATTTCGAAAGAATGCTTACAGAATCACAATAAATTTTAACTGATTTTTACACACATAATATATAAAATATATACTGTGGATAATAAACAATAACATAACAAATGGCCCATATGGTGTTATACAACAAGTTAGCTATCTAGTGTTTTATATATCTATGGTGTAAATCAAACATATCTAAACTGTGGACATAATATGCATCATATCATATAATATCTAGAACTATAGTCAATTATCAATATTAATAGTTATAAAATAATATATTTAGATTTGTTTTAATAATAAGTAGTTCAGTCAAATTAGATTTTCAGTACAGAAAAATTAATGACAAGCTGAATTACATTAATTATACAATTATAAATAACATGTAAAAAGTCCTCATCGATATCATGATAGTTTCAAAAGTAACAAAAATAACCTTTTTGTAAATATATTACTTTTCATTTGTTGTGTGATTTAATTTCATATTAAAATATTAAAATTAGTGTGGTGTACAGACATAAAAAAAACCACACATATTATACAACTAATATATTTATTGTTATGCTAAAAAACTAAAATAGACAGATATGCTAACTAATAAGGCCTCAGGAATTATATTATGGGTGAAAGTTAGAATTATGTAACTTAACATAACATTATGTAGAGGGGATGACTATGTTCATAAGTGGAATGATAGGAACATGGAAAATTGATGGTTTCTAGTAAAATGGAATAAAGAAGAAGGAAATCACGGTAAGAATTCAGGTACTTACTAACAAGCTTTTTAGGAGAGAACAGATGAAAACAAGATTTATGTCAAGACGCCGAGAGGAAAGTACAAGCATTTTTGGAGTATTGAGAATGAGAAAATAGTCGTTGCGAGGAGGATGCTTTATCTGTAAAAACATAATATGTGGTAAAGGACAGAAATCTATGCTAGACTCACTCAGATCTTAAAGAAAAAGATGGACAGTAGGAAGTGGAAGCACTTCGCTTATTGGGTAGGATATATTAAATTTGAAATCAATTATTATTATTATAAATCATTTATTTCAATAAAATGATTCTGTGCAAGGTTTGATGTATATAATATGAAAATTAGTTAGAGTGCACACCAAAGAAGCAAGGTGTGTTGCGTCGCGTGTGTTAAAAACTGCAGAAGCATAAAGCATGGCAAAACTAATTTACTATCTATTATCTAAAGTTGTCTTCAAAAATATTCATATTTATTATTTTATAGTAGCCTACAACATATTATATTTGATCATTTAGGTACCTACTAATAATATTTTTAATTATGAGTTCTGCTTCTGACAATGAAAAATTGGCGTTATTATTATTACTTAATAACAATTATAACAAAATAAGATATTGGGTTCATCCTAATAATAATCCTATATAAAAAAGCAAAAAACATACGACTAAAATATTTTAAAATCATTTGATTACAAAAAAAAAAATTTGTGCGCGTCGTCACAAAAACACTGTCAATGACTGGTTCACACTATGACACAACATACCTTACTGAATTGGCGTGCGCTATTACATAAGAATACAAGTGTTCTGTTTTTAATTTTATACCTCAACGCAATGCAAGACACCTCACATCTTTGGTATGCGCTTGGCCTTACTATTAGTATTTATATGGCTAATAAAAAATTTGAAGTCATTATACATAGTGCTATAATAAATGTCAAATTTCTGACATTTTAATATTCCAATTTATAATAATTTTTGGTCGTTTTGGTAGTTATAATTATTATGCATATATATTTCACCTATCTAATCAGTAGCCATGACTAAATTATTATAATAATTACTAGTAGGTATACTAATTTTAATAATATTTAGATTTAAATCCTATGTTGAAAATAAGATTCCACCAACAAAATATACTGTTATAAATGTCTGTTTAAAGTATATGTTCACAATTAACCCATTTTTTGTGTGTTTTATCATTGACTTTCAAATACTTCATTTTTCTATTTACAAGAGCCTACCCTAAGTTGAAAATGATGTCTTAAATTTGACAAATATACACCTAACTATTAAAATTGTTTTTATTTCCGCAAGTAAATTCAATAATAAATAAAATACTGATTTACATCTCCGTCAAAATTAAGAGGTAATTGTGATACAAACCTATAGTACATATAAAATTGACCACAACTGTTTAATACATATTTTTATAATTCTATTTGTTATAGTATAGTGAAAAAATACTTTTAATAAAAAAATAAACACAATTCTAAAAAAACTTTGTAAAAGCTGTTAAGGTACAATTACCCTACCTAACCCTAGACCTAATTATAATCATAATAAGTGTTGACGTTATATATGAGTAGTATCAGAATAATAAAAAATAATTTTAAGTTGGTTGGGATGGTTATGTTCATATTACCATTATTATCCCGTAATTTAAAATGTTTTTTAAATCAAAGTTTCGTGATCAAGTATATATGCATATGTATAATACAGCATTAACTATGTACATTATAGTAGCTATGGGGAATATTCTACATTAGTACCCAGGTAACATTTATATTAACTTGAAGACTTTGTATCAAATGATTTTAAATGGATTTACACAAACTATACAAAATATAACATAGGTACTTATACATAAAATATTCGCTGTGTCTAGAAACCCGGACGTCCGTGTTTTGTATGTGTACACGGACGTCTGTGTTAACAATGTGTACCCGAACGTCTGTGTTATCAATGCAGATCCAGACACAGAAAACATATTATATAATATGTCCGGCCACGATTTTAGATATTATAATATTTAAATCCATGGTCCGGACGCCTCAAGGTTTATAGATTATAAATGTGGACTCCTAGTACTTAGTTATATTCTTATTCTATGGCCTAGTATCACAGAATATTCTGTGCTAGTACCTATGGTATATAATGTAATTCGTATACTGTAAAAATAATTAGTATGTGTGCTCCAAAAATATTATAACTGCCCATCCCTCTAAAATTCGAGCACCGAATTACCCATCTACAACTTGTTTTACAGGCATTTTAAAGCCGATTCTTTGTGAAACATACATATAATACCAGTGGCGCCGAACGCTATGTCTAGTCGGCTCAATTAAACCGGTGAAATTTAGGGCTGCGTGGGTATTGTATAAAGTACTTGAATATACTTTCGCAATTTATACGAAATAACTTTAGGGGAAAGGGGAATTATTTTGGATAATTGAACCGGTTGACAAAATATACTTCGGCGCCGCTGTATTATACAGATTTAAATGACTTTTTATTGTTCGAAAAGATTAGTACCTGTAGGTATAGTATGGTTATGGTAAATGGTTTTAAGTAGCTAACCCCAAATAGTTGAGAGAGAGGGCGAAGGAGAAGAGTATGATTCATAGAGTAATATAATATATAAGTACTTACTTATATTTTCGCCCAATAAAAAAATTTAATTACATTTTCATGTTGTGTATATAGGTGTTTACCTATAATATAAATGCAATTTAATTACCTATACCAGTAGTAAAGACAACTTTTGTGAAAATGACCACCTGAAGGATTTTTAAAGTTTCTGATTTGAGTAATTTATTTGACAGTTTTCAGATAAAATAGTTATTAATAACTAAAACGGTGGTATGACATTTTATTTACGTGAAAAGTGAATTATTTTTTTATACATTTTTACATTTATGACAAGTGACTATTATTTTACATTTCACAATGAAAATTGGTGATAAATTTCAATTATTCAGTGATGTCGAAGTCTCTATAAAAAATTATAAAGAGTCAAAATTTGTAGATTTCTTTGTAAAATGTAACTGTTTAACTTTTATTAAATAAAAAAATTAAATATTAAAATGTGTGAATCTAATTTCGGTTAGTCCTGGTTTGTAAAGTAAACGCTATATTCTGTGAAACCAGGCCCCGGACACTAATAAAAATTAACACGGTAAAGATACTTATCATACAAAACGTGGAGACCATCTTCCCATTTGTTCATTCTATGTATTTTGTATAATCACACAGTATAATCAGTTCAAAATATTGATATTGCGATTTGTGTTTTCATAATAAAGTGATAATTTATACACTAAATAGATAAGATGAACAAACGGCAAAATGGCAGTCGCACTTTTTTTGTTTACATAGAAGTGACCCTTCTGCTTTAATCTATTCTGTGATAGTGATATAAAATATTTATTAGATATTTTGAGGGGAGTACGGTAGGCAAAGCCTTCCCCAGGTTTATGAATCGTAAGAATTTTCGCACCCTCATTAGTTTTTACCAAGTGCCGCCTATGGTTTTAGTAATAATTATTGTCGTGCCCGTGAATATCATTATTGTACCTAATACCTATACATATTACGCATCGCACCGCTGTATTGTTGGTTGCTGTTGGTAGCCGGTACGTATAGATTACGTAAATATTGACGGACTAAGATATAGTAAGGACTGGAATCGGAGACATTATCGGTGGACCTCAATATTTGTTTCGAGCGGAAATACAAAATACTAATAATAACACCGCGGATAATATCATTATCAATGATGGAACGAACTAAAAATTAAAAAATACAGTTTGATCATTTTAAATCTTAAATCTCTATTGTTTTTAATTTTTATGTACACTTATGTATTGACTAATTTTGCTATTTTTTTTTTTTTTTTTTTTTTTTTTCTGGCATTTATCTTGGTTGTGTTTTTATATTTGCAATTAGTGAATACTGTCGCATTCGCACGATTACAAAGTTGGATAGTATATCTGTTTTGTGTTCCATACACGGAAATTGAATGGACCTATTGTTACTAAAAAAATCATCAATTGTTAACAAGAAAACAATGTCTTTACAACATTTACAAAATGACTTTTCTACAGAAGTCAATAATAATCCGAAAATAAAAAAACCATTTGGACGAGTCAAACCTTCATTTGATTACAAATTTACAAGTGCAGCTTCAGGTTTATTGGGGTAAGATCTTTTATCTAAATTAATGTAATATATAACCTTATAAGACATAATATTTGTCTTTTGACGCCAATTATTCAAAATAAATATTAGTAACATTATTATTTACTTGGAGCGCTTTTACCCCTAGTTGTACCGCTCGCGGTTGGATAGGTAGAGGTGTCGAAACATTTGAGGAACCTTCCTTCACTACCACCTTACCATGTCGATACCAGTCCATACTATCTTAGTCCGTGATATAGATATGTAGATTTATATATAAATAGATTACAATATTAGCTCTTGAAATTTACACTTGAAAAACGCTTGTTTGAAAAACACACGTGCAGATTTATTTCATTCCCTCCCCGGTGAAATGCACACCGTGTAAATTATATGTACTCGTATATCATGGCGCAAAAAACTGGCTTATTAAACCACCCGCACTGACTATCTGAACACTATTTGAACACCGTCTAACTATATTCTGTGGTCGTATGTCGTAACGACGTTTGTCCGTCTGGTGCAGTTATTATCTACCCATTTTCAGATTATCAGGTTATCAGATTTTCAGATTTTCTGATTAAATATCTACCTACGGTGTAGAGAAGATTATGTGATAACACTAGACCTGATGGTAGAAAAAAACAGACGCTGTTCTTGACACGAGCGTCTAGAGACAGCGCCTCTTATCTTAAATTATTTTTTATCAGTTCACGATTTATCAGTATCGTACAGTGCTACTATTATTTTATATCAATTTGACTTATAGAATCGGTTAAAAACAAAATTCAAATATAATATTCTTTATTCATAACATAATTTACTTGTTTAATATGCTATTTACCTTATGTCTGGTAAAGTAGTATGCTACTCACCGATAAGTTGTTACCTACCAAAAATCATTAATATTTTTAATTTTCAGAATATTCGTAATGTATGAATGTAATACTTTTATACAATATGTATACTGCTGTAGAACAAATGCTATCTAGACATAGGTAACGACAAACACTCTTAATATATATTATTTTATTTGATTTTTCTAATGCTTTTATACATAATATTAATAATCAACAAGTTTATATTTTTATCATATTATAAATTTGTATTTTTTTATATTTTTAGACCTAACATTATTTAATTCATAACGAACAAGTTTATTAAATACTTTGATTTATTCTTATTAACAAATTTTTTAATGTCATTAGACATCGAAAACCAGAAAAACACAGGTTCGGCAAAATCAGTTTCATATTATTAGTGGTCATTTATTTATATTCGGCAATATTTTTAATTATAAACGTTTAACACTTATTAATATTTATTTATGTATTTTTCCCCAGTTATTGTTTCACCATTTTCAGTAGGTACCTGATGACTTTTTGTTATTATTATATTAACATTGTCTTTTCTTTGTGTACAATAGGTACTTTTATTTATTAACAAATATAAATAAATAATACTTTATTAAATTAACACATACAAACTTAAATGACATAATATAAATTAAAATATAATTCTGTTTAGTTTATGTTAAGTTAATTAATAAGTATTAACTGATATGGTGGAGACACAGAATATTCTGTTAGATAGCATGTTGTGATACCTGATAAGAAAATAATATAAGATAAGATAAAACTTTAGCAGCGGAAAAGATTTGTATATGCGAATTTAACTGATTTGGAATGATTAGGTATACGTTACATTTGGATGAATATAAATAGCTTATAACCTTGCATGATGCATTTGGGATAAATTGTACGCACTTTTCCCTCCCATTTTAACAGACTTGTAACTGCCTGTGAATATCACAGGTACGGTTAAAAATGATCATGTTTTAGAATCGCAGATTAAATAAGCATAAAGTAAATATAATATAATAAACTTATATTAGGAACTTTTGATAACTGACACTAAAACATGATATTGTATCTTCGCAGATTATAGCGAAGGTTAAAATGGTCATACATTTTTTATATCACTTGGAAGAGGACAAAATTATGTATTATGTATAAATGTATATTTTATTGCCTTATTATTAAATGATTATTTATAATGGCTTTCCAATATTGAGTTATAGTGATCCCAGATTTTTATAGAAATTTCGAAATTCATTTTCTATAATATTGGCCTTAAAGATTTCAGAATTTGCATATACTTTTCGTTTTCACGGAATAATTAATTTTAATATGGGGGGTAAATTCAACTCTCCCCCTATTAATACTGCTAAGCTATAGTCTATAATCTACGTAGATACAATATAATAATAGTACTATGTGTTAAATTTAAGCTCCACAAATATTTATAACTGGATCTCCGTCTATTTTTACAATTTTACTTGTTTACAACAATAGACTTTAGTGGCGTATTTACGGGGGGTAATCTGGGTGATGTATCACCCCCCCCCCCATCCCCCCATCCTAAAGCCTTTTATTTTTATTTTTAGAATCTGTAGCAAAAAATATATTAATTTACAATTATGTATTTTAGATTCTAAAGGTATTTTTATTTCATTTTATATACATGTACAGTGCTCTAAATGGGGGGATGCACAGGGGGACGGAGCTCTTCACTATTTTATAACATTTTGAAAGTACCCTTACTAATTATTTTTTACAGTTTATAAATAATGCTTATTTATTGAAAGCCCGAGAGTACCTACCCTTTTTTCTATTCTTCCAATTCGGGCACTGTGTATGTATACATTTTTTTTGCACAGAAGGAGTAAAGTAAGAATTTTCTGGTACAGACATTTTTGATAGGGAATTCGTTCTAGTTGATATTTACGTCTTACATTATAGATGAATTTTCTTTTTGATTTTCTAAGTATTTTTCAATAACGTAACGAAAAAATACATTTTATAATGGACATTTTTTATAAATGTAAGGGAAATAAAAGGACAACTTGTTATAAAATAGAAAATAACAAATAAGCTAGTCATAGTTACCGACTGGTATATAATATTTATATATATAGGTAAATAATGGTATGAATTTATGTACGTTTTGGAGAAGAAATAGTTAATGAGTTAATGAGTTTTTGAGTAAAAATCTTTCTGATAGTAAATTCATTCTAGTTTATATTTTATATAGGTATAGGTCATTTTTCCAGTAGTTTTATGAAGTGTAAAGAAAAACTACAAAAAAAAAAAAAAAACGGCTTTTATAATTAATTAAATTTTTTTAAACTCTTAAACCGTAACTGTGTTTGTAATCTCACTGTGTTATTAATAGTAAGTCTTTTATTGTAATTTTTATGATTATAAAGGTAAATAACTGTTCTAATAAAGTTGGCTTTGAAGAAGTGTTGGATGAAATTGTTCGAAAACCCCGAAGAATGGATTTGTATTAGAATATATTTATACAATTTTAAAATGAAAAATTATGAACACCAATATACAGTAAAGTAAAAACACTGATCATATAAATACACCTCGTGTACCTAAATCTAAGATATTAGATAACAATGAGTGGGAAGCCAAAGGAATAGAGTTCCTCTAATGCGCCAATTTTTTTCTGGAAAAAAAAATAAATATTTTTAATATATTCCCCAGAAGGAAATTGTAAGTACGCCACTGATAGACCTCTTATATTATTGGTATTAATAATATAATGTGTTTAAATATCTTGAACCGCGTCAGTGATATATGTCCTATATTATGTAAAAGCATCGGCCACCGTTGTATGATTTTATGACGTCTTTCTTTCTCGATCTCTAGCTCCTCAACGAATAAACGTAAACAAATGTTAGTACTACAATTATTTATGTTAATTAATTTTCTATCAATTGAGCCTATGTCATATTTTTTTGTGTTGTACACACCTTTAAAAATGTTGACTAATACAGAAATTACTCATTATTTTCAATATAATTTTATTATTATATTAAAGTCGGCTAAAATATAGAATGTATATATAATTTTTGTTATTTTATTATATCAGTTATATTGTTATATAAGTATACTTAAAAGTTAAAAAAAATTTAAATAATACCTAGGATACCAGGAACATGAACACGCTTGAAGGGTGTTTTTTCCCAAAGTCCGTCTGCTGACTGTTTTTACGAATCATTTCCGTGGTGACCAATATCAATATTTAAAATTTGTTAATATAATAATAACAGGATAATAAAAATAAAAAAAATCATTTTCAAATATGTATTATACGATAATCTTGTTTATACTTTTGATTGCATTTCATTATTTTACTTCCGTGTTTAAAAAATTAAAAATAAAAATAAATAAAATAAAAAATTATTTTAAAAATTAATATGGAATTATTTTATTGTTTTTGTATAAAAAAAATTAACTAAAAATTACGTATAGAAATCGTGAATATAGTACCGGTCAATAATATAGAGTATAATATTCTTGTAATTTATCGAAAATAAATTGATTTTCAATAATGTATCCGAAATTGAATCGCGGTATGAAAATAAAACAATAGACAGTACAAAGTGTCCGTTTCCCGATGGTGAAACTTGCATCCAATAATCGACCCCCAGTGGGGTGTCACCAGAAGCACCACATCAGGTGTCAGAATGGTATGGAGTATTTGGGGGCTCCTTCCAAACTGGAGTCGATGGCAGTCGACACATTATTAACTTAATCTTAATTAATTATCTTATAACATTTAAAACAAATATACATTTAATTAAGAAAATAGAATTTAGAAAAATGACCTGGCTGTCCTCAAAAAGGCCACTTGATGATGCTAAATTTTAATATTTTTCATAATTCTTATTAGTTATTACTTTACAATATCCGCTACTTTAAAAATAATTTTCAATCATCATTTTCGAAAAACATAATAAATATTAATGAAAAATAATGAAAAAATTACTTACTGTTTTTCCATCTAAATTAATATTTTTATAAGATTTAAACCAACTTTTTTTAATTTCACGCACAACTTCCAATTTCAACAAAAACTATTAATATATCTTTCTTTTATTAAATGATTTTTTTTTTTTTACAATAATAGTTTGCTATACAATTTTTATGAAAAAGTTAAAAGTATATGAAAAAAATTGAAATGCCCATCTTTTTATAGTATATGATTGTATATAATATATTGTATATGTATGCACTACAATAATTATTTTTTTAATAAATCAAACCAAATTTAGGGGTAATATCGTCAAATATAAATGAAAAAATTGACCCCTGTAGCTATAAGACCCACCTTATTGTCCGTCCGTAGTTACTAATACACGATTGATTTAGTTGATTTGGTTGATTTGTTTGATTTGTTTGATTTGGTTAGTAGAATGAAAAATGGCCGTTGATGCGAACGTCCCTGGCGATTTATTTTCATCAGAGTAACGTAAAATAGTTTTTATTGATACACGCCAAAATCGTGATAACATTCCACAAACCCCTAAGAATAAAACTACAATAGCATTTGTACCCAGAACGAACCTAAAAAGTAAATAATAAAGGCATATACAAAAGTGTATGCGACAAGACGTTGTACACCAACCGTGAGACTCGCATCTTAAGCGTGTCTTAGTTTGAGAAACCCTCCTTATCAGAAAAAAATAGTTACTAACACATTTACCAGTGACCACTTTTCATTCTAAAAAGAAATAGTATTATCCATTTCGTTTATAATATTTATTATTATATAATAACTAATACATACATTTATACGTATATAGTATATAGTATATAGTATATAGTATACACTCACATGCCTATAAAATTATCTAAATATAATTATCTAATAAACGAATATCCGGCTGTTTAATGCAACATACCGCTCATCAACACTACCCATATGTTTTATTAAATCTAATCAATTCTCATCGAGAACGTAATTTGGAGTAGGTAGGAATAACTCGCCCTTAAGAGAAATGTTATATAAGGCTTACGCGCAGAACGGACCATTATTCTCTGCCGCGGACAAAGCAGAACTATTTGCGGACACATTTGAAGACCAATTTCTGCTAAACCCGGGACAAAACCTAACTGAAGTCACGGCAAGTGTCCAAACAGTCAGTGGAAATACACTGCCATTATCACCATCCCAAAACCCAGGAAAGACCTAAATAAACCGTCCAGCTAGTCCAGAGCCGTAGCGAGATTCGATAGCGCCCTTGGCAAATTGGTAATAATGAAAAAAAGTCATCGATTTTTTGGAGTTGCGCTCCCATTCCTTAAAAATCTAGTTAATAGGCAAAAAATAAAGTCATCAATTTACTTTTTCAAGATTTTGTCCGTCGAATTTTCGCCCCCCCCCCCCCAATCTTAGAAATTTAGGAATATAAATGACTGAATTTCGATTTTTGCGCCCCTTTTCTGTTGCGCCCTTGGCCTGGGCCAGTTTCGCCAAGCCCTTGCTACGGCTCTGCGGTAGCGACATTCCCATATCTCTATTATCCTCCATCTCAAAAAACGCGTCCTTCTTCGTAAACACAACTCCGCAGTTGGATTGATAATTCGCCAAGAGTAATTCGTGTTCAGACGCGAACACTCCACCACACTTCAATCAGTGAATCTATCAGACGAACTGTGGAAGAATTATAACAATAAGGAAATGACGGCAGCAATATTTTTAAATGTGGAAAAGGCGTTCGATCACGTCTGGCATGAGAGTTCCATAGCAACGACAAAAATCCCAAGCGGGCTATATCATACGACTACAACATCAAATAAACGGCGCAGTCAAATGGTTCAAGAAATTGCGTCTACGGGTTACGGCGTCCATACTCTTCAACCGATGTTGTATGATACCCCAATGAAAATATCACTTTCAGGCCAAAGGCTCCGCTGGTCCGAATCAGCCAAATACCTAGGCGTTCTCTTTGATGAGAAACTTTCCCTCACATCATACATAAAACATACCACCTTAAAAACTTCAAAAATCAAATCCTCCTTGTACCCCGTGCGAAATAGTAAATAATCGCAGTCCAATCCCAATCCATATAAAACGTTTCATAACGTACCTCTACATAAGACCAATTCTTATACCTACGGCGAACAAGCTTGGGGCTCCGTCGTATGCAAGACGAATTGGACAAAGCTTGAAACCGTTCAAAATTCGAGTTTCCTGATCATAACGACGGCCAATCCTTGTTTTGTCTCAAACCATTATTTTACTACAAATCCTTAAGTCCCCATCTCTAAAGGAATTCGTACTAAAATCAACACAAAATTTGTATTATTTTACAAAAACGATTTCTCTAGACACGAGCACATTCACGACTTATGGTGATACGAGGCAATACCTAGTAATCAAACTCGAATCTGACCATATATTTATACAAATCATAATGATCATCGATCTAAGATGGTCTTAAAATCTTAAAATCAAATAAACCATCAACATACATCAAATATCTGATAGCTTATGAAATAAGAACATAGGTCTTCGACTTTTATACAGGCAAAAGCAGAAAAGAACACGGTCTCTTTTTCATGTTATCTTTGAGGTACACTAACACTACCCATATTATACACGGTTGCTGCAGACGTTATTTCTGATCGTATATATGTGTAATCACTAAACAGGCATCTTTTCGGATAAATTTGACGCATCTTATAACCGACCCTACAGTCCGTGTTATATAACAGACGTTGAACTCACTTCTCTTCCTACTTTATATTCCCTTCCATTAATCGGTGTGTCACCATTACTATACGCTGCATATTTTATTTTAATGTATGTTGTTATATTTTTTTCTATACCTATAAATTTACTTTCCTACCATTTATCTAATTTAATTTAACTCAATAAACTGTAGTGTTTTAATCTGCTCTGTTTCATGTTTGACTCGAGAAAAGGCTGCCTTAAGGATCTTACCTTATCCTTGGTAACATATTGTCACAGTTTAGTTAAAACCACACAAATAACTAAAAATACGAGAGTATATCTACGAGATAATATATACACATTATGCGCGTACAATAGTGACAATTTAGGCTAACTACACGACCCCCCCCCCCCAAGAGTCTAAATTACATTAATTTGAACGTGTTTTACAAATGTCGGGCAATCTTCAGCTACACAAGGTTAGTACATTCAATTATAATAATAGTGTTGTAGGACGAGAATACACGTAGGGACATAAGCAATAACATATAATAAGGGTCAAAATTCATCGCAATGCATTTCCGACATGACTTCCGTCATACGCGTTTCTTTTAACATACTATTAGGTACCTACGTCTCACAAGTATATTTCATTCACAAATAACATATCATGTAAATACAAACTTGTAAATCACTTTTTATATATATTTTTTTTTTTATTGATTAACTTGTCTCGGTATTGATTTGACTCGAGAAAAGGCTTTTTTAAAGGTTTTACCTTATCCTTGGTTGCTATATACTTGCTAATATAATTTCAAATATATTTATGTAAATTCGAACATTTATCATTAAATATAGTTTATAGTTTATCAATGTACAACTATAATATATAGGAGCCTAAAATCGATTGAGAAAAATTCGTTAAAAACAAAATGATTAAATTCATAAAATGTATTATTTCATAAATTTTATAATATTATTTAGTTAGAAATAAAAATTAACTGATCTTATCAACATATTATAATAATATAATTACGTAGTTATTTATATTATATAATCAGTCAAAATATTTGATATTATTTCCGTGTTATTTTACCAAAAACAATACAGTACGGAATTAATATACTATTTTCGTTTGTACGTAGGTATTCGTTCTCTTTGACGAATGGTTACAGGATAACCATTGACACTTCTCATTAACAAATCTACTTTTAATTTTATATCAGATATTTTTATGTCTGTGTGAACAGAAAAATTTCGTAAAAACATAGACATGAGAACTTTCATTGACAACATTGCATATTTGGATCCTGTAAATTATAATGAAATAGTATAAGTATACGTTTTATAAACCTACTATTTATTAGGCACGTAGCTATTTAATAATAATAATATTAATGTAGATAATTAATTTTCCCTAAGCTGATCTCCGATTTAATCGCGATTTTCAAAAAGGAAATTATAATCAATCACATAATAGAGTAAGGAAATTGCCAAGCGAATTTTAAAATTATTTGTAATTTACTGAAAAAACGTGATTTATTTTTAAATTTATAAAAATCATTGATTACACTGAAATGAAAAAAATGTAAATAATTCAATTTTGATTCTTGACATTTATTAATTAAATATGTATTAAAATGTGTAGGTATATAAGTGTTTATTATTGTAATGGTAAAGAGGAACAGAAAATAAATTGTAAACATTCTAGCTACGAGCCTGACAACTACTATAAAAGTTAAAGATTTACCTATGCAACCTCTTGGGCCACCACTAAAAGCAATGAAACTATATTTATGACGGTTAGCCACATTTTCAGGGCTGAAGTGTTCTGGATTGAAATCCCAAGAATTCGGGTACAATTCATCACGATGGTGGGTGGCTATCGGAGATATAACACACGTTGTTCCTTTGGGTAGTACGTGATCACTCGAATCTAAAATACAATTTATATATATACATTAATTCTGAAGCATCGTTTTTAATATTTACACACAAATTTTAACATCATCTTGAAGTTGTCTGAGAATTATCGGTCCTACAGGATATAAGCGAAGGGTTTCCTTTAACACTTGTTCTAAATATACAAGTTTAGTGGTATCTTCTATGGTAATTGCTTGGTCGCCATCACCAAATACGTCATATATCTCATCGTAAACTTTGTCCTAAAATTAAAATAATATGAAAATCACATCTCAAAGTATATTTCAATACCATCACAACAGTATAAACTTCCTATATGTATATACTCCCAAGAGGATACATATATATATAATTGGTCGAAAGCAATCGATTGCACGACAATTTATTGGTGATTTTCGTTTAAACCAAAAAATAAAAATAAAAAATTTTCTACGTCTGAATGGATTTTTATTATTTTTAATATTATTTCCCATAATTGTAATACTATTGCTTATTTTTCGAATAATTGACGGGATACCGTCCCAATAGAACATTAATATAATAATTATAGTAGGTGCGGTAGGTAGGTATCCAAAATATGTAAAATTAAATTACAATTAAATTATGATAACCTGTATGTTATATATTATTAAGTAAACGTGGTGCCAATTATTTTCAGCGGTAAAAATATGTTCGCCAAAAACAAACGAAAATATGATTCCAGTCGATCGTTTTCTAAGGAGCATTATATAGGCAATATATCGTACATAATAGAATACAGTATGTTAGTGTTTGAGAGGTTAATGAATATAGTAACGTTAAAGATGTTAATAAAATTAGTGTATGTGAGCTCCCTCACTAATCATCTCCTACACTATTATTCTCAATGCTTGCACGCACAAATTGGTAAAGTAAAATAAGACGACAAATTTGATTTATTTTTGTGCTGAAATATTACTTTCGGACTGACAATACTTTGAAAACTAAGGTATACCAATTTAAAATCCATAAAAATCCACAGATTTTTGAAATATAAATTTACCACAAAATTATAATTAATTAAAAATGTATTTATTTTAAACATTGTTGACTAATCATAACTATAACAAATTTATATTTCAAAAATCGCTTTAATTAATCTAAACAACCACAAAAAATTTCCTACCGAAACATGTTTTTCCTAATTTTCAATAATTATTTATTAATATACGCAACAATAAAATTGTATTACTAATATAGGATTATTAGATTCTATTAGAAGCAAGGAATAAATTAATTTTACAATAATGTATTTTTTAGATTCTGAGCGAAGCAAGTTTGGTTTTAAAATTGGCAAGTTTGGTTTTTAAGATTGGTTTTACGATTATGTGCTTTTTTTTAAGACTGTACCTAAAAAATTTATGAGAAGAAGTGCTCCGATCATTACATGTAGCATTATTTTCTGGTAACGAATTGCATCTATTTGGTACTTTAGAAAGGTATTTATTTTTATTTTTTTAATTAACACGTAAGAAAAAACTATCAAAAAATTTGCATAAAAATCGGTAAATACAATTGTGATAAAATTCTTCATAACTCCGAAAATATTAATGCCAGTAGCATGAAATTTTCACCACAAACATAAATACGTAAAATATTGATACAAAAAATTTTACTCATTTTTAGGCTATAAAATATTCAAATTTAAGGCATTTAATTCATAATAGGTAAATTTAATTTTAGTTTTAAGATCAAAAACATAATACAGTGTTTAAATTACGTCATTCTAGCTACACACAAAAAAATTTTAAAATCGGTACGTATAATATTTTTTATTAGCTATTTCAATTATTTTTTTTTTTTTTTTAATAGGTACCCATATAATTTTTTGACATTTTGGTATGAAATGTGTTCGAATTTTAGGGATATAATAGATCTATAAACTTGAAATTTTCACTAAATACGTATATTAGCACATTAAGAAGGCAAAGCATTTTGGAAAATTTTTTCAAATTTTGGGCTATTTATTCTATTTTGAATCATTTAATTCATATTGGTCTTGATTTTAAGTTTTAAGACCTTAAAATATTAAAATTACCAGTATTAAAATTACGTCATTCTAGCTACACACAAAAAAATTTAAAAATTGAACAGTATGATCATTTTTAATAGTCATTTAATTTTTTTCGATAATATATATTATTTTGGTATGAAATTCGTTCGAATTTCAGGAAAATAATAGACCTATAAAATTGAAATTTTCACAAAAAACGTATAGTACAATATGAAAGGAAAAACATTTTTGAACATTTTTACCCATTTTTGGGCTACTTATAGCAATTTTCAATTTTGAGACATTTAATTCATAATAGGTATAACTTTTTTACTTTTCTATTAAAGAATTCAAATTTTATTTTTATTTTTTTTTTTATATATATATATAGGTATATAAAAATAATGATGAAGTTAAAATTTGGCGATCGGACTTGGTTTTAAAATTATATCAGATTGAAATTTAGCGATTTTACTATTTTCCTTTAGTAGGTTCATTTTTCTATTTTTCTTTTTTCTTCTTCATTTTTTCAACAATCATACGTATTCTAACGATATTTCAGACATGTGGTCCATGGTTCGAATCATCCCTTTATACCCAAATAGTTGTTTGCACTTTTTTCAACTTTTTTTTGTTCATTATATTATATAATATTATGATATTATTATATATTATTAGTATAATCTACAATAATTGTCAAGTATATCCACCGGAATTTCGCTCAGAATCGTTTTTTTTAATGCTTTCAAATTCAATATATCCATCATCATTAACCTGCCCAACGTGCAAAGTGCTTCCCGGCTTTTTTTATGTATATATACACTTTTTATAGTAGAAGGAATCAAGTAGGAGTTTTCGTTAAAGAGCTTAATAAATATAAAATTAGTTTTAGTTTGTACTTTAAAGAGGTCATATTTTGATTTTCCTAGTAGCTATCTTTAAGAAGTTGCCATACATCCGTTTTTAGGGGTTTTGTATAGACAATTTCTATGAATTTTAGGAAAACTGAAAATCCAACAATTTAAAAATATTTTAATAAAATTTAAAAGTAGCTTATAAATATTCCATTATTAGTACCACTTTTTATCATTGTGTAATCACGATATTTGTTTAAAAAAAATCGTAAACAAGTATTTTCGAATTTCCAATAGTATATCTATATTGTACAATTATCGTAGGTCAGCGATTTTGGTACCAATAGAAAGATGAGAACACAAACTATAATTGAACGCCAGCATTTTGCGATTAATTAATTTTATCATTTTCTATGAACTGTTGAAAAAACATAAAAAATATTATTTTCAAAATCGTATATAAATACAATTTTAAATAGAATATAAAAAGTTGGCGTACGATCATAGTTTGTCCTATAGTTTTGTATAAAAATAATTATTGTAAAATAATTCTACAATTCTAAGCATTAGAATTGTGTGATAGTATTTTTCGCCGTATTTTAAGGGTGTCTTCCCACTTCGCAGAAAAATTTGGAAATGTTATTCTTTGTATTGATGAGACGCATGGGATGACTAGTATCATGTCTAACTAATTTAATTAAAGGGGTTCGAGTCGGTCAATTTCTAAAGAGTATTATATAGGCAATTTATCGTACATGATAAAATTTTAAATTCCGAATTTAATACAGTTAGAGAGGTCATTGAAGTTAATAAAGCCAATAATAAATGAATAAATACACTCCTTGGGCTTGTATCTATATCCTTCTAGGTTAAATATGAATTGCAAGTGTGAAAATAATGAAAATAAGACCGTATACTAAATCATTTTTTGAACAGAAAGTTGCTTTCGCTGTGACAAAATTGTTAGACTTTGGCTCGTCCAATTTTAATTCTGTAAAAAGCATAAGATTCTTTGACATCTTTTCTAGGTTTTAATCGAGGCGTTTTTCGAAATAAGAGTTTCCGCTTTAGATATACACAAGTGAACAATTTTTAAAATATAGAAATTTTGTTTAATCATACCGAAATCGAAAATTCATATTTCGAAAAACGCCTCTAATAAAACCTAGAAAAGATATCAAAAAATATTATGCTTTTTACAGAATTAAAATCGGATCAGCCAAGGTCGAGTAATTTTGTCACAGCGAAAGGTCTAAAAACGATATTTTTTTGACCGACTCGAACCACCTTAATTTTAACTTTTTACGAAAAATAAATATATGTCCTAAGTAAATAGCATAAAAATATAGTATTTTTGCAAAGACTTAAGACACTATAGACCACTTACAAAATAAAAACAAATTTAAAATAATTTAAGTTTAATGCAAACTAACCGGTTAAAAAAAAATATATATATATATATATAAAACAAGTACGTGCCCAGAATATGAACTTTTTGAATTTTAAATATATCTTAACCAGTTAAGCTTACCAGTTGTAAAATTACCAAAAAAGTCCATTATTTCGATAATTTTGTTTATCATATCAAATGTTTAATACAGTTATAGTTATTTTAGAGTTTTTAATATTAAAATCTATTGTCAAGTTACTATGTCGTTTGAAAGAAATTAAAGTTTATTTTTGAGTTAATATATGTAATATGTATTTGTAAAAATTAGCTAAAAACTCTATATGCATGGGTAATTTAGAACTCGTCTTTCACATAGGCCGACGAGGTCCATAATAACTTGCAGTACAGCCACCCGGAAAATTGAACGAAATACGCCGCTGACTAAACGCGGTAAGACATTTTGATTAAATATTCCAATTTTAATGCACCCCGTTTTTCTGATATTCATCAAAATTGATAAACATATGATATCATATGATCTGAGTTTTGCTACAGGTCTGGCGACAGCGGTAAACAACGTACAAATAATATAATTGTTTGGAAATGATTTTTAATTATTTAAATTACCTATGTAAGTGTTTATTATAGGTGAAAACTGTAGTAAACCACCGAGCAGCGCTGCCCTTCTAATATGACCAATCTTAAAACCCATTAAATTTTGGTTAGGGAGTTTTCGAAAAATTGTAGACTGGGCTTTTTGGAGCCAGTCCGATTCTGCCATTGAGTTATGTGGCGGAAATCAGTTTCATTTCCACCGTGACAGGAATTCGAGTTTATTCGACTAATCATTAGCTATTACCATTAACCTCCACTAGCTGCATGTTGTATATTTGAAAGGGAAATTCTAGACTTCCAAGTACACAATAAAGGACGAGAATATGCCTAAGACATACTAAGACCCCTTTTAGTTGTAACTTGTTGTAATAGATATTATAGGTCATTCTTGACGGCATGTGAAACCGTCAAAGTTCCCAGACTTGGAGTAATATTTTTCGTAACATATTGTTTTATAGATGAGAAAAATATTTTCAAATTGGGAAATTATATTTAATTTTTAATTTAAATAACGTTTTAAAACAGAAATCGTTATATCGTAAAACATAAAAAACATATTCCGATAATTTTCCATTTGAGCAACATGGTGTGCCCCAAGTTAGCATATACATGCTGCATATGATTGGCTGATCCAGAGACCCAGCTCGAGTACTCAAGAATATGATTCGGACCCTGCAAACTGTGGACCTAATTCGAGTTGTATGAAATGATTGCAGAATTATTTGTTTTTATTGGGCACTAATATCGCGGAGACTTTTTTTTCACTATATGCTAATCATTACAAAATAACATAGTATGCCAGTAACATGAACGAATTTGAGAACGGTACGAGTTGTCATGGAGTGAAATATAATTTGTCAATTATGCCAAGAAATTCTGACGTCACTCGGACTTATATGCATTCTCTTCAATATAGTAATATATAAATAGTTTAATCAAAATAAATATTAGATAAGAATAATAATTATGATAAGTGGACCGAGTGACGTGGGCACCATGCGCAGAAATCAGTTGCTGGCATACCATATGTTATTTCATTATGATGCTAATCCAAACTTTGATGTTTGTAACGTAAATTTCACACTCAGCTCTACAATATAGTTAAGAGGATGCTATACACACGTTGGTTGTCTCTGTCTTACTAAAGTTTATTTATAATTAATGTTAAAGTAAATTTACTTATTATCGAATTTGTAGAGAAGATTAATTATGCTCCAGCGTTTTTTTTTTTTTTTTTTTTTTTAATCGTAATTTGGACGTTGTACATTGGTTAATCTCTTTCCCACAGAACCAATCAAATGATAAAAAAAATGAATAACCTCCAATGGAGGGGCAGCGGTTTAATTATACATTTTTCGAACATAACATTAATATTATTTTACAGATGCATTTTTAGGGTTGCCAAATGATATTTTTATGAAAACGATATTGTAATATATAGGTTAGTGTAGTATAAGTTCCCCAAGGATTATATACTAGAAATTAATTATAACAATATTTCTTAGGTAAATTAAATAAATATTTATTATTTTTTTTGCATTTTATATTTAGTTTGGTTATTAAAAAATAAACATACCTATATATATATAGGTTATTTTATCGACACAGATATTGTGAATTATCTGAATTTATTATTTCTATTATTAAATCTTAATTTATATAAAAGTATATATATCAATTATCTACAGGTATATAAATACAAATATCACAATAAAAGATTTTTGTCGAGAATTATCTGGAAATCTTGTATCACATTAATTTATGTAATAAGAATAGATATGTGCCTGTCCATATTATATTTTTTAAGTGAATATTTTTATGTGACAGTGGACTCATTTTAACGCATACCATTATTTATTTTATTTATATATTTATTTATTTTGTTTTCATAGGTATCGAATTAATAATATAATATTCAAATCCTGCAATTGTCTTAATTATAGCTCAACATTAATGACACAGTATATCAACTATAAAATATTATATTTTCAAAATGGCTAAACGTATAACCGACTTTTTTCAAAAATCTCACCCAGAAAAACAATTAAAATTGAATTTTGAACCTAATACTATATCCCAAAGTTCTGTTCCATCTGCTGAAACTAGTATTTCTGCTATTCATTTAAATCAAAATCAAAATTTCGATACATGTGTACCTTCTTCGTCTAACACAATTTCCGTTCCTAATTCATGTAATATAAATACATAGTGGTATAAAGGAACCAAATTGGATGTTAACTGGTTATTGCAATCATGTAGTATACTAAAAAAGTGAAATTAGGAAAACGATCTGGTTTACAATGTTTATTTTGTTTGATCAAATTTCGGATGCAAGAAAGTTTTCTCGTAACGGACAAGTTCCAATAGCAATTTGGGTATGGTAGATTTAATAAGGGAAGAGGAAGTGTGGAGTGCTGTGAGAAAAATGAAAAATAAGAAAGCGGTGGCCGGTGGGACCGGATGGAGTACCAGTAGAAGTATGGAAAGTTTTAGGAAGTTTAGGTATACAATGGCTGACAAATTTTAGAGAAGTACAGAGAAAGGAAAAAAAAATTGTGTATGGTATTTATTAATCTAGAGAAGGCTTATGATAGGGTTCCTAGGGAGATCTTAAAGTGGGCATTAATGAAGAAAGGATTACCAAAGGTGTATGTGAACATAATTGAAGATATGTATGAAGGGGCGAGTACAAGGGTGAGAAGTCTGTGTGGAGAAACTGAGGAAACTGCGAGACCTGCAATGATGTATGGAACGGAATGTTGGGCAGTAGATAGAAAGATAGAACAGAGAATGAGTGTGGCTTAGATTCTACATTTATTTCCTTTAAACCATCCCTTGCTACCATTTATTACAGAAACCCAGTTATTTATCGTGAAATGTTGGATACAGTAGCTGAAATAGTCATGGAATCTGTTATAGAAGAATTAAAACATGCGGAATGTTTTTCTATACAAGTTTATGGTTCTGTTGATAAATACTCAATTGACAATAAATTTATAACAGCTTGTTACTTTGACAAGAATAAAGCTATAAAAAATGTTTTTCTGGGAGAGAGTCATTCTTCTAAGCAAGGATCAGAAGGTTTAATAGATTCTATTTTATTAACTCTAAAAAACCTCAATATTGAAAACATTGCTAAACAAAACTTGATTGGACTAACTACAGATGGTGAGAGTGCAAACATTGGCAAGAAGTGGTCTTTGGGTTAAACTTCGAGAGTATGTGAACAGAGAAATACTTTGTTTTTGGTGCATAGCACATCGATCAGACTTGGCGTTTGCTGATTTACAATCATCAGTGACGGAAGTATAACACTGGAAATCAAATCTGAAAGCTATCGCTACATTTTATAGAAGTTCGTCGGTACGCACAGACGAACTAAAATCAATATCTGAAAAGTCAAATAGCAAATTTTACCAATTCCCAGAATACTTTGAAGTGCGTTTTGTTGAACATCTTATTAACTTAAATAAATCTGTTTAAAATAATTTAACAGCAGCAAGAATACACTGGAATTCAATCGTTACAGGCACAAGTAGTAATAAAATAGAAAAGGCAACAACTAAAGGATTTTTAAATTTATAGAAAGAAGGTGATGATCAAGAGTATTATACTGTTTTAATGATGGATTTACTTCATTAGTTTGAAAACTTATAGAAAGAAGGTCAAAAATCAATGACAACATTGTGTGATATAGAAACAACAAAGAAATCTGTGCTTGCATCATTGACTATGATGGAATCAAATTGTTATCCTGGAGGTAAAGAAGAATTGAAAGAAATTAAATGAGCTGGAACTTGAAGATGAAGATGATAACAGAAGAACAAAAACAATTAGAAATTCGTATGGTTCAACAAGGCATCGTGTAAAGAGTGTTAGGAATGAAATTTTACAAAGTGCTATACAGTTTTTACATCAAAGACTCGACAAGGAACAAAGTAATATAATTAATCGAATTAAAATGTTTTTAAATGCAGAAAATAGGATAGAGATGATTTCTTCGGTACAATGTGATGTTGAAGGCTTATTTGGAAAAAATAAGGTTAGTCAGTGTAGTGACGAAGTTATTGGATTATATGATAGTGAAAGTCTACAAGTACCGCGAGATATTACTGATTCCCCTGGTAAACTTTATTACTACTTGAAAATAAGTGTTTCAAAAACTACATTTTCCAAACTCGTTCATGCTTATATTTCACTTACGCCTCATAGTTGTGGACCCAAACATGCTGTATCTTGCCATACTATTTTAAAAACGAATAAGCAGTCAGCCTATTCTAGAGAAGCTATTAATAGTCGTTTATTTATCGCTTTAAATAGTAACGGTACAGCAAATTTTAATCCGAGGCCGTCAGTAGCAAAATTTTTGAAGAAAAAAGAACATCATTACAATTTACCCGACGAACAAGCATATAAAAACCATTTTTTTATTCGAAAGTTTTTTGAAGAAATTTGAAAATTAACCTATGTCTCGTGAATGAACGTAAAGTTATTATTATATTTAATTGTATACAGGAAGTATAAATATTAAAATATTGTTTTTCAGTAACAGATAATTTTTAATTTTATTATAACCATAAACATAATATTATATCAATTTTTATTATTTTTCACTAAAAGTCTATTTAATATGTATTATTTTTCTGTGACTTGTATTTAAATTTATGTTTAAAGTTGATTATAGCAGTCTATCATCCATTAAATGTTGGGTGTTAATTAAGTGTTGGGTATTGTTGTCATTTATTATTTTATTACTTTTTTGTTATAATACAGAATATATTTTTGATGTTTTCTAACAATCAAGGCAGTAGCGCAACTAGAATTTTTTCAAGGGGGGGGGGGTCCATACTTGTTTTAACATGGACATTTCAACTGAAGAAAAAAATCTGGTACATACATACTACAAATTTAATACATTATATGACCCAAGGGGGGCCGGACCCGCCCCCCCTTAATTGTGCAACTGAATCAAGGTTTCGTAAACTAATTTAAAATTTAGATTATAAAATAATGTACAATTTATGGTAAAGAGTGTAAAGTCGCTTTACTCATTGCAGATTTTCGCTCTTTGTGGTTTGTTGCCCAGTGAAAATTCTTTAAAATATGCACTGTATATACCAGGTATACCAGTCATACATCCAGTCATATACATCTGCATGCACTGTATAAAAAGTAGTTTTTCTTTACGATTAAGAAAACTATTGGAAAAATCAAAAATTACATCTTTAAAGTATCAATAATACTAGCGAATGAATATTCCATCAAAAATCTACTTTATACTCAAAAACTCCTACTGGCTCCTACCTAAAATTTGTTCGCAAAAAAAAAACATCATAGTTGAAAATCAATAGCTTTCTCGCTATACTCAGAATCTGAAATGTATTTAAATCTATTACAATTGGTTGAATGATTGTTAAAATTCGAATCTTATAATTTTCTCTAATGGAAAACATAACAAATTCAACGAGTAGAAATTATAATTATTTTTACACTATTTTTAATCTAAAGCTTTTATCTAACTTGACTAACATTTAAATTATTCTTTCCTTTTAACTATATTTGACTATCTGTTTCATTTTGAAAAATTTTTTTTCATAATATATCATAATAATTCTATAGAATTATTGTTCTTCGGGACAATTTAGATAAATACAAAGTTAGAAACTATTAAGCTCGTGAAATTATAATAAGCTACCTACCAAAATTTTCGAGAATTGAAATTGAAAATTTTCAGAAGGAATATTTCTAAAAAAAAAAAAAAAAAAAAAAAATAGTGCACTTCGCTCGTCGGGTGTCAGTAGGGGTGGAAGAACTTTGCTTATCGGATGGGATACTCTTGGTGAATGCATTGCATTCGAAATAAACGATTCTGAGCGCGGTTTCGGTGTACCTACTATATATACATAACTATATTAATACTAATGATGACAGTTCAGTATAATATTATGTTAAACATTATATCAAAAGAGTAATCGTAGAAAAATGTTTTATTATAGTAATAATAATACACCTTCCCTATACTGTAAAATATAATATTTATTTAGAATAGCTTAATTTAATTTAAGTACATATAACTGTTACTTTCAAACATAGGTAGGTACATTTAGTATATTTTATTTAAAGTTTAGTGCCCATTTTGGTTTTTGAAAACTAGGTAACAAACTATTGTAAGAACTCATCGATTTAATCGTTGTACCTATATAAAAATCATCTATATTCTATACAATATAGTAACATATATAGGTAATTAAACAATCACATGACATAGTCAAAAAAAAAAAAAAACTAAATTATAATCATAAAATAATATATAGTAAATTTAGAAATTTGGGAATATACTATAATTATTTGTAAACATAGATATAGGTATATGTTTTATAGAACCGCGGTTATATACATTTATAGGTAGGTACTTGAACGTTTTATGTTAAATAGAATTTCCATGATTGGAGATAACAATATTCCTTTAATGTATTCGATATTCTACAAACTATATATACAAAAAGAAACATAGTACATAATATATGATATATCTAGTCCTATATATAAATATAATTACCCGTGGTTTATTATACATATCACACATTAAACTGAATGTCCTATTAGATGTTTTACTAAAACAAATGGTCTTTATAAAACATCAAGGAATACTATATGTAAATGTCTTGCAATATATATAGGTACCTATGTAAACATCCATCATTTTTAAAGGTATAATACATTATGAACAGTGTTTGAATTGGAAAAAAAAATAAGGACGGACTGTGAGCTTAGTTAAAAAATCATCGTTCTGGGACATATTAAAGAAAAAGTAAGCCTTGGGGACTTCGTCCCCCACACCCCCTATCCAAAGTTTCTTAACCAGGAGACATTTTTAAAAACATTTTAGATTATTATATAACATGAAGAGAATAAAAAAAAATCCAAAATTCTTTTTACATCATTGTTGGGGGTTACATAATTTCAAGATAGCATAGTTTAAACATTCCTCTTTCAAAATAATTTAACACTTTTCCTTTTAAACGAATAATCGAGGAAGTTGTAGATTAGACCGAAATGAAGTTTATCGGTATCGCATTGATTTCGCCATACTCATAGGCTTTAGCCATTTACGGATAATGAAGATTATTTATTACCTATATGATACCAATATGATTTAATAAGATCAATTATTCAACATTTTATATCATGTTTTTTTTTATCTAAAACTTATTATGTGATAAGGACAAAAAAATATTCATTTTCGTAATTTCACGATTTTTCCAAAAAAAAATTATAACTTAAAAATGTTAAATAAAAATTAAAATAAACACTGCGTTCCTTGCGTTCCCTGATAAATAATAATTTAAGGGGTACGCTGTTAAACATGAAAAAAACGAAGAGTAGCTCCGTCCCCCTGCGTCCCTCCACAAATCCACCACTGATTATGAATCCATGCTTTGACGGACAGTTTTATAATAAATATATTATATATATACCTAATCGCCTCGTGTTAGAAGACCCGTTAAATTGATTCAACATTTGATATACTAAACTCATAAAAACAAGCTAATATGATCGAATATAATATCTAATGACTGGTATGTAAAGAAAAAAACCCACACATCTATTAAAAATGTAATGAAATATAATTCAATACCTTTAAAGATATTATAGTGCACGTATTATCAGACAATTTATATCAATTATTAAGTGTTCGTATAACACAGGAAGGTAATTTATATATTTGGCTGGTTTAGTTAAAACTTTTCTAAATCGATGTAATAATAATGTATAATTTAACAAGGTATACTTAGTATCCTGCAAACTTATGTAGTTTTTGGCAATATACGTCGATTTGAGACGGACGATTTTAAAACCGA
>JAIPRL010000074.1:34430-50239 GCA_025469235.1 Pemphigus obesinymphae | reverse complement strand
CACCGAATTACCCATCTACAACTTGTTTTACAGGCATTTTAAAGCCGATTTTTTGTGAAACATACATATAATACCAGTGGCGCCGAACGCTATGTCTAGCCGGTTCAATTAAACCGGTGAAATTTAGGGTTGTGTGGGTATTGTATAAAGTACTTGTATATACTTTCGCAATTTATACGAAATAACTTTAGGGAAGAGGGGAATTATTTTGGATAATTGAACTGGTTTACGAAATATACTTCAGCGCCGCTGTATTATACAGATTTTAATGACTTTATTGTTCGAAAAGATTATTACCTATAGGTAATAGGTATAGTATGGTAAATGGTTTTAATTAGCTGACCCCAAATAGTTGAAAGAGATGGCGAAGGAGAAGAGTATGATTCATAGAGTAATATAATATATAAGTACCTACTATATTTTCGCCCAATAAAAAAACTAAATTAAATTTTCATGTTGTGTATATAGGTATTTACCTATAATAGAAATACAATTTAATTACCTAAATCAGTAGTAAAGACGACTTTTGAAAAAATGACCACCTGAAGGATTTTTAAAGTTTCTGATTTGAGTAATTTATTTAACAGTTTTCAGATAAAATAGTTATCAATAAAACGGGGGTATAATATTTTATTTACGTGAAAAATGAATTATTTTTTTTATACATTTTTACATTTATGACAAGTGAAATTTTTTTTTCATTTATAAATTTTCTATTTTACATTTTTGACTAGTAAATCTTTATTTTACATTTCACAATGAAAATTGGTGATAAATTTCAATCATTCAGCGATGTCGAAGTCTCTATAAAAAATTATATAGAGTCAAAATTTGTAGATTTTTTTGTAAAATGTAACTGTTTAACTTTTATTAAATAAAAAAATTAAATATTAAAATGTGTGAATTTAATTTCGATTATTCCTGGTTTGTAAAGTAAACACTATATTCTGTGATAACACGAGCATCCGGATCTGTAATAACATGGACGTTCGGGTACGCATTGATAACACGGACGTCCGTGTACACATACAAAACACGGACGTCCGGGTTTCTAGACACAGCGTAAAATATTCACAGAACTATAGGTACTTCAAATGTATATTTTCCCTATCTTAAGTCTTAAATAAAAATAAAATAAAATGAGATAACTATTAAATGAAAATGATTTATTTATTTACCAACAGGTAGGTAGATCGCATATACGCATAATGTATACAGAGCTCAAGAAATAATAGTACTATATAATACGTAGTAGTAGAATGTTTAAAATAACGCCAACAATAGTTTATAATAAAATGAAGAAATTTATTTCGTTTGTTAGTTTAATTTATATGTAGGTAATTAGTAAATTAGTACCTAGTAAAAATAATATAGAATTTATAATTACATTTTCGTTGATTCTTCTGGTGTCTGGAAATGGTTGTACAAATCGTCGACATTTTTTAACTTATTTTCATCTAGTAACTGAAATATAAATTATAGGCAATGAAATTAAATTATTGTAATTTGTTTGTAAAACATAAACGTGAATGAAGAATTACTTGCAAGAATAAATAAATAGGTACCTACCTTAAATATAGCGTATCCTGCCGCAGTTTCGAATAGCACCAACATCTTCGACGTTTTTAAGTAACGTTAACTATTGAAAACCATATAAAACGAATCTGTTATACATCAAAATAATAATACGAAAAACTTACCCAGTTAGCCCTACAATACAACCGTAAAATCTACGGTGTGCACACCGCTCGACTCACGTGTTTGATTTGATTTTAAAACAACTGAGGAGTGGGAATTTAATAATTTTTAACACCGGAATTTAAGGTTATTATTGTGAAGCATGGAGGAAACAAACGAACAAAAGAGGTAACTCTCAAATCTCCCGTCAAATGGATCCCGGACCCGGCCGGGATGAAATGTCGTAGTAGATCTATTTTTTTTCTATAGTACAGATTAATAGATTATACGCGGCCGGTGGGCTTTGAAAGTGCGAGGGCGATTAAAAATTATTCATTTTTGAAAAGTATAGAATACAATAAAATAGCGCCTTCGGTAAAGCAACGCTGTCGATACGTATTATCATCAAAATGATAAAACCTGTTTTAAAATGGGGCGTATTTTCAAGAGATCTGAGATAGTGTTTTAAAATTCAGCGCATGAATACGTTGAGGCATCGGAGCAACGTTGTTTCCATCGTAAATAAAACCCGATTGTCCGATGGATATGCGCTTTAAAATCACTGATAAGGACCGTTATCACTAACCATTGTCGAGATTTAAATTTCTTATCAAAATTGCCTTTACGTTTTAATAGTTCCTTCATATTTTATTACATTAATTATAAATTAATATATTATTCATTCAAATGGAAACTTATCGCTCGTTTTCTGTTATAAATGTTTAAACAGTATAATACAAATACATCATCTATTTCAGAAGTAGGAAACAAACATTCTTCCAACTGTTTGTCTGTTTCCCTCGTTTGAATAACAGTAGCTATACTTGTAGCAACATAGCAACAGCAGCTACAACTTCATTATTTACGTTCATTCTAATGTTCAAACTTCAAAATTTCAAATATTATAATCAAAATGAAATTTTTAGCGGACCGCTCGTGCACATGACAATTTAATGAATTTTGAAAATAATAATTATCACATAAATTTAACCGATAACCATAACAAAATACGTAGGTATGTCAGCAACATTGTGATACGCACATATTCTCTGTGAAGTATCCCCACTTTTTACCGTGTATTAAGTTCTCTGCCTCTCATTGGTTACATACACGGACTAAGATACTATGGACTGGTATCGAAAGATATATTAGCGGAACCAAAATGTTTCTTAATGACGGGCGTAAGAAAATCTAGCAAAACTTTCGCCATCTATGAGCAAAAGTTACATTACTCGTAAATTTAAATTATTATAATCACGAGACTAGTATCTCATAGCGTTTTCCATCTATTGTATTTGTTTACACTACACTAGTGTAGAATGTATCACACTACACACGTGCAATGACAAAAGCAGCAATGCATTATCAATTTTATTTAAATTTTACAAAATTGTATATAAATAATACAATTATGGATTAACGTATTATCTTATCACGAAAAATACTTATCAAAACAAATGATAATTATATCAAAAAGCCTCAAGCTCAAAAGCCATTTCAACTCGTCAGCATTAAAGATAATATTCACAAACAATCATCGGCACTTTTCTATAGAAACTCGCACTCCACTTTCAACCACATCAGGAACCTAGGTCTCAAAACCCCTATCTACCCTCCCCCCCCAAAACGGCTCACCCCAAGCTCCGTCCAATAGAGTGGATCTCCTCCCCTCTTTAAACTCACACAACCACAAGCCAAACTCGTAACTCAATCCCATAACCCGCAACCCACTAGAAAAGTCTTAGCCTGGAATAGAAAAGACCAAACGGTCGTCCCCCACGCAAACGCGTATTTTACCAATTTTACGCGTTTCCATCGGGAATTGCAGCGTTGCATTACCGAAGGCGCAAAACATTATGTACCAATTTAAAAGGTATTTATTAAACCAAATGGAAAAATATAAATACGTTATAAAAAAAAACGAAAATTGCAAAATAATAATAACTCATACTTTTTATAGTCAAAATTCAAGTGTATCATTTCCCTAAACAGGTCTTCAAAGTTGGTTTATTTAAATTTTCTGTAATATGACACAAAATTTTTATCTGCTATATTATAATAATATAATATACACCAACAATATAAGAATAAATCAAAGAAATGTAGAAATGTGTCGGCGTCACGAATACAGTAAATACACGTCACAACTCATTCCGCAGTTTTTCTAGTTATTCTAGTATATTAATTGATGTCGGCAATCACTGTATTATTACCGAATCCCCCCACCTATGTTTTTGTATTTTATTTGTGTATATTTTAACCACGATATAGACTAGAGCTATGACGGGCGATTTTCAACGTCGCCCTAGTGCCGAGCGCTGTTCGATACTCTAGTCTATTGCATGAAAATATAGAACTCCAATTCTATAGCCTATATTAACCACGCTATTACGATGTACTTATTTCATCCGTGTTTTTACTTACATTTTTAATTTCTTGGTGTTTGCATGACAATGGAAAAAATTTTTACTTTCAATAATAATAGGTACTTAGAAAATGCAGTACAATGTAAATATAAATAATTGTTAATATTTAAATCAATTTCTAACTTGTTAATAAGTAATTTGTTACAATTCTAGAGGAGGGCGATCGCCTCGTCGCACATACACATGAGACTGCTTATTCAATTTACTTTCAACAACAATGAGATGATCAATCCTAAACATTAAATATTCAATGTTTAAAGTATGTATTATACTTTTAGAATCTAGGACAATTTCTCACCGAAAAATTTATTTTTATATATTCAAATAAGAACAAAGTTGAAGTCTGGCTTTTGAGTATGTACTGAAGAAAAAAATTCATAATATTGAAAAATTACACATACAATTTAGATATATAGGTACAATTGACACACAGCTATTTTATTAGGTATCTATATTATTATAATAGAATATATAGATATATACATAAAATTGTTTTAACATTAACTTGTTTTTATCATACTAGAATTTTATGTAGGTACCTAATTATATTGATTTTTTTTTTTACTGAAAACACCGAGTAATGAGAAACAACCCTGTAATTAGTATTTGGTTTCAGTAGGTTTAAAAACTAAAATTCAAATATTCTGGAGATCACTAATATTTACTTCAATACTCGAAAATAATTTATTTTGCCATCAAAACAGCTTAACAACTTAACTAATTTTTTTTATTATACAATGATTTTTAATTTTATATATTGTTATATCTGTAATATTATAGGCACCTTATATAATAATTGCTGTTTTTTTTTTTTTTTTAAAACTGATAAATTTTTCAGGAGGAAATTGTCCTGGGTATAATGAAAAATGAGGGAAGAATGTCCGGATACTAAATCTTATATATAGTAGGTAGTAGGTACATAATATGGTTGAACAAAAAGCCAGACTTCAACAATAATTTAATAATATTATATAACTAGGTACCTATATAAGTACCTATATTATATATATATAATTTTTAGTACACTACACACCTACTATATTTCCACAGAAGTATAGAAAACAGAACCTTTCCTAAAAGTTCCATAACCCCAATTAAAAATTACGTAATTTAACTCGTCCAAACAATGAGGCCACCTGTCGCACATTTAGCCATATACTAAAATTTTGCTAATCAATCGATAGTTGGAAAAACTGTCCAATATTCATGATATAAAATGAAATTAATTTAGTATCTCTATTACAATTTTAAAAACCCCAACAGCAAAATTGCAGTAATTAATAATTATTCCCGATCAGCATATGGCATAACAGCTGTGGGAAACTGTATAATAGAAAATAAAAATACATTGTATTATATTGAATTAACCTGAGATAGACCTACCATTTGTTTAGTTACTACCTAGTTTTATTATTGAGACGTTGTTATGTACGAGAACATCGCATATTATATATTATACAAGTATGTTATGCTTATATTATACTTAATTTGAATTAGTAGGTACTTGGAGAGTTCCAACAAAAAAATAACTAGTTCATGTTCATCTTATTAAAAAGGAACTAGCTCCAATTCCAGATTTAAAGGAAGGAACTAGTTCCTTTTCTCATTCCTAACAAAGGACGTTTTTGAAAAATTTTAAAAGAATACAGTGCAAAAATGAAAATTTTTTTATATTTAAATCAGAGTAAGTTAGTACCTACCTATAGATACTACTTACATTATTTCGTGTCACAAGCTAGTTTTATTTAATTTTTAATGGACTAAATATACAAATTGAGGTAGGTACTTACTTACCTGTATGTATTATTTGGTTACAATTTTTTCAGTTTTTCATAATAACTACATTACTAAACTCGGATTTATAATAAAATCATCTATTTAAACTTTGAAGTAGGTACCATTTGGATTTTAATTTGTTATAAATGTATATCGGACCCTATTTTAGTGTACAGTACGACACAAAGTGTGTAATACAAAAATGCAAATATGTTGTTCAAATTAAAAAAATGTGAAGTGATAAAATATAAATGTTTTATATGTATACAAGTATATTTGTGTAAGAATTTTTTCTCGAAAATTTTCATTTTCATGAATTTATTTTAAAAATATTTTTATTACCTACACATATAGCATTGAAAATAATGGTGATGTAATAAGGGGGTAGGGGCTAATTAGATGCAAATTTATTACAGAGGAGGGTGATGAATTTCTTATACAACTGTACATTAATCTTAACACCCAATTCCAAAAGTCAAGGAACATTTTTTTTTGTTTCTATTGCGCATTCATATTTTTTTTAACAAATATCACATTAATAAAATATGGAGTGACTTGAAGACTAATTAATACTTAAATATATTCTAATTGTTAAATTTTATTTTTTCCCAAGATCTCTTATAATTTGTTCAACAATACCCCTTAAAAATAGGGTATATGATTCGTAAATTTGTACATAAATTTATTCGTAAATAAATAAATTTTAATTATAATATAATATAGGTAATATATATTTTCAAAATTTATTACTAGTAGTGCTATAATATAATAGGTAATATTATAAATAGTCACACGTACTCATTATATCTATTAGTACTACTATACTTAAGTAAAAAGCAATCACAAGTATATTATATGAATAGCACATACTGCTATAATAATATAGTGAAATTGTGTTTTACCGTTTTATGTAAATTGTCAGTTGTTTTTTCTTACACATAAAATAAATATTGGGAAAATCTAATGATCATCTTATTGGAAATAACTACCTACTAGAGAGGCAGTGGCATAAGGTATGGATCTAAAGTACCATAAGAAAACCCAAATTCTATAAGCCTAAGTCAATTCTTTTAGCGCTCAAAGGTAAAGTTGAAACAGAAATCGATCGTTATTAAATCAATAATGAGTAGTAATATTTTGGTTCTAGTTGATTACAGCGAGTGGACAACTCCCATTCTTCCAATATTAAAATCAGACAGTACTGTTAGAATTTGTGGGGATTTCAAAATAACAATAAATCCTGTATTAGAACTGAATATCCTATCCCAAAAATAGAACTTTTGTATGCAAATATTAGTGGCTCAAAATATTTTTCTGAAATTGATCTCAAAGACGCATATCAACAAATGGTTATTAAAGAATCAGATCGAAAATATACTAGGTACTATAAATAACCATAAAGTATACTCGTAACCCTTTCGGAATAAAGCAGGGGAGTTTCAGAAAACTATGGAAATTTCCACATTAGGTCTTGAAGGTAAAGGTATATTTCAAGATGATATTATGGTAACCGGGGCTACCATATTTTAACATATTGCTCGATTAAACAAATTATTAAGTATACTATTAAAGTCCGGTCTAAAAGTAAAAATTAAAATATTAAAATTTTTACAAAAATCAATTGAATATTTAGTACATAAAATAGATGAAAAGGGCTTACATGCACTACAGAAACACATTGACGCAATTGAAAATGTCGCCCCAGAAAATAAAACTATACTAAAATCATTTTTAGGTTTATAGTTACATATTTTATAAAATGTGTGCCAAACCCAGCAGAAATTCTTAAGTCTCTTTACCCCCCCTTACGTAATGAGACAAAATGGCATTAGTCATCAAACTGCGATCAAGTGCATAAAAAAATTAATAATACTAATTTCAAGTCCTGTCTTAATACATTATGATCATAAACTCTGTTATGTTAACAGTTGATTCTTCCTCATATGCATTAGGTGCAGTGTTATCACATATATTTTATTCTGATCATTCAGAACAACCAGTAGCATTTGTTTCTCGAGTATTTTTGGACTAGAAATGTAAATTTTCTCAAATAGAAAAAGGTTTTGCAATAATATTTGGTGTTCAAAAATGCTATGATTATTTTTACGGTAAAAACTACATACTAGAAACCGATCATAAACCGTTAATTCACATATTTGGCAATAAAGAAAGAATATCTACCAATTTTTGTAGCCAATCGTTTACAATGGTGGGCCTATGTTCTTTTGTCATTCAATTTTGAATTTAAATATGTCACCTCTAATGATAATTCTATCATGTATAAAAATTAACCAAAACAATACTATAAAGAACGAAAATGATGAGTGAGTTCATATAAATTTCATACATGAACAAGCACCGTTCATGCTAGATTGGTCAAAAATAAAAATCGAGACAAACAGAAATCCAACACTATTAAAAGTATTAAACGCAGTTGAACAAAAGAATGGACTGAAGATTTTTACAATAGTTTAGAATTGAAATCGTATAGTTTACGCAACTGACAAAATGTTTGTTAAAGTCAGTGATAATAGCCGTACTATTAGAATTCATAGCATTAATGATTTACTTAAACTAAACAATATTTAACCATATTATTAATTATTTATTTTGATGAGATTTAGTATTTTTGTATAATAATCAAGTATGAATTCCAGTTTTAATAATATTTTGTCTGATGTTTGTAATATAAATAATGTTAATACTTTAGAATCATATAACTTATCTATTATATAAATAATAAGCAAATATGTTCTCATTCATATAAATGTAAAATTAATTTAGAACCCTGTAATTGTACTATAATTAAGCAAACTGATGAAGTAAAATACCTTACGAGTTATCATTGACAAATCTCTTAAATGATGGAATCAACATATTATAAATTATCTCCCTGAGATAGAAAACTTCATTACTTTATTAAGTTAAAACTTTAAAAAAAAATTATAAATTTTCATTTCAATAGTTAATATATAGATATATCTTATAAACCATAGCTAAATTAAATTAAATAATGTCAGGATTTAAATTATATAATATTTTAGAAATGTATAAGTTATTAAAAAGTAACTAAGAAATAACTTTAGGAGTTACTTTTTTTTTTACAATAATTTCAAACTTATCTAAATAACTTAATCCAGCTGTTGAAATGTATGACTTAATTAATTTACTAAAATTAGCAACTTGCCTAGCTTTACTAGTAACTATGACGATGAATCGATGAAACTGATATAAGGTGTCTAAATTTATGTTTAGAAGTCTAAAAACAATTTAATGGCCCCTATACACAAGAAAATTGTTCAAGAGGAAGTTTTAAACATTCAAACCCCCCTGGGTATGTCATTGGATGTAAGGGTGTCAGTTGATACCCCTATCAAAATAGAAGATAGATGGTGGCAGTGACCTGAATGACTGAGAAATTAGATGGCACTGATTAAATTGTTATTATAGCGATATAGCTATTAAAAAAGAATTGATAATTTAAAATTCAAATTTTAGAGGTGTACCATAATGTAGCGCATGCATGTAATAGTCAATAAAACGAAATAAATATATTTACTATATATAGTAGCTTCTATCCACACGCGTTTTTATTGACAAACGTTTCTACCGTTTACAATTATTGTAGTGTCTACCACTTTTTCTCCAAGTACTTCACGCAACCATATTCCATTGTTATACAGTTAATACCTACGTGAATACAAGTAATATATCTTTTAAAAAACCACACCAATATCGATCACAATTAGTAATATTCTTATAATGATCTAAACTACACGATTTGCACAATATTGTCAGAATAATCTACAAACACCTCACTGCTCTAATATTCGAAACGACTTCGGATTTTTTTCAATAGGTGATTTGTACAAGCAAAATGAATAACATTATTACAAAATGTACCTACTATATTATATTATATGAGTCTATTATGTTATAATTTATAAATAAAGTAGAAAATAGATGATTACTCGCGTCTCGCTCCACTCGAAATCTAAAATGTTATGTATATGTTCCAAAAATCGTCTATGCAATTTGGCTTAAATACTCATTAATAGTTAATACTTTGGGGACAAATACTGAGGGGTTCATGAATTTCCAAATCTCCCGTAAGTATATATATATGCTCATAATTCATATCGCATATCAATTATTTATAAATATTTGTCAGTTTTTGATACTTGCTCATCATTTACCAATTTTCAATAGGTACCTACCAAGTTTTGTGAATATCCTTCTTGCCGACCAGCAGATTTTAGTCTACGGCTAAATGTGCGACGGATAACTATTGTTTAGATCACGTAATATTTGACTTTGGAATTAAACATTTTTTTAGGAGGGGGGGGGTTCTATCATTATATGAGTATGTCTACAACATGTAGGTACTAACTTTCAGCTAATTAAGCTGCTTTAGAATTGCCGATTTTATGACCGGTCATTAGAAAATAATAAGTAAATCTACTATCTAAATTAAACCAACCCCGGGTGGTCAATGCCGTATATATTAAGGAGTATTATATAGGCAATTTATTTTTCTTTCGCTGGACAACGTTAATAGATTTTTTCAGAACTTACCCGAGAGATCGTACATAGTTATTTTTAACAATTTTCTCTAGTTAACTAAAATATTTGTATTTTAAATAAAACGATTTTTTTTTTTAACTCCGAGCCACTATTATTACAGTATAATTAATCATTATTATTTATTATTTACTATTAAAAATAATTACTATTATTATAACAGTAAAAATGAAAAATGTACCGTGTACGATCTTTCGAGAAAATTCCAAAGAATATTTAAATGTTTTAAAAATTAATATTGAAGTAAGAATTGTGTCGGTCTATTGGAATTAAAATCAGTGGTTTAGGACAAAATAAACCACAGTCGCGACTTCGCGAGGCCTCTCAAAGTAGGTAATTAAGGGGAAATTATATGATCAGGAGAAAAATAAAGTACCTACCTATAGGTATTTAGTACCTGTTTACATATCAAAAAGACAAGACTGTAGGTACTAAATATAATAGCTAATTTATATCGGTCATTAGGAATCCTTAAAAAAAAGTAATAAAAATAATTTCTATTTCCAACGTACCGGTGGATCTAGTGATGTGATAAGGATTATAAAAATTAATCTGAATTTTTCCTGATGTCTACTTTAGATCGACTTTCCCATATTTTTAATTATTTCTGCCAAGTCCGCCTAAAATTAAGTTAATATATTCGGACATTTCAAATTTTCGTGAAAATCAAGGAAAAAAAAAAAAAAAAATTGGGAAAGTCGTTCTAAAGTAGATTTCACGACAAATTCAGACCTGTTTTCAAAATTTTCATCGCGTCACTAGGACAATTGAAAATGGGATTTAGTGTCTTTTCAAATATGGTAGCCATATTTATTGACATGTGCCTATGCTTGCGAGTGAACATACCACAATAATTTTGCTAAAATTATTTACACACCAGCGGTTCTTGATAAACGCAAAGGGGGGGGGGCTCAAAAGGGGCTTATTTTATGAAACTGCATATTTCATCTTTTAGTGCATATTTAAGTATTTTATAATTAAATGTAAATTTGATTAACGTTTTTTGTGAAAAATTTTCAAAAAAGTTCAATAATTATTATTGTTAAATTAAAAAAAAAAATTATTTATTTAAATTTTGATTTTGGATTTAAAACTATACACAAGAAAAATATTTTAAAGTAAAGTATTCTTAATTTTTGGTTTTTACCATTATTACTTTAAGTTACGTATCTAATGTTTATAATCTATATTATATATATATATATCATAATATATATATCATATTATATATGATTTATAAAGAAATTAATTTCTTTTTTTATAGGTATATCTATAATTTTTGAGTGCATATATTTTTGTTTTTGTGCATTTAAATCTGCGTTTTAATTATAATTTATAATTAATGTATTACGCTAAATTCAATGAGCTAATAATTTATTTTATTTGTTTACTGTATTAATTATACATTTTTATTTTTTACCATTATACCTATTATTTAAATTATTTGTTATTGTATGCTTTCAATGATACTTATATATACTTATTTGATTTTTTTTTCTAGGGGGAAAATGTCCAATAATCCATATTTTCAACTCTATTTAGTTATGTCAAAAATAGTCATTAATTACTATATTTGTATTAAATATTATAAAAGCTATTACAATATTTACACAAAAATATTTTTTTTCACGTCTAGATATAAATGCCATGTAATAGACTGGTGAGTTACAACATATTTTTAACAATTATTGATAAATAGATATTATAAAAAATTGAAAATTAAAAAAAGGTAAAAAGGGTATCTATCTCCCTCTCCCCTGGGGGAGCTATTTTGTCCTTATATGGACAATTTTTGTATAGGGAAAACATAAACTTCTGTATACTCGCCATATTAAATATTCACAACTATGAAATATATTGTATGTTTCATATGGAAATTGTTTGTATGCGTACAAACAAAATAAATCTGATGTGAACGTTTATTAGTATCCAATGTGCTTTATGTAAATAGATATTAAGTACTAAATTTTTTTTAATTAAGTGCCAAATACCAATAAAATAATATATTAACATATATTACGTAATAATTATTAAAATACAGTCAAAGTTTAACAAAAATGTATTAGTGTACAATATTTTAAATATATTGTATTAATACTTTTTAAACTAATACTACTAAATATCTATTATTATTTATAATGAAGCGAATACTTCAGAAATAGATAACATAATTAAAGTTAATTTGAAACAAGTACTAACTATATACATTTTTGTACTAATTTTGTAATACTTGACTTGGGTCACAATAATAAAGCATAGATAAATAAAAAAAAAAACATTTCAGTTTATAAAACATAACCATATATTAACTTAATATAAATCACTTTAATATTAACTAGTAACTACCATCTTTAAATATATTTTACCTTATTGTAATTCGCCATTTTTACTATATTTAACTTAATAGTTAATATAATATACTTCATTTTTGGGAAAAATAATCTTAATAACAATAGTTTTAGGGTTTCAATTTATAGAAGAAAAAAAACATCAGTCATTGTTATTAAATTTTTTCTAATAAGTAATAATTATTGTAAATCATAATATACAACATAAATACATTATATTCTGTACATTAAGTGTGAAAATAAATAATTTATAAAGAATACATTTAACCATTATTAAATAATAATAATTATCAAATTAAAAATAATTCATATTATTTATTCTTTGATCCACATCAAAACGATGCCTTTGTCTAGGATCTCCAGGAACCATTGGTTTCCTGCGTGGATCATTTGGAACTGCCATCATTTGTGGACATAATATAGGTGGAGGCATATGTCTCATATCACTATCCATAGGGCGTTGTTGTTGTTGTTGTAATTGTGGTGCTAATTGATTAGATGTTGATAGTAATGGAGCACGAATAGCTGATGTATTGATATTAACATCTTGTTGTGGCTTCCTAGGATCTCTAGGAGCACTTTTTTGAGGTGCTGTGGGTCTTACTACTACTGTATTAGTAACTGCAGGAACATTTTGTACAAACATTGGATCTCTAGCTGCTGTTATACTACGTTTAAGACGTGGATCATCAATTCCCATCTATTTCAAATATATCAATAATAAGAGTAATTAAAAAATGGGTAAAGATAAAAAAAATTACCGTAGGTGGAATCTTAGAGTAGTCAGGTACTGATACAAGAGTTGGTAACATTTGATATTTCATTGGTGGATGACTATCTAGAGAAGCATCTATCTCTGTAGCAGCTGCAACAGGAAATTGAAATGGTAGTTGTCGTAAATCTACATCTGATTTTCCCAATTCTACAGCACTATCATTACAAGTGGGACTAGCAGGAGATTCTTCAATAATACTGTTTCTGCAATAACAAATAATTATAAATTTAAGTAATAAAGAAAAAAAAGTGTTTAAATCAAGAACTTCTTAAAATTTTAAGATATTAATTATATCAATTTTGAAGCAAGAACATAACACTATAAATAAATACCTAGTACTTAAACACTATAAATACCTAGTACTTAAGACAACATGATACCTGCGTCATCTTTGTCCAACTAATGGGCAATATAGCAAAATTACCTTACGTAAAACAACAAAGTGTAGTGTGCACATTAAAATTAGAGCTAAAAACGTATTACCAATATTGAAAAGTATGTCATTATCTAGAAAATAATGGGAGTTTTAGCTTTAATTTCAACGTAGACACCACATTTATTGTTTTATGTTGTGTAATTTTGCTATATTTTCTATTAGATAGATGGAGACAGTAAATGCGAGTATCGTATATTCTTAAATACAATAAGATAGATTAGGCATTTCTCCCTACTATTTGGGGTTGACCGCCCTAGTCTTACCATTTTACATAATCTCCTATATCATCTTCACTTACACCTACCCACTTCATATCACTATTACATCCCTTCACCACTTTTTAGGTCTTTCCTCTCCTTTTCCTTCAACATATATTACCTTTACTAATCTTACTATCTCTTCCCTCCTTAAAATATATCCAAATCATCTCAATATATTTTCTCATTGTTTCTACTATTAAAGCTACTCCTATTTACCTCTTTTATATACTAATTTCTTACTTTGTTTTTTTTACTGCCCAATATTCTGATTCGTACATCATTGTATTACTACCGTCTTTTACAATTTACCTTTTGACTTAATTGGGATTTTTTTGTCACATAAAATACCTGATACTTCTCTCCATCCATCTACACTTAATTCTGTGTTCATATATTCCCTATTCACTCTGTGTCCTTTCACTAAAATTATAGATTAGGAACTATAGTCGGAAGAATGGAAAGTGGTCGCTGATGCGAATGCCCCTAGCGGTTTATTTTTATCAGGTAAACGTAAAATAGTTTTTTGTAATACATGCCAAAATTGTAATAATGTTTCACAATCTCCCTAAAATAAAACTACAATAGCCAAAATGTTACATTTGTACCCAGAACAAACTTAAAAAGGAAATAATAAAGACGTATACAAAAGAATAGCAGACCAGATGTTGTACACAGACCGTGTGACTTGCACTTAGAGCGTCTTAGTTTGAGAACTCCTACTTATCAGGAAAAAAAATAGTTGCTAACACATTTGCCAGTGGCCAGTTTTTGTTCTCCCGACTATAATATCAATATTTATTTTTAATAATATACCAACGTGTTTAAAATACTTTTATTTAATGATTAATGGTTTTATATATTTTGCATAAAATTAGGTATAAGGCAGCGTTCACATTACAGAGCATAGACTCAAATACATACATTAATTGGAGTGTTTGAATTTTTTTTTTGTTAATGCTCGGCAATGTAAATGCAACCAAAAACATGTACAATGTACATTGTACATATGATGGTTATATTTAGTTACATTAATTGTATAATACATATTATATCATTTCTAGATTGATAAGTTAAAATTTTTAAAATGCATTATATTTACAAATAAATAGATATAAATGTTACACATAATTCATGTATTTAATTTGTTTAAAATAAAAATAAATATATATTATGAAAAATAACAAAGTAAAATGCATATATATTATAAAAAATATGATTATAAGTAACAACTAGTTTTGACAGTAAGTCATCATTACTGGTTGTTGTTACTTTTATTGAATACTCTGAGTACATTTTATTTTTTCTATATTATTTTATTATAATATATATTAGTATTAAATTTTTTTAATTAATTGATTTTCAAATTTTAAATATACATTTAATTAAAGCTTTTTTAATAATATACTATTAGAAGGAAAAATTCCAGAAGCATGGAGGAAGAGTTGTGTAGTACCAATATTCAAGGGTAAAGGAGATGTACAGGATTGTGGAAATTATAGAGGGATAAAACTTATGAGCGACAGTATGAAG
>JAIPRL010000074.1:0-34330 GCA_025469235.1 Pemphigus obesinymphae | reverse complement strand
TGAGTATATCAGAGGTAGTATAGGGGTAGCTTCGATAGTAGACAAAATGAGAGAGAATAGATTAAGATGGCTCGGGCATGTATTAAGGAGGGAAGAGACTGAGGCAGTAAGATTAGTAAGGGAAATGTATGTTGTTGGTAAGAGGGGGAGGGGAAGACCGTAAAAGAGATGGAGGGGATGTAATGGTAAGTGATATGTGGAAGGTGGGAGTAAGTGAAGAAGATGTGGAAGATAGAGTTAAGTGGAAGTGTAGGACCAGGGTGCCCGACCCCAAATAGTTGGGAGAGAAGGCGAAGGAGAAGAAGAAGAGTTTAAAATTAAAATCAAACCAACTTGTGTTTTAAATATTTCTATCACATACTATTGATACTTGATTTAAAATACTATAGCAGGAATCAATACTTTCTATATTAACAATACTTGGTTTACAACAATAAATCTTGTTCTCACATGGTTGGAAGGTTGATCATATTATATACAGAAGCATGCCATACTTTAGTGGGTACCTGACCACTACTGAAAGAATTTATTATTATTATTAGTCAGAAAGAAAGTTTGTTCTTGTTGCGAATAGAGTATAATATGTGTTCAATTATGTTTCATATATATTTATATTAGAACATAGATATTAAATAAAACATACTTTTCTTGAACAGTTTCTTCGAACTCATAGGGTCGTTCCAAATCTGGTAAATGAAACGGAGAAGGTTGATCCCCTTTTGTTGATCTATCATTTCCAATGGCTTTTATACTACTAAGAAGTTTTGCTATGTCATCACTTATAGTAATTTGGTCAAAATCTACCTGTTAAGTTAAAACATAATATGTAATATTTAATAAACACGATTATTTATCAAGTATTCTATAAGTAGCTAATTTATAAAAATGCATGTACTTTAAAAAACTTTATATATTTAAAAAAAATCCATTCAATAAGTTTGCAATTATTTTTATTAGATTATACTGTTTTAAATAATAAGAGTATATTATGTACTTTTTCAACTTTTGATGGATTTGGATTAGATGATGAGCTTGTTGGTGATTGTCCTTTTTCTTCATTTTGTAATATATTCAATACATTATTAGGAGTAGAAATAGAATAGTCTGAAACATCACTTGAATACTGTTCCTCTTGACTATAGGGATCTCCACTAATGTCTGTTTCATTATACTATAATAAATAATCAATAATTATAATCAAACAATTAATTTTAGATTTAAAAACATACAAACGTATAAAGCATAAATATATAATAATATCTATATAATATTATAATTTTTAACTATTTATTTTTATTTTTTATTGTAATATAAATATTCTTAAAATTAATAAAAATATTAATACATAATTATTTTATTATAATTTGTATACATACAAATTTTTGTTGGACTTGAATCCGTTTTAAAAGTTCTTTTTGTTTTTTAGGTAAATGTTGATCTCTTCCATCATTTTGAAATTTTTCTTCATCAATTACAAGATCTATAAAATATGTACAATTAAAAATGAGTTAAAATTGATCAGAATTATAACATAGCAAAGCATTCAGTTTGAATCATAGATGCACTGCCCAAAGTTTGTAGCCATGGGATTGTACTTAATATTTACTTACATTTTGTTAATGAGAATCATTGTTTAAGTAATAATTATAATAAAAAAGGAACGGTAATTAAATTTAAATTTAAATATACATTTTAAATTTAATTGTACTAAGTTTTTTTAAAAGGAAATCATATAAAATCATAGTTCATTTTTTGACTTTTTAATAAATGTGTATTAAACATTGTGTAAGTATGTAAAATTACCAAAAAATTAAGTAAACCATTAGAAACATAAATTTCAAAAAAAAAAATAAATGAAAAATCAAGTTTGGTTTTAGTTGAACTTAAATAGTAAAAGTTGAACCGAATCTAATCAAAGAGTTCAAACTTGGACGAACTATTCAAACTCAAACATTTTTATTTATTTTTTTGCTTATTTACGTTTTTAAATTAAGTATTTTCTATAATCTGTCCCACCCTTATTAAATATTTCTTTGGGACGGTACTGGATCGAGTTTGACATAAAACTATAGTTTGGTTCAGATTATTTTAATTTAGCATTACAACTAATAGTTTGGTCAAGTTCAATCTTAATTTTTATAATTCACAGTTTAATTTGCCACCTAAATTTTGGGTTTACTCACTTCTACTATATAGTATTGACTAGGGAGTGGGGATGCATGATTAAATTGATTTTTCAATTAATCTGATTTAAAAATAATTCAACAAATATTGGTGTACAAAAATAATATAACACATTACTGCAGTTATCAAAAATGAGTTTCTACAATAACTGTGTACCATAATCAAATTTTTCATGGAATATTCTAAAATTGTCTATGAAGTTTAGAAAAATGTAATTCAGAATTGGACTCTCTCGTATAATAAGTTACCTTCAAGCTTTTATAGACAAAATTAATGGACATATGGTATATATATAGTTTATGGAATAACCACAGAACAGAACATAACAAAAGCTTGAGTCTGTTTATATTGTATGTTACATGATAGAAACAATGTAAATATCACAGTTATTTACAATATCTATTACACATATAAACTAATTTATTTGTTCAAAAATGTCAGGCTATAACTGTATGTGAACAATTTTTTAAATATACGCCTTTTACATTGTATTAGTATTCAGGTATAATGGTATCTTTATCCTATTCATAGATAGATTTTTAAATTTATCAATTAATACACTTATAAAACGTATAATCAATAATTATGTTTGAATGGTAATCATGCGGTCTTAGTATTGAGACCAATTTAATTTTAGTAAATGGATACACCTGTATACATATTTTTGGGGGAGTCTCCCTACCCAACTATTAAATATTTGGTAACTATGACAACATATATTTCATGATCTGATAATTGACAAGAAAGCATTCTTTTGGTTTGTATTAATATATATATAGCCAGTCAGTAAGGAGTGGAAGTACTTTGCTTGTCGAATAGTATACTGATGGAAGATGTATTCAATTCAAAATCATTTCTTTCTATAAAATTATTCTGAGCAAATTTCTGTTATTTTCAATAGTTTTTCTTTATACTTAAAAAATACTGAAACCAATACATTCCTTGCTACGCACAGAATCAAAAATTATCAATGTGTATTTTTACTTACCATTAAATTCATCGTCATCACTTAAATCATCTAATAATGGATGATCAATGGTATGTATGGATAAATCTTCTTTTCGTTGTCTGTTTTTTTCCATTAGTTTTTCTTCGTGTCTTTCTTCTCTTTGTCTTTTTCTAATTTCCTTTTCTAGTCTTTGCCTTTCCTTTTTATCTTTATTTTTGTCATGGTGTTTTTTTGCTTTATGCACTTGATGATTTGGAAGCAAGTTTGATAATTGCTCATTTTCATTTATTTCACTAAAACAAAAATTATGATGTTAAAAATACTATTAGTCTCATCTTTTTTAGTCGCTTTTTTTAGGTTTACGAATTTTTTGTGAAAAAAGTGTATATTATATTTGTTAATTTTAACAAAACATATTGTATCAAATAAATATTTTTGAAACTATATTCATAATACAATTTTATTTCATAATATCACTAGTGTGATTATTAGTTTATTACAATTAGTACTTAATTTTTGATAGATGTTATTTTATAAAAAATGCATGATACTTATCCCGATTTCATAAACAGCAATTATTTATTTAATTACTACACTAAGTAATAACATTTATATTGAAATTATATAAAATTGTTTGAAAACATTTTTCGAGAAAAACAATAAGAAAAATATTTTTTTGCAAACCTGCATCAAAAGTTTATAATTTTTGATGCCAGTACAAACTGTGAAAAAGTATTTTTCTAAAATAAATACTAGTATTTGTGTAATTTTCCCTATTTTGTTTGTCACTTTGGCATATTTGTACACTGGGCCCAGTTTAGTATACATAATCACCACTGAAGAGAAGAAGTGTCACAAAATAAAATTATATGTGGCTTATGCAGAAAGGCAACTTTAATTTTGTGCGAAATGCAGCATACGTCTAAGGCTCATGTTTTACATGTAACTCATGGCTGAAAAGCTTACTTCCCGACAATGCCACTCAATATAGTAATATAAAGAAATTTCAAACACAAAAAAACAAGAAAAATATTTATTTATTATCTATATAATATATAATTTGAAATTTTATATATTACTTTAAGTCAAATAGACAATATTTTAAAATAAAATTGCATTGTTTGATTTAATTCCAAATAGCATTTTAATAATATCTAAATTTACTGAATTATAAAAATGAAACCATTAGATTAAAAATAAAAAAATAATTATATTCATTGAAATTGGAATACAATTTTATTTTAAAATAAAAATGCAAACTTTTAAATATTTATCAAACTCAAACCTTACTTTTCATTTAAAAAATTTTGTATTAAAGATTATTTTAGATAAGTACTTAAAATAAATGATTAATAATAATAATTAAGTTCCTAACTGTGTTATTCTTATTTTGGATTTCTAAATCACAATATATATGTTTGAAATGGTTTTGGTTCAGTTTTTTCACATATTGTAATGTGATTCAGGCTCTATAAGAAGAACTAAATAGAAATAGACATTTTGATATAAAGAAAAAAAAATAATGAAATTTTTTAATTTAAAAAGCTATTTACGGTTAGTGAATAATAATATAATAATTGTAATATCTAATGCATGTATGAGTATGCACATAAATATTATGCAAATATATTCAGGTGACTCGATTCACCAAGATTGTACACAAGGTATACTTTTATAAAATAAGTTTATTAAACAGAAACATTTTTGAAAGAAAATTTCATGATTACTATTTAAATAGAATTTAATAGTAGTTTAATTTTTATACCAAACATCCTATACTCCAGCCAGAATGGGAAATACACAGACCACAAACGAAAACTTGTCTAACACGCACAGGCTGGTATTATACAGATTACCATAAATAATATGGTATACAATACAATGTATGGCAATAGTCAATAAATATTGATGCTCTGTATGTCAATCTAGTATTGTTTGGCTAAGGCAAAAAGCGGGATGAAAACTGGTCGCCGCCAACTCTATAAGATACATTATGATTCCGGCCAGAGTATAGGTTCATTTTTTTAACTCAAACATTTCAGCTTAATTTAATTTTAAATTGTACTTACAATGTATCGTCAACAGACTCATCTCGTGAAGGTGATGGCATTGGCGTACTACTACTATTATTATTATTATTAGTAGCCTCTATATAAAAAAAAATAAATTAGAATTTGTACATATTTATATTAATAACAATGGTGAATAACCTCCTAGATCTTCATCTGAATTTTTTTCAGTACTTTTTAATTCCGGTGGTACAGGTATTTGCATTTCTAACAATGATGGGATTTTGTTCTTATCACTTTTGGAAATAAAATTATTTTCTATAGTAGGTTTTAAGTCTTCTTCAAAATTATTCTATAAATAAAGAAAAAATAATACATTAAAAATACAAATGTTAATACATTGTAATATCATTGATTATATAAAGATAAAATCCAAAAAACAAAATGATAAATATACCTTGAAATCTTGATTATCATTTTCATACTCTGGTGGATCATAACGTAATTTTCCAAAAGACTGAAATATAAAATACAAACAATTAAAATCATATAGTTAATAATGATTTTCATATACTAGAAAATATCCACGAAAATTATAGAGTGGGATGATAACATACAACAGCTCTATAATAATCATACACAAATATAAATTTAGAAGTTGTACAACACATTCTAAAATTTTATCCCACAAGTAATTAATGTTAAAATTTGTGATATTTTGTATTATTTGACCTCCATAGAAACTTGGAAAGATAGTGGAACATTGATTTCCAGTAAATTATGTACACCCAAACGGGTTGGCTATAATTACTGCATCGGTTTGCGAGTCAACAAAATTATATTTGTGGTTCACTAAAAGTTAACTATTTTTAAAATAGTATCTTACTATATACCGTATAAATGTAAACAAATTATAATATATATTTTTTTTATTAGCATTTATTTACAAAAAAATTACAGCTCAACAATATTATTTATATAACAATAGACAAAATATAAATAGAAAAGTGTGGGGGTATGTTATATAAGGAAACCATCATTAAATTAAAATAAAAAAGAAAACAAATAGGGAGCGAGAGTTAAGGAGGAGAGTAATATTAGAGGATTTATAAAAACAAAAAGACGAGTGGTGATAATATTGTATGGTGGTGTGAGGGAGTATGAGTGTAAAGTGCAGGAGGTGGAATAGTTGAGAGATAAACAAAAATAATGAATAAGGATATAATATAATATGGAGATTAAAACTATGACACCAAAATATATTAAGGATAGAAGAATAAATAGTTAGCTACGAGCTAAAGGAAACCATAAAGAAAGTTAAGCCTTATTTAAAGTGATCCAGTGAGAAGGAAGACAATTGAATATGGAATTTTTAATGAAGAATAATTCAAATGTTTTGATAAAAATAGTAAAAATATAAATAAAAATAGTGGTAAGAAATTTCAATATTAATTGTTTTAAAAGAATTATCAGAATAAGAAGTGAAACAGAAAAGGTTCGGTAGAGTTGAAAGAAGACAAGATTGGAAATCAGAAAATATCTGTATATTATTGTATGAAGTAGAGGATAGATATTTTAACGCATAAATAATAGCAATAAAACAATATATGATACAAAAAATATTAAATGCCATATTAATGATGTACATAATGATAATAAACGATGAACCTAGACAACATTTAGGGGTATAAATGTATAATAGAAAAGAACCAATGTTTTAAATACATCATGCATTTATTTGCTATATACGTAATTATAAAGTTAAAATAAATATCCAAATATTTTCATTTTTTAATTCTGAGTGAAACGAGTAAAGTATTGGTTATATTTAACTTCCAAGCATTCACATCTTTAGATACCTCACTGGTAGTTGCCCCATGGTGTGTTTTACTAAATTTTAATGTTTACATTATTAAGATGGTAGTGGTAAAAAAGTTAGTTGTAGATGAATGAAAAACAGAACCATATAAACAATTTCGATATTTTTTGAGTACAATATTACTAATTTCATAGTGTATTGTCGATATACGTATGTCAATCAGTAATGATCGTAATGTGATATTTACTGATGGTATATGTACCACAGCGTGCTAATGTGGTAATACACAATTACATGGATAACACTTTTTATTATTATTATTATTAAATTAATTTCTGATAACTCCTGAGTAAACCGATGGCTTTATAAAGGTTGCATCTATCATATAAATAGATAAAGAAAGAATAGTGAAAGAGCAGCTTATTAGTCTACTAACATCCAATAGACAAAGTAAACCATTTCTTTATGCAATGCAGTGTAAACACCGCAGCCATATTATATAGCTACCTAATAAAAATATGACAATAATTAATATACATAATTTTTATATTTGGTGTACATTTCAAGTTTCTGTCATTTTAATTTTTTATCTTGGTAATTAAATTATAAATCTGATATTATCTATATAGTCGATAACAGTGATTAGTTTATTTGTTATTCCTAATTTATAACAACTTTTAGTGATATAGGAAAAAAAATTACCCCTATAAAATACCAACTAGAATAAATTTCCAAACAAAACCTCTACTCTATAAAATCCTTACTATAATCCTTGTCCAAAAAAGTATATACATACATAAAATAAAAAATACATCATTGTAAAACCAATACATTCCTTGCTACATTAAAAATCTAAAAAAATGTTATAATAATAACTTTACCTTGAGCAATATTTTTTTTTGTTCTTCATCAAGCTTAGCGTGACTAAAGCGACAACTTGGTCCTGAATAACATTTCATACCAGTATGATAATACTTGCAAGGAAACTCACTATGCATAAATGTACACCGATCCTCTTTACTACAACAATCCATTAAGTAAAATTTACATAATTCCATTTTTCGACCATTAGGTTGTTGATGAGAATAGGTACAATTATTTTCCTGAAAATATTTAATTTGTAATCTATAATATTAAAATAAAACATTATCACTTATGTTAAATATATTTTACCTTGAGACATTTTCCTTGAAGAAAATATTGACAAACTTTTTCTTCATCTTCAGATCGTTTATTTTTCATAACAGATCCAATACCTATCCGTCGTTTTGTAGGCATACCTCTACCGCGTCGGTCCATATCTCCACCACCTCTTCCTCTTCCTCTTCCTCTTCGACCAAAGTTATTTTCTCTAGAGGACCGAAAATCGTCTCCCTCATTTTCTATTGAAAAAAACTTAATATTAATATTAAAGTCTACCTAGTCTTAGTAAACAAAAAATGTTATTTGCTTCTAAAGAAAATACAAATAAATTATAAATGGATTGAATTAAAAATTAAAATTTTGAAATAAGCCCAATCCAAATTATTAAAATTAATGTCAAACCCAAGCTGAACTACAAAGTTAGCATCGAACCCAAACTCAAACTTTGATATAATCATAATGAAAACAAATAAAGTTATTAATACTCATGAATATCATAGTTATTTATATATAATTTGAGTTTGAATTTTTTGATCAGATTCAGAATATTTGCTTGCATTCAAACTCTCAAATTTCGGTTTGATTTTTAAAAATTTTAACTGTTTTATCCTTCTCTTTAATAATTATAAACAGAGTATTACATTAACATAAATTTAAATATTTTAGATTTGAACAATTAATAAATAATAAGCATATAGTTGCTAGAATATATTTTATGATCTCATACGCATACACTACCATCAGAAAGGTTCCGGACAGGGATATACATGTTAAGTATAGTATGTTTTGCTTCATTCAGGAATAAGGACCACACATCCGAAATATTGCCCTATATAAGGCACAATTCTAACCTAATCTTGACCTTCTCCTCACACCCATCTAACCTAACTGAACTTCACCTTTCCATAACTGTCTAATCTAACGTAACTTAAAGTAACATCTCCCACTCCTCCCACAAGTTTAATCTATTGTAACATCCTTACTTAATCCTCACCTACTTATCTAACCAAAACTAATCTCCCTTTGCGCCGCAAACTTCCCACAGAGCCGATCCCATCTACCTTAACATAGCCTAACTTCTCTACCCGTCTTACTGTATGCCATGGACCTAGTGAGCCAGTAAATCTAAACCTTTTCCATATACCCTATTTAAATAAGTGTAGTTCTCTTGTTTCATCCTCTATATGGTGGTTGGGGAGTGGCACACATTAGAAAACGGGTAGGTGTTAAGGTAGAAAAGTTAGTCAATGTTAGGGTGGAAGGACTGGCTCTGCGGGAGAGTGATAGGTGGGAAAGGAGATTAGGTTTGGTTAGATGAGCGGGTGGGGGACAGTCAAGGATGTTCGATAGATTAGACATGTGGGAGGAGTGGGGATGTTAAGTTACGTTAGGTTATACAGGTGGGAGTGGAGAAAGGTAGGTTTGATTATGTTAGGTAAGACAATTGTAAGGAAATAAAGTTAGGATAGGTTAGGATTATGCCCTATATATGGCAATATTCAGATGTGTGGCCCTTGTTCCTGAGCAAAGCAAAACATACTATACTTACACTGTATATCTCTGTCCAGAAACTTTCTGACGGTAGGTAGTGTATTTAATAGTATAATAAAATATTACCAAAATCTCGTGGAAATGAGTCAAAATTTGATACATCAGGACTTGATCCTCTAGCATATAACATATCTTCATCATTAGCACCCTCAACAGATTCAATAGGTGACTCGTTATTTTTTCTTCTATTAAACATCCCCTATGAAATATATGTGAAGATATATAATTTATATATAATTAATAATTGTCAATATATTTTACTTACATTTTGATTATTTCTTAACATGGGTTCTTTATCGTCAATCTGATCAAATCTACGTCTCTTACGCCTAGGCCTATCATCATCTATTTGATAGCCAACATCTCGTTTCATTATAGCTCCTTTATTCCTTGGAAACCTATCTGCTCTACCCCTACTGTTATTAAAACCTGAAAAAGGCTTATTTGAAGGAACATGCAATATTTTTTGATGAGGTTGCTGAGATCGTTCCTAAAAAACCATTACTTATAAATTAATTTTATCAAAAATATAATATTCAGATTTAATTAAGTTTTATTGCTTAATTATACCAATTCCCATTGATGTTCAAAATCTTTGTCTTTTGCGCCTTCTCCAAGATGATTTTCGTTGGACGCCTTAGGCTCTGAATTTTGTTCAGTTGATTCAACAATTTCATTATCATCTTCTTCGTCAAAAATTTCTCCATCCTCAAGGTCTTCATCGACTTCATTTTCGCAGTAATTATTACCATTACTAAAATAATTAACAATTTAAATTATTGCACTTTAAAACAATTATTATTATTAAATAATATCAGGAACACATTATATCAATGTCAAAGAATCTAAAAATAACTCATTAAAATGCAAAATTTTAAACATAACAAAATAACAAAACTATCTCACATTCATTTAATTCTATTGATTAATAGATTCTATTGATAAACAGATAAAATTAATTCAAATGTATTATAAGGCTTAGCTCATATACTCCCATTGACTATATATTGTATTTAAGTAGGTACCCAATATAGATTTTATATACATATACTTAACTATTATGGAAAAAATACATTTTTTATGTTAGGTACCTATTTAATAGTATGTATTTTATAAATTATTATTGCAGTAATTAATTTGAATGGATTTTTATTTGATCAAGATTGTGTTTAACAAAAACATAACAATCTATATGAATGTATTTTAATATTTTCTGTGGTTTTAATAATAATAATTTTTCAAGATATATTTCTCTTCTACCTTCAACTCATAATTATTTAGGGTTAACCACCATGTTTGGTTCATATCCAACCAACAAGTTTCCTATATTCTAGCACTTAAAATTGTATATAGTATGAAAAGTTGAATGTGTAGTATGAAATTAGTAACTGTGTTAATAAAATTAGGCAATTCTACATTTTTATACATTATAACGTTGATGATAAAAATAAAAAAATATATTAAATGTGTAGTATGAAAATCAGAATATTTTAGGGGTTGTCTTTTATTATTTTCTATGCTTACACTAGACATCTCGTTTTTTTCAAAAAAAAATATATATATAGGTAATACTTAATAATTGAATTTTTTCTATAGAAGATAATAAATAAAATTTAGTCCTTTTAATCGATTTAATCAACAAAATTTTATTACCGATACCTATACTTGGGTATATGAAGATAATTAAAATTTTTAATTTGAAACCTTATAATTATCAATATACTAATGATTAGGTACAACTATGTAATTCATTGATTTTATGTTACTAAAATAACTATCTGGAAGGTTAATAATAAATTTAATTATATCAGGATTACTGGACATTTTTGGTAAAGCCTAAAAATAAACCTAAAATTTAATTTAGCCTAAATAAAAATAATAATAATTATTTTTATTTAAATAATAATTTAGCCTAAATAAAATAAAATTCTTTATTTTAAAAATAAAGAAGAAGTTATCTACATTTACTTTTTATGTAGGTATATAAAATACATTAATAGATATGAGTATGTTTTAATAATAATTAACCTTTTGTTATACAATAAATTACGTGTTAATAAAATAAAAGTATACTTATAGTAATTAGTGGTAATTACTACAATATAATATATATAACATTACTAGATTGTATTATGTGTTCACTATATTACAATATGCCCATGAAATATGAACAATCGTTTTTATCGGTTTGCCAAGTGTAAAATAAACCATTAATACATATAATTTAGCATACCTACAATCGAATTACGGAAGTATTAAATATTTGAAATTAATGAAAATAATCATATTGATTTATTAGGCGTGTGCGTGGAATTGTTAAAATTGTCGCTCAAAACTTTTCCCATTCTAAGTAGGTATAAGTATTTGCCGAATTTCATCTTACATTTACGATTTAATTTATTATAAATAAATAAACATACTACATTTGGGTGAATAATTCCGAACACTAAATGTTTCGATAGTAATATTTAATCGATATTGCACATAGCCAAAGTATAATATTAAAAAAATATATTTATATTTAAATAAACATAATAAATCAACTATAGTGGGTGTTTACGTCGAATAATAGGAATGATAATTTTTATTATATTATACTTATTCGTATATTGTTTGAAACACATGTGAAAAAAAAAATGATAATTGGAGCACGTCATTAAGAAACAATAATATTACACAGATTATATTGCAATAAATTATTAACGTATTTTAATTTATATAGGTAGGTACCTCTATATACACGTAAAATAATAATTGGAATAACAATAAATGATTGATTATTTTTAATATTATAATTTATAATATGCAATGTATTTGTTGTATTACCTACTACGCCTAATATTATATGCTAATACAAAATATGGATTTGTTATTTCTTAATGACTGCCAACAATAGAAGTAAAAAATGTATAGTTATTGTAATATTTCCTATGAAAACGTAATATTTCATATTACTATACATTGTTGGCAATAATAGCCATCGACCAAAGTTTATGGATCGATAGTATAATACCTACTCCATGATATACCGACAATCACAATTTAATAGTCGACGCAGGTCCTAAGAGAATGGCAACAACGCATACTATAAGTGTTACAACTGAGACTGAATATAATATCTGTTAAATCGACATTTTATGTAATTTGTGTGCACTTTGTATTTCGACCAGAAATGAGAAATTGTTGACGTACCAATGCGTACCAGAGAAATCTAAGAAATTTCAGCACGCCGTTGATGTTCTGTCAACAACATTGGCCAAATAAATAAAATTCCAATGAAATCGAATCGAATTAGGATTTACTAAAAAAAAAAAAAAACCGTCTGTGTAAACATAAAAATAAATAAATCGTACTATTCAGATATGACAATAAACACACCATATTTACTGTTGAAATACTGTTACAAGAAGGAATTGTCGAGTTTAATAAGTGAACAGCTACTAACTAAACTAAGACAGGACGTGACGTTTAAATAAAAAAATTATTTACTTTCTAAACGGAACGGAAAGCATCTGCGAGTGTTACAATACGTGGGACGCACGGACGCGTTCATATAAACAAGAATACAAGTCTTTATTCACTATAGATACCTACATTAAATTATCATGCATTTATATTTTGAGAAAAATGTATGTGTTAAATAATAATGACAAATACGAGTTGGATTTTTTTCTAAACCAGTAGAACACCCGTGTTTTGATAAATGAACAATTTTATCGCAAAAGAATAGGAAAAAAAAAAAAAAAACCTAAATATAATACCACGGACGAAATCGACCGAAAGCGAATACTAATGTTTTATAAAACAAGTTCAACAAACGGCTTTACTATAATATCGACATTTATTATTATTATTATTATTATTATTATTAAATTATTATATTATTATTATTATTATTATACTGATACCTTTGAACACTTTGTAGGTCTAATACCATGGTGTGTATGTGTATTATAATATGTATATAATACAATATCGTGTGAATTTAATATTATGATGGGATGTAGTTGGTGCAATGTATTATATAAATGTATATTATTTTATTAAATAATTACAATTGCAGTGGTTAGTCGAAAATTAAAAGTAAATAGGTATATTATATATAATATAATATATATATATATATATATATAGATAGATAGATATAGTAATTAAAATATGGGAAAACGGAAATTCGTCTTAAAAATATAAATAATAATAATCGGACTGCACGGGCAGCGGATACTACGATATCGTAATTCGCAATAGTTCTTCAGAGTTCGAACGAACGAGGATCGTCGAGAGTGGCACGGAAGAAGAAAAAATATATGAGTACGATTATTGAGTGCACGCAGCTGCGGCAGCGATTTCGTGATAAGAGAGAGACGAAGTGAGCGAGGGAGGGGGCGACAGAGAGGCGCCCAGCAACAAAGACGGGGGCGAGAAAGAGAGAGAGAGAAATAGAATATTATCATTGCATAGAATAGAAAGGCAAGCCTCGGCGATTGGAAGTAGAGCGGAAGAGAGAGGCCGATATGCGCAACGGGTAGTGAAGAACGGGGGGGGAGGGGAGGAGGGGGCAAGTAGCACGACACCATGGACAATATACGTATTACGTATCTATATTTGAATACTCGTCATAATAATAATTTAATGTGTAAAATAATCCGTGGGTTCTTGAAAATTTTTAAAAACAAGATGGCGCCGTCCAATCGATGAGCATACCGACCGGACGGAGAAAAACTACGGAAATTTAATATCGATTATTGTTTATTTACCTTTGACTGTTAAATAAAAGCGTGAAAACGATTCTCGTTGCGATAAACCAAAAAACATCCTCGTCGGTAAAAAACTTACACATATCCAAAAACCCAACAGTGTTCCTGATACTGCAGATAGTAGTTACGATAACCAAATACGAAGCTCATTAGTATTAATATATATATATATATATGTAAATATAAATATAAATAATATGTATATATTATATAAATATAATATATATACGTATATTATGTAAAAAAAAATCGTTTCCCCTGGTAATAGGGCGCATCTTATTGACTTTTTTTTTTTGTATTACTGCACCTTTCATCGAGTAAATTTGGCCCGTCTATATTGGTGACAAGGGCCATTTTATTGGAGGCTGTTTCGTCGCTTTCTTTGAGGACAGATTACCAAAAGTACGTCATTCAATCGGATCGACAAAAAAAAGTATTTGTAAACGTAATTACGAGAATTTAACACTTTGTACACTTAAGTTAAATAATGATTATAATTATATTTATGATTGGACTTATGGATAATACAATATGATTATGATTATTATTATTTTACTATAATATTGTTTCTACTACATATTATTAGTACTGTTTACTACTTAGATGCAGGCATCTTGAATATTCGACAATACATCGATGCACAAACATTGGGCAGCGTTCCGACTTTTACGCGGCTTCACTTAAAATGTCGGTCGGGTCGGTCCGTCCTTGATAGCTGCGGAATGCATTAGCCGCGCGCGCACACAACGCCCTCGGACGACGGCGGCGCCATCGATGTTTGCTGCACCGTCGGTGGGAAGGGAGGGGGTGAGTAACGCGCAGCGTGCCTATTATACGCATGCGCACCGTACGACGATTCCCCACGTTAATGACGTCCCGGAACGTCCTGCTGTCCCCCTTCGTCGTAACCGTACAACCGGCGCGGCGGAGTGTAAACGATGATTTGTGCACAGTGGGGCGACGTTGCCAAATCCGCGGACTACACGGAAATTTTACTGTAGAGCGCGCCACGCCGTTGACCGTAGAATCGGTAGTCCACCGAGTCTCCTACCTATACCTAGTAATTCCAATTTCCGCATCCACGATCTACACGCTCCGGTGGCGCGGGGCGCTGGCACGTGCGCACATCCATGTACCATTATATAACCCACAAGGTGGTTGTTGTACCGCTGAAGGCGTAGAAATTGAAAAAAATAAAATAAAAGTAAAGAAAGACTCGAAATCTCGAACGGCGGCGTACGCTTGTGCGGGAAAAAAGGTTTACCTTATTATCGATACCATATTACATTAAAATCGATTGAAAAATGTATGTGATGTTCGGGCCGGCGTAATAAGTATTATGGATTTTCTGATGGTCGTGGGCCATAATATCGGGAAACGGTGTTTTTTTTTTTGAAATCGATAAACTCGTATACATTTTTTTTTTCGATTCTATTATGATGCCTATCGAATTGTTACATTTTACTAAACATCCACTTAAAAACTAACGAAAAACTGTTTTCTATTCATTTTAAATAATTTAAGTAATAACCTACTTTATTGGATCATAATTTTTTGGACGCGCGTATAATTACAATTCGTATTGTATCACCCCGGATCGATTATTATTATAATATAATATAGATAGTAACATTGATTATGAAATAAACGTAAAAAAATGTAATCAAATGGTGGTATAGGTATTATCAATAATATATAAATCAATGGTATTTATCTATAAACCTTGGTAGGTGTATACTTAATGTTACATTATTATAATTCTTGTTGTTATTTAAGTCAAATACCCTAATTGTCTTGTACTTCTTGGAATTATTACTATTCCAACAGAATTTTTGACATCTGATTTTTATTTTATTATAACATTATGAATTATAAAAAATAAAATTATTATATTATTATATATTTTGTTCCGGGATTTGTGCGCCGTACAGACTATAAACTATGTGGGCTGTAGTGTATATTAGTATGACTATTTTTAAGGGGTTATATACGTATGAGTGTTCCGCAATTTTCAGAAAAATTAAAATCTAACAAAATAGGTATTCAGTATTGAATATAATATGATGTTTATATGTATTTTTAAAATAAATTATAAATGGCCCCACTTCAGTATATCTTTTATTGTTGTTGTTTTTTCCTGGCTAATACACATTTTTCATTGTTAATTTATTTACGCTGACATTCTCTTAAGAGTAAAGAACTTTTGAGATTTTCTAAAACTTTTGATCACATTTCTGCAATTTATAAAAAATTTGACGTGTTGGGTAAAGTTAAAATTTCCCAAAATGAGTATTTTTATAAAAATTCCGTTATTCAAAATAATTTGTGGAAAGGTGGGAGATTTTAATAAAGGAGGGGATTAGGCTTTGTTAGAGGGAGGGTGCTGAAGACCGCAGATCGTGTTCCAAATAATTTATTTACGACTACATCACTGGGTATATAGCCTCTTTCCCACGGAATATGGTCCCGCTAAGAAGTATGTATGTATTCACAGGAACGATATTAGGTGGGGGGGGGGTGTTCAGGGGAACACCTTCTAAGAGAAGTTCAGTCATAAAAATTAGAATAAAGTTGATGACTCCCCCTTTTTTTGTTTTACTTATTTTTGGAGACACATACCTCCTCCAGAAATATGTCTTCGGCTCGTCCTGGATATTTATAGTTTCTTCTTATATACTGGATTGTTAAAATAATATACTCCATATTTTATAATTGGCAATAGTACCTATACATTAATATATATTACATCAAGGTCCTAATTTAAGTAAATAATCATTGCTTTCAAATTCAACACATCCATACTAGAACTATTGTGTCCTATTTAAAATAACGTTTCAATAGACCAATATAGAGTGATTCCATTCCCTATACCAACCAATTTTTTATATATTATATTATATACCAGGGGTGGCCATCGAGAATACTCGCGAACCTCAAAAACAATGAAAAATATACCTATAAATATAAATATCTATTTAAATGTTATAAATTTAAAAGCACTACATATTTTTTATTCATTGTAAAAATTAAAATTATAATTTAATATTATTATTATATTTTCAAATACATATTTTTATATTACCTAATATTAAAGTATATTTTTTTTAAATTAGTATTTTTTTTATGTGTCAAACACGGCAAGACACGAGCTCAAAGAATAAGATAAAGGCGGCGTTGGCATATAAACTTGAAGACCTTATACAGTCTTGGGAAATGTTACCACTTTTAAAGATTACAAATATTGTACACATATTTATGACACAATATACAATAATAATATGTAATGGATCTTGCGTTTTTAAATAATTTCATGTTCTGTGAATAGACCTACTAATTTGATATTATATTATATGTGAATATATAGTCTATGGTTATATATTAATAAGATAATAAGTCATTTTATAATTAATGTACCTAATACATTTATGTAGGTAACTAAAATATACAAAAGTAGGTACATTTAGTGTCGAATAATGAAAAAAAATTACCTATATATTTATAATAAAAAAAATTATTCATTACCAAGAAAAGTGAATTAAAAATGTCTTGCAATTTATAATTGTTAACTCTATAGTAACTAGGTTCTTCTTCACTCTCCCTCTCTCTCTATTGACTAATCGGGGTCGATCTATACATAGGTACCTATATCAGTGTAAAGTGTTGAATAATAATGAAAAATATTTTTTAAAAATCTATAAATAATATGCAATTGTATAATATAGTACCTAGTACCTACCTATATGATATCGTTTAAATGATACTTATATAGGTACTTATATGAATGGAAATATTTTCATTTTTGAAATATTATTTCTGGTTTTACAACTCGGTATTTTCAATAAATAAAAATTAACAGAAACAAAAATCAAAAGAATAAATATTTTAAAATTAAACAGAATATAGTCTAGAAACGTTATCGGCGATATCGTATCCAATGCAGTTATCAATCTATAGCATAGGCTATAGAGTAATATAGATGCGCTGTTGTGTATCTTTACCATACAATTCGTGATGTTTTTCGTGAAAAATGTTAGTTTTTATTAGCTAATCAACGTTTAAGTTTACCTCCGCACTTGACGTGTCTACCAGCTGCAATATTATAATCAGTATGATCCGGGCGCGTTGTGGTTTCAAGTAATATTGGACATTTCACATTACCTATATTTCTTACAATTTTTTTTTTAAATGTTCATATTTTATTAAGAGGTACTTATAACGAATCTAGGAAAAAAAAAATCGCAGGAAAAAAAGTAATTAATTTTAATTATTAGTCTAATTTATATGTAATATTAATTTTTAATCTTTGAATTAAGTCTTCTTTTCCTCCGAGAACGTTCAAATTGTTGATTTGATTACTTTTATAGTTTATACACATAAGTATATAGTAGGTTTAAAAATAAACATAAACAATAAACAATAAACTTTTATTAAAAAAAAAAAATAATAATTTATATAGAATTCTAAGATACGAATAAAATAAAAAAATATAATCTAAAACCTCGTCCAGATTTTGTATCCGTACCTATCACAGTATCATTTGCTGCACGGCCTGGTCGATCATAAATACCATAGATAATAGAATATATATCTTCTATTATCTATGACAAATACCCACCATAGAAAAGTATACCTACATAAATATATTATATTTTGCAGCTGGATGGCGAAACCTCGACCTTCTATATTATTTCGATGCGTATTATGTAAATCAGTACGGTTCCCAGACTTTTTTTCATTGCGGCATATTATTATTATACACTTTGGATAAATATTGTCTACTTTTCAAATATAAGTGGTTTAGGACCGGGAAACATAAACGTGGTAAATCAAACAATACATACACATTGATTGTTCAATAATGAAGGCCCAAACTGTCATTTCGTAACTCAATTACAAATATTCAAATAATCCAATATGGTCTGCAAAACTTGCCTACTTAGCTGATATTTGTAATCATTTAAATAACCTTAATTCAAGTATGCAAGGTAAAGATGAAAACATGTTAACATCATATGATAAATACAATTACAAATGTTTCCATTTACTGCAGATGTTGATCCAGATGGAGAAGTAACATCTGATTTGATAATAATTGTTAATCATCTCATAATTTTTAAAGGAAAAATGAAAAAAATATTTTCCATCTTTGCCTGTTAACAAATATGATTGGGTACACAATCATTTTGCAGTAATATCAGATGCAATATCTCATCTAGGATTAGTTGAACAAGAGCAACTTTTAAAACTTCAATCTGATCATTCATTGAAATTAAAATTTAATTAACTCTTCCAGTTTGGTAGTTTTATTAATACCGAGTATCCGATATTTACAGAAATAGCAATAAATATACTATTACCATTTTGTACAACATACCTCTGTTAAAAAGTACCTACCTATAGTAGGTACCTACCAGCATTGAAGGTCGTGACATAGATACAATGACCATAGATCCAATCGTTTCGGAAAAAAAAATTGGCCTTTAAAAAACTACAAAAAAATTCGAAAACTGATCCCAAATAACAGGTAGTAAAACACATAAATTAAGTGGATCCAAAAACTACTTAAAAACTTACAAAAAAATAATAATACGATACGGTGTATACTTATATTAGCAATCCGAGATCTGTAAATGCTATAAATAGCCCAAAATTAAACGAAACTTTTTTGAAAATTTTACTTTATTAGTAAAGTACAAATAGATACATATTTGTTGAAAATTTTAAGAATAGGAGGCTTATTTTCAAAATGATGGATAAATAATGTTTATAAATTAACCATAATTGATATTTACGAAATCACATTTTTACCGTTTTTATGTAATTTGTCGGTAGTCTTCGATAGCTTTTGAGTTATTATTTTAGGTGCATCAAAAAATGATCTGTTTAAAATAGTGACGCCGAACGCTATACCTAGCCGTTATTGGGGGAAAGGGTGTGTAGGGGGGACAGATCTCATCTACTATTTTGAAATATTTTGACAGCTCCCTCACTAATTATATTTTACAGCATATGAGATTTATAGTTTGAGAAAACGCTCATTTTTTGAATGCCTGATAGCACCCCTTCTTCTATTTTTCCAATTCGAGCACTGGATATAATATATTATATTTTCTAATATTAGAGACATTTGGTGTTTTATATTTGAAATTATATTATAACTTCGCCAGTTTGAGACACATCTTACATACTTGTGTACGTTTTCACCTCATAAGGAGTTAGTGGACGTATTTTTTTGTTGAACTTATTAAAATATTATGCAAGAATTTGTGATAACACTCATATTTTATAAATAATATAATATAAAATTTACTTACTCGATTGCCAAAGTCACTTCATTTTTTTCCCTTTAAATTTCCAAATTTACGATTAATTTTTTTCGCTTTGATAAATAGGTGACGATTTTTATTTCCAAAACAATAATTATTTTTCTCACTCATATTTCTATTTAGATATACACTGCGGTAGTCACACAACAAGTAAAGTGAAACAATTTATATTGTAGCCTCCTGTGATGCGATTAAAAAGCACGTGAAACTTATTATATTTTCAATATTCAGGTACCTACTATATAATAAATAACAAAGTATAATTTTGTAGATAGGTACTTACAATAATATTATTGCATCGTGGTGTCATATTATGATCCATAATAGTTAGATAATAGATATGGGATCCAATTTATTATCAATAGGTCTTAAAGTGGGAAAAAATTTCAGGGGGTCTAATGTTCTCATATAGTTCTAAACGTTCCATATATCATTATTAAGTCGCGGATTTTAATGCAAAATACATTTTTTAGTGAGTGGTATAGGCCTCCAGGGGAAAAAATACTTTCTAAGTACAAAATTCAATTTTTATTTTGCATTTATTTTTTTTTTAACATTTTGGGTTTTTATAGCATTTATTTTCCATTTTTAGGGTATTTTTTATATATATTTTATGCTTGGAGTATGAATAAATAAATATAATAAATACAATTTATCGTAGAATAAAAAATTTTAAAACTATATAGTAAAAAATTAAAAATATTTATCTTGTTTTGTAAATTAGTAATTTTTAGTATCTATATGTAATTCTCAAAGTTTTGATAATATTAATTATTATACTGATAATATATAGGGTATAAATGAATCTAATATAAAACTAATTAAAATTTTTTTTTTTTAAATAATATTATACAAACTGCTCAGAATTATTTTTTGTTGAGTTTAAAAACATTTTTAAACACTTTTAGGATATTTTTTTAATACATTTTTTAACATTGTAGCATTTTTAAGATAATAAATCGTATTTTTACAGGATATTTTTTATATTTTTTAGGGCATAAAAGTCCGTGCCCTAATCATTATAATATTTTGTACTTATAACATATAATATATATGTATATACAGAGTGATTTTTTAAGCATGCTTACTCCACTTTTAACCTTGAATAATTAACAAATTTGAAATTTATTTCATGTAATATTTAAACCATATTATATTTTTATGAATTAAATAATTTTTTATAAAAATTTAATATTTTGAAAGAAAATTAACTTACGCATTAAACATGAAGAGTGGTGAGCATGATTAAAAAATCACGGTGCTTATATATATATATGAAGTTCAATTTTACGTTGTATTTAATAAAGAACTGTTTTAAAATAAAACAATTATTAAGTACTTAAATAGGAATATAAATTGTATTCTCTTTAATACAAAATAATAAAAAGAAAAAGAAAAATTGAACAAACATAATAATAATAAAATTAGTTTCTGAATTATTATATTGATTAATATTTGGTTACGGAGAAATTGTTAAAAGGGACGCTTTTTAATCATTGTCAGAGTTAAGGGGACCGAGTTCCCCTATGTCCCCCTAATTTAACCCCAGATTATCAGGCGGAAGTGGTTCGCACGCGCATGCACACGGCAATAATTTGAAAGACTAAAATAATTTTATACTTTTATAGCACGATGAATTAGACCTAAAATCTAGACAAAAATTCGACCACACAGAGAATCAAATTTAATTCTGATAAAAGATTTGAACTCATCAGCCTCTTTCCTAGGTTATGTCTGTGGTCGATTTTTGATTAAATGTTTTATTTTTTTTTTTTCAAATAATTTTAATTAAAATATTAAAAATTGACCGCAGGCATAACTTAGTAAAGAGGCTGACGATTTGAAATATTTTGTCAGAGTTAAATGTGATTCTCTCTAGGTGGTCGAATTTTTGTCTAACTTTTAGGTCTATAATGAAACAAATAATACACCGTTTCCAATCGGGATCGTGTTTATCGACGATCTATGGCCGTGATTATTATAAAATTATATTGTGTACAGTTAGACGTATATGATTTTTATATCTGATCCACACTGATTTTGGAGGAAATTCTGTCTACAACATTTTAACATTGAGACCAATATATACTGATTGAGACCATTGAGTTTCCCGTATTGTCATCTATAGTACTTGATTTTTCTGTGTATTTGATTTTATTTATACCGGTATGGACAAATCCAGACTCAATTAGGTGTTTTATCAGAAACAATATTAAAAGAATTATAGAATTGAATTCGATAATATCGAGAAGTTTAGTGTAATTTTTGTATAAAATGTGTTAAGTATTTAGTATTTAGAAATTACAACTTTTCGGTTTGAGTGTTTTCTTGTACACAAACGAGGTAAATGAAATATTGTTTTGACGTCATTTTACGACAAGACCATATGTTGTACTAGTATTTACTTAAATAGTCGAACCATTATAAAGCATATAATATATGTAATAAATGCACTTACCACATTTGATCTAATTGTTGTTTTTTCTTGTAGGAGTGCTCCAAATGTTTTAAGCATACTATTATCTAGTATAGCAAATTAGACAGTACTTTAGATGAGTTTTTTTTCGTATTTCCTAATAGTTTTTTCGAGCGTAAGAAAAAACTACAAAAAAATTACATAGGTAAAACGGGAAATAAATTCAGCTTTTAAGAAGCTTTTTTTTTTTTTGAATTTTCAGCCATATAAGGCCTTTAGCAAATGCTACCTCCACCTATATAGTATATAGTGATCTTTGCTGTTTCATACTCGTATATTTATTCCTTGGGAAATTTGGGAGAGATCTACGGACTTAGGTACCCCATCTCTGTCTCGGGTGACGCATGGATCTTTTCCCATTAGGTTTTCTAGTTACAATTTTGTTTGTTATTTTTGTTTATCTTCATGGATAGCCGACCCATTCGATTATTTTGCTTTTCAAAAAATCACTAATTTCAGGTTACTTATTATGTGCTTCTTGTTAAGTTTTTATCAGTGATGGCTGGTGGGCTTTGAAAGTGGGAGGGCGATTAAAAACTATTCGTTTTTGAAAAGCATATAGAATATAATAATAATTATGCACCAATTTAAAAGGTAGGTATTTATTAAATTAAAATATAAAAAAATAAATAAATAAATGCATTATACAAAAACCGAAAATTACATAATAATAAAACTTATACGTTTTATACTCCATAAAATGTAAGCGTCTCTCTTTCATTTCACTTCAAAACGGGTCTTCTAAGTTAGGTTAGTTATTTCAATTTTCTGTGAATACGATCCTGAATTTTTATCTTATTATATAATATTATTATAATATAATATACACCAATAATGAAAGAATAAATTAAATACATAATAAAGAAATACAGAAATTATAGAAACGTGCACGCGTCACCAACGCGAACACAGTAAATACACTTGTATATAAACATTATTCCGTATTGTTCCGTAGTCCACATTATCGAATTTCCCATCCTACGTTTTTTGTGTTTTGATCGTGTAGTTATGAGGGGCGATTGTCAATGTCGCCCGACTGCCAGAGCGCAGGTTGTTACTCGATAACCGCGCAAATGAATATAATGGGTACCTATTTCAATATAGTGCTATATATTACCTACATATATTTTTAAACTCTGATTACCGTAGGTATATAGTGTTTTCATGACAACGGAAAGCAATTTTTTAAAATAATATTTTGAAAATGCATTATGATGTAAATATTTGTTAATATTTAAATCAATATCTAACTTGTTGATAAGTAATTTGCTACAATTTTAGAGGAGGGGGGGAGCGATTGCCCCGTCGCTCCTACACCCGAGCCACCACTGGTTTTTATCCTATATTTTCTATTCTCTATAATAGGATCATTTATATTCGGCCTAATATCAATAATACATTGCACGGGGAAAAAGTTGATAAAGCGAAAAAATAAAAATAAGTCATTTAACCCCTCCCCCCCCCAAAAAAAAAAAAATGTTTGATCATGCATGCCTTTCAAAAATATTAATTTTATCGTAACTTTTGTCACTGATCAGGTTTCACATGTATAAGTCGAGACTGGGCACGGACAACTGAAAATTTGGAATATATGTAGGTGGGAAAAACACACCTGTACCTAATACCTACTCTTAAATACCCTTACTATAATCATGCGCAATAACATAGCAACAGGACTTGAAAACGTTATTAATTTTTGCGTTACAACGTTTTTCGAATTATAACGTTATTTTTTTTGCGTTATAACGTTTTTCGGATTTTAACGTTATTTTTTTTGCGTTATAACGTTTTTCGGATTTTAACGTTATTTTTTTTCCGTTATAACGTTATAGTAACATTATAAATATAACGTTTTCAAGCCCTGCATAGCAATAACAGATATTGAACAATAATAATAATAATAATAATAATAACAAACGTGTACAATTCATTACAAACTTTTGTTTAAAAAAAAAAAATAAAATTTAAGTTAATAATATAGTCACGAGCGCGGTCTTGTATAAAATATATACGTATATAGCCAGTGATGTTTGGAAAGAACGGGTTCATTTAAAGGGTATCAGAACGAATTTGTGAACGCGTTCCATTTCTTAACGAACGTGAACGATTTTAATTCGTTCATTTAACGTTCATTTTACATTTGATATTGTAAAAAATTTATATTATTTTAAATTTTTATCATACATTGGAGACACGCACACGGTTATCAATAATAAATAAATTTAATCTATGATAATAATACCTAATAAATTATAAAATTAAAATTAAACTGATCGTATTTTAATATTTTAATGTAACAGTCATTTAAATATAGACGCGGAATAAATTACAAATAGGATTAGGTATGCCGTATGGGTCTACGTACTTGTATTCTATGCTATGGGGTAATTTAATTTTAAACACGAGTACAGAACACAGAGTACAAAGTACAATGGAATTATCGTTCTATTAACTATTCACGTATAGTACGCTACATTATCGTAGGTATTTTAGGGAAACATAGCCACGGTCGCGTATGTCGTAAATTAAATTGAAAATATTTAAATATCCTCAGATTTGTTGTGAAACACCACTTTACGTAAGTAACGAATTAATTGAAATATGATTCAAGTGTAGTTCTTTCAATCGCATCTATTATACCAGGTCACTCGGACAGTTTAATTCAAAAATATACCCTGATAAAATAAAAACATTGATAAAAATACTACAAAATTATCAGTATATATATTTATCAGTAAATATTGATGGTACATAATCACATCTACGTAACGTAAAATATGTCGTTTTACATAATCAACTTAAAGTTGCTATTTAACTTCAAAACAAAGTCCGACGGCAAATTTTTTCTATAACTTTTGAAATTAGCACGTTTAAAAAAAAAAAAATTGGATGTTCTATAAACTACATCTAAGTAAGTAATGAATGGCGTAACAATCAGTTTTCAAAAAAAAAAAAATTTTAAAATGAACGAGCATATTATGAACGCTTCTTTTTTGTTAATAATACGTGGGCTTGAACGCGTCCTGGAGAAAAATAATGAACGCGAATGCAAACGCGTTCGATTTTTGGTTAGAGAACGTAAACGCGAACGAGTTAGATTTTTTAGTGAACGGTAAACGTTCCAAACACTGTGTATAGCCGAGATCTGCCTGACCCGTATGTCTGTAAACAAGACCGTGATGGTCACGAACCTTCGTCTTTCTGCAGTTTGTATAGCAGCGACGACCACAGTTCATTTACCCCGCGCGGCTACTGCCACGCGATGTAAAACGTGAAATAAGTTAGTGATTACTATAAAATGACAACATTAATATATCTATAGTAATAAATAATTATATTCATTGACAAAATAAATATATAGGTATGTCAGCAGCAATACGAATAATTCTAGTCCGATGGATTATAAAAATTGATCTGAATTTATTGTAACGTCTATTTTAGATCGACTTTCCCAAATCGTTTTATGTTTTCTCCCGTCCGCCAAAAATTTAGTTAATATAATCGGACATTTAAAAATTGACGTTTGAAATTTCTGTGAAAATCAAGGAAAAAAATTTTAAAGTGGAAAAGTCGTTCTGTAGAAGATTTTTCGAAGAATTCAGATCAGTTTTTAGAATCCTTATCGCATCACTAGGACAATCGGTATGTATTGGAAATGGAATTTAGTGTCTTTTCAAATACGATAGCCGTATTTATCGACATGTACCTGTGCGTGTGAGTGAACGCACCACCATTATTATGCTGAGCGTATTTACATAAATAATTATGTACTTATATTATACAATAATAAAATTACAGTACTTACCTATTATATCGACATTTTAAAGAAAAAAACATAATATAATATTGTTAATATATTTGTTATTAATCCGTACTATTTTTTGGCTGTGCATCACCAGATATTTCACCCACAATTAAGCCGCTACTGATTTTGAGATTGATATATGTATAAGAATTGTAAAGGGGGTGTTGTGGTGTCGATAGATTAAATACCTATTCAATACTCCATCGTTAAAACGTAAATAAGTAAGAAAAAAAAGTCTTTTTTAAAAAAGTCTTTTTCATGTTTTTTCTAACAAAACTAGACTAATTTGCCGACTGACATTAATATTTCATTTTTGAATATTTCCTGATTTTCTTTAAATATTTCTTGATCAAAAGTTCGAGTTCGAAATCTTTGATCGAGTTCGATTCGGCTCGACTCTTTACTATTTAAATTCGACTTTCAAACCAGAATTTTTCGATGTTTAAATTGTTTGACCCACCTCTAGGTTATAATTTTTTTAAATTTTATTTTTAGGTAAGTATATTGAATTATAAAATTTCCGTTGACCGTATAAATAGAAACTATAATTAGTTATTAGTAATAAGAGGATGTGAAACCGTTAAATCGGCCCTTTGCGACAAAAAAAGACATTTAAGTCAAATAATTTCAATTTAATCAAAATGTAGACATAGTACAATGTTTATGAACTCTTCTTCCCGTAATTATTATTTTTTGGCTCTACATGTCTGAGTAGGTAGGTTGTATTAACACAATTTAATGAAAAATGTTACCTACTTTATAATCTACCGGTAGAATAATATGCCTGCAAAACCCGAAACTGCTGAATAAATAGGTATTCACTTTAAAATTTTAACATATTTTATTTTTTTGTACCTAAGTTATATTTAAATTAGATTGGTATTATAAATTTAATTTATTCATTAAACTTTTTAATTCTTGCACTTATTTGAACAATTAGTGATCAGCGATTAGAACCAATAAAATCCAAGGCTTTGCACCCGAAAATCCTTTAAATCCCAAATAAATGTCAAAAATTGAAATGATTCTTATGATGTATAACACTATGACCGATCCATCTAATTTTTGTTTCAGTTTTAAGTTTTAACACGTAATCCATATAAAACATGTATTCGATTTTCATATAATATTTCAATTTACGTATATTTTTTTTAAAGAAAATAAGTTTTTGATATACGTAGTACAAAAAAACTACTAAAAATTGTTGATTGAAGTTTTTATATAAATTAAAAAAATATATTTTGAGCATTAACATTTACGTTTTTTTTTTTAAATTTCATCCTTTCAAGTTTCAATTATCAATTACCAACTATTTTAAATTTAAAATAAAAAGGTGTATAAATGGAGAATGTTGATGCACCTAATACCATATAGGCATATAGCATAGCATATTTAGGATTTCGTTTCTTTTGATACACATTGCTGCATATTTTTAGCGATTTTTTTTTTTAAACATTGATTTCCCCATTTCTCCTTCTTAAAGGTTGATTATAATTATAATTTTATGACAAATTATATGTGTATAATGTAAATATATTCGATATTGAATAGTTCTATCGTATATACACAAGCACTACACAGTAAATTGACGCAAATCTGAAGCTCATTTTAGGGGCCTCTACACAACCATTTTTTTAGTAATGATACGGGTAGCTCCTCTCAAACAAATATCCATACTGCGTCTAAAGTTGTGTGAAGCTCTCTTACTTGCACAACTAACTAATTCAATCATAAAATCTATACATATTACTATCAATAATGTCTACTTACGGTCAGACTCTACCATTACACTTCAGTGGATTTAATGTGATCCATACCGCTGGACAACTTTTGTAGCCAATCGAATAACACAAATACAACAACTTGTTCCATCAGCCATTTGGCAATATATTTCATCTTGCAACAATCCAGCAGATGTGGCTTCTCGTGGTCTGACTGGTAAGCAACTGATTGACTGTCAATTATGGTGGCAAAGTTGGCTACCCGATAATGAAAAATGGCCTAATCATATAAACATTATTTTAGGATCTTTACCTGAAGAACTTTCTTCCATTATTGTGGTTGGGACTACTATAGCAGGTGATGATTTATTACTTAAATACTCAGATCTTGAACAGTTTCTGAAAACTACATCTTACATACTACGCTTTACCTATAATTGTGCTGCAAAGACAGATGTTCGTCGTCGAGGATCCATCAATGTAGAAGAACGACGTTCAGCTCTTGTAGTGTAGCTCAAACGCATGCAGTATGACACTTTTCCTAATAACTTGATCGTTTATGTAAGAATACAAAATTGCTAATATTTAGTTGTCTATCTAGCCTCAAATCGTTTCTCAATGAAGTTACTTCTCAGTATGACTTATCGTATCGAGCCAAGGAATCGCCGTCTTGTAATACCTTCAATCGATAGTATACGTATGTGTGGTTATCTTCTGTTTATTTTGCGGCGTCTCAAATTCACTTACTCGTGTACCTGGTTGCCTACTTCTCGTCGGGCACGGCACACACCTCATATGTGTAATAACTAGTGATGGGCACTACCGAATAGTGACTATCAAACTGTTCGATAATAAGTTACTATTGAACTGTTCGATAGATAATTAAAAACTATCGATTATATTGACTATCAATCGATAAGGACCAAATTAGTCACTTGTTTTCAAACTATTCGGTTGTTATCGAACTATTCAGTTGGACCAAACTATTCGGTTGATCTGAACTATTCGGTTATTTCGAAATATTCGATAATTTATCGAACTATTCATATAAATGTTATCCGCCTAAAAAGTCATGAATCTATGCACTCAACTTTCTTCTTCGGCCTCATCTCCTATTACACGCGGTATCTCTAATAGAGCTACGTCTTCTCCGGCGCTTAATTCTTCATCTATACTTACACAAAGTTCTTTTAATTTTTAATGATGATTTAATGGTTGCTTTGTCGACTCTACGTACTAACTTCCTGTGCACTACTAAAGCAATTTCTAATACTCATACTATACAATTTAATTAAATTAAAAGCGAACTAAAAGAAGGGTCTGTGCTTTCTAATTGCTGAGCTCAAATCGGAGAATTTCATACTTTTTAATGAAGCCGATTCTCTTACCAAAAAAGTTGCCGTTCTTGAATCTAATGGTTCTTAGTCTCAAGTATCTCATATAGTAACCCAGGTTTTTCAGGAAACTTTTGAGCGTACGAAATGTGAGTATAATATCATAGTGTATTGTGTTCCTGAGTCTCATTCGCTTTCTGTACCTCAGTACCTCAGCATATTTCTGAGGACAGAGTGGTTCTTGAATGACTATTGGCACCCCTAGACTGTACTATTCTCATACCTTCAAGATTGATCCGACTCAGCACTTTTAAACTGACATTGTTCGACCTCTCAAGAGCTTCTGCAACTACGGTGATAACTCTACTAAAATGCTTTCTTGCTTCAATTGGGTCTGTTTTCTCTGTGGGCTTTCGTTTCGTTCATGACAAACCTTGTTACAACGTCAACTCCTAAATTCCCGACACCAAGAATTGGATCAGCTATGCAGTATTGGTGAAAAGGACCTAAACATTTCCAAGCGTTCTTGTAACATTTGAGACCGTAGATAAATTTTAATAATTTTCAATTTTGAGAAACTTCTTTCTGCTGTGGCAGATTTCACAGGAAGTGTTAATAGGATTCTTAAAGCTATAAGTATTAGAAAATAGTACAACTAATTGATTTTTGCAATTTATTAGTAAGTGTACTGCTAAAAGATGTTGTTTGACATTTTTGTGAAAAAATTTTGAGGTAATGGAAGTAATTGTGATTGACATTTTATACATTTTAAATCGTTTTGCAAAAAAATTTAAAAATCTGAAATCAAAATTGTTATTTTATAGTGTAGCTATACCGACGTGACGTCAAATCAGTACTAGGACACTAAAAATTAGTAGTAAAAAGTTTGAATCAGGCTAAAAAAACAGTTATTACGGGTGTGAAAATTTTTACAGAATATAGAACAACGTTCCATGTCAACATTTTAAAGTTGAGATGTTGGCATGATGGACCTAGAAATTATTGATCAAAATTTGGGAAAATATTTTTAAAGTATTGATCCTAAATCACGTTTTATCTTATTAGTTATTGTAAACAAAAAGAAAAATAATGTGAACATAGACAAAAAAAAAGAAAACATGGTAAAGATAGCAACATGGATGAAAAAGACTCCCAGAGAAATACAAGAGTACTGCAGATAAATGTCGAAGGTCTAACTAGAGCAAAAACGGAGATATTGGGGAAAATGTTTAATGAAGTTGATGTACTGACACTACATGAAATCCACATACCAGAGGGAGAAACGAAACGTCTGATGATACCTGGCTTTAATATGATTGACTACACAGGCCACAATAAACACGGTATCGCTACATATGTGAACCAACAAATAAATCAGCAGCTTGTAAAAAAAATACAGGAAAATTAGCACACAATAGGAGACATCACGATCTTTAATGTCTATAAACCCCTTTCAAGTAATTGGAATAACTCCATGCTCCCAAGCTGTCAACACCAGGGGGTATACATAGACGATTTCAATTCACACAGTACCGAATGGGGGTATAACATGGAAGACGAAGACGGCGAGAGGCTTGTCAACTGGTCACATCTTAACCACATGCACCTGCTATATGATGCCAAACAGGGAGGTACTTTTGAATCAGATAGATGGGGAACAACTATTACCTCAGATCTGTGTTTTGTCACGAGTGACGAGTCGGGCCAACCCCTACAAGCCAAACGTACAATACTGAGCCAGTTACCGAAGAGTCAGCACCGGTCAGTAGTAGTAGACATAGGTATAAATTTCCGCAGGATCAATAAACCAGAACTGCCTAGATGGAATCGCCGTAAGGCAAATTGGGTCAAATACACTAAGTATATCGAGGAAAATATAAACCATATCAGTCGAATAGCGACGAATTACACAAGGTTCACCAGACTAATAAAAGCAGCAGCCTCCAAAGCTATACCCAGAGACAACAGGAAAAACTACATCGCATGCCGGACAAAGGAGTGTGAGAGACTACTCAACGAGTATGAACAAAACAATAATGAGGTCTCGGCCAATCAACCAATAAACCTCCTTGATGAAGAAAGTAGAAAGAGATGGGTGTCGTCTGTAGAGGTACTAGATTTCACGCGCTCGAGTAGGAAAAGCTAGGCTCTCCTAAGAAAGCTAGGAGTAGCTCACCCAGTCCGGAAAGAAGATAAAATCACACCAAACGAAATCTCTAGCATGTTATTTAAAACCTCTAACATTAAGCCAGGTATTCAAGCAAAAACAGAAGCTAGAAGGACATACGAAAACGAACTCTTAACGTGCAATGAATCAACACCATTGGTAAATGATTTCGCAAAGAATTATATTGAAATAGCTCTAAAAGCTATTAAAAACGGAAAAGCAGCAGGAGCTGACGGAATCCTTCCGGAATTCATAAAAAATGTAGGCCCTAAGAGAAAAACTTGGCTAGCTAAGCTGTCAACATACGTAGCCAATATGTGTGTTATCCCGAAACTTTGGAAGGAAGTTAAAGTAATAGCCATATTGAAACCGGGTAAGTCAGCTAACGATGCACGCAATTATAGACTAATCTCATTACTGTCGACAGTCTATAAGATGTTTGAGAGACTTCTCCTACAGAGACTATAACGACAATAAAGTAGGAGCTGCCGATAGAACAGGCCGGTTTGAGGAAAGATATAAATTGCTGCAACCAAGTACTAGCCCTTACTACGTATGTAGAAAACGGCTTTCAGTACAAAAAAAAAAGTCTGAAGCAGTATTTCTCGACTTGTCCTCAGCATACGACATAATGTGGAAGAGAGGACTATTAATTAAGATGGTCAAAATAGTAAAATGTAGAAATACACTACGACTATTAGAAAGTATGCTATCAAATAATAATTCAAAAAATAATAATTTAAAGTGTTTCTTTGTGAAGCTAGCAAATACAACAAATACGGGCTGCCGCAAGGTTCAGTACTCTCGCCAGTGCTGTTTAATGTTTATACTGCTGACATAGTAGGAAAAACAGCATGAAAATTTATTTATGCAGATGACATAGCACTGGTCGCCTAAGCCGACTCGTTAGATACAGTAGAGAGCATACTAAATCGAGACCTTAACAATCTACATCAATATTTCAACAAATGGTACTTTACCTTGAATCCGAATAAGACGGTAGCATTGGCACTTCACCTTAATAACGGGGAAGCTAATAGAAAGTCAAATATAAAAATCAATGACACAGCCATACCAAAAGAAAAATGTCCTAGATATCTCGGAGTTAAAATTGATAGAGCTTTGACTTTTAAAATATACTTAGATGGGGTTAAAAACAAAATTAAGACGAGGAATAATATCATAGCAAAACTAGCGGGAACGAACTGTGGAAGTAACGCAACAGTCTTACGTACATCTGCATTAGCCTTGGCATACAACGTGGCCCGAATACTGCGCCCCAGTTTAGCTCAGGAGCACACACTGCAAAAAAGTGGATATGGAACTCAACCAGACCATGCGAGTAATCACTGGCACAGTAAGATCGACCCAAGTACATTGGCTGTCGGTGCTTGCAAATATAGCTCCACCGGACCTACGTAGAATGATGCATGCAGAACGTACAGTGGATAAGATAAAAAGAAACCCAGACTTCCCACTGTATGGAGATATTATTAAGTACCCCCAAAAGAGACTCAAGTCAAGACACCCGATATTAGACCTTGAATTTCTGTAAGAAGCTTTGTCGGAAATATGGAAGACACGTTGGAAGGATTCGGGGGTACGAGTAAAACGGAAGTTCCCCGGCAACCCAGGGTTACCTTGATTGAAAACCCAGAGTCAAGAGTCCCTGGTTTTGATCTCCCGCGAATGGTGTGGACAAAGTTAAACCGGATAAAAACTGAGCAAGGAAGATGCAAAAGTCTAATCTACAAGTGGGGAATGGAACAATTTCCTCTTTGTTCATGCGGAGCTGATCAAACGATCCGACATATCGTCGAAGAGTGTCCAAACCAGGGACTGGTACCTTTTGATTTTTTCGGTTCTGGTTCTGGTTCCGGTTCTGGTTTTTCAAAAATTAAGGGTTAGGGTTTCGGTTCCGGTTCCAGTTAATACCGGTATTTTTATCGTTTCCAAAAAAAATATTTAAAATGCTTACTTTTGATAATACTGTTGAAATTTTATTTTATTAAAATGTACATTGAACATTAAAGTTTTACAATTTATTATAATAATAAAATACAATTTATAATATTTTGTAATACAATAT
>JAIPRL010000073.1:213513-229583 GCA_025469235.1 Pemphigus obesinymphae | reverse complement strand
TGTAAAGATCGGAGCACTCCTTCTGGTAGTAAATTTGTTAACAGAGAAAAAAAAAAAAAAAAAAAAAATAAACATCATTGTAAAACCACTAGCTCCATCGCTACGCTCAGAATCTAAAATGAGATAACTTCAAATATTCAAAAATTTTAAGAAAATTATTAATTTGGTTTTAGTGAAAAATGATTTAGCATTTATAAAAATTCACTTTTCTGGCCTTATTAGTGCAATTACAAATTTAGAACTTAGAAGATACTGAATTAACTTTACTATAATCCTTAGAAATTGTGAAAAGTATAATTTCAGAATAATTATTAAATATACCCAGTGACAAAGGTTCTGTTATAAAAACTAAAATATCCCAACTGTATAAAAAAAATAAAGGAATTCAAGTATTAGAATAAAAGACTAATTTTAACAGGAAATAATGAAATCCAAATTCCACAAAACTTCACTCCTAGTTCTGTTATAAATATGGAGTATGTGCCACTGACATCAGTGAATATGGAAATATCCTTTAGTGTTTATAAACATATATTAAGCGTCAGAAGGATAAATTGACACCTGAACATGTGGAAAAATATATTGTCAACTCATTATAAAAATTAAGTTTTATATTATATCTATATATTAAATGTTTTTCTTATTAATTAAAATATATTTGTATTTGTTTAAGTGATTTTTTTTGTATTATTTCTTTATTATTATTTTATTTTTCGTTTAACCAAAGAAATGGTTTGTAATGATTGAATCTTTTTGTATATTTTTATAATATTTAGGTAAGAACCTTGTTATGTTTTTAATATTTAATTAATACTGAAGCTAAATAGTTTCAGTGTATAACAACCTTTATAACCTCGATTAGATATTATAAAGATCGTAAAATTATCAATATTTTTAGATGGATAATTTTCAATAAAATTATTGTTAGTTGAGTTATACGACTTTTAAAACGAAAAATTAAAAGTCGTATACCTATAATGATATAACTTAACTATAAATATAATTCATTTTTTGATAATTAGTAATAACCCATGTAAATTTAAATGATCTTGCGATTTTTAATATTCTATAGAGATTGTTATAATATATTAAAACCACTTAATTTTTCAGGAACTCCAAAAACATGTTTCGCCTCATTTTTAATAATTACTGATATATGAATACTTATGATTTTTTTTTGAAATATAAAAATTTTTGAATCGTTAGATTTTCATTTTTAAAAACATTATGTTTGTATTGAATTCCTTAAAAATCAGGTGTTCTTTTATATACATAGCGACCTCTTAAAATAATTTAAACTTTAGAGCTCTTAATTCTTTGTAAGAACTATGTTCGGAAATAGAAAGATAAAACCATTTTGGTACAAACAACAAAAATGTATTATTTCCATTAAAAATAATAATTTGATTTTTTACGGCTTTGTAAAGGAAGAAAATTAAAAAAAAAATTATTTGTAATATGTTAAATGGTCGAAAAAACGATTTTTTTATAGCTTTAAGTTTTCCCTGAAAATATTATTTTTTTTTATATTTTAATCATTGTTCCTAATAGTTATTTTGTATCGGTGATGTTTTCGTATTTTTGTTTCTATTTTCTTACGTCTCAAATTTATCGAGTAACGCGGTAGTCCGTATAGGTACTTTCAAAACGGTTGGAGTCAAGCCACCTGGTCCTAAAATTAGATCTGTCCGATCCAAACGTGGTTTTACTGACTTGGATGTTCAGTTTTCGCCATTATTATGGTCTTCGTGTAAATTGTAGCAATATTTTTGGCAAATTACAACGCGTAGTTTCCGGTCGGTTTTATTCAATGTCGGCGTGACAGCGAGAGATTTCGTAACTCGTGATGTTTTTCGGTTTCGCGTAGGTATGACAAATCGATGACGGCGAAATCGAAAATGCAATGAAACATTGCAAAATTTCTATATTTTCGATACCTATACCTACCGATTTTTATTACGGCTCGTGTTTCGACACGACGCACGTCGCGGCATCTAGTGGACCGACTTACGAGCTACGGAATGGTTTTCGCGGCGTTATGCGATATCTCGCAGATGGCATTCGCGTACTCGTCGTCGTCGCCGCGGTTTAAAATAACGTTATAATATTATTATCATTTTGAACCGCGGTGGTCACTACCCGACGACCGGTGCCGATAGATCACGGAGTTTGCCGACCCGCCGGCAAACCCCTCGCGCACCCCTTCGCGGCGCGTACGCTTTCACCCTGTTCGGATCGTTGTCCAGGTCGTCGGACGAGTATTGCGTTTTCTCCGCACACGCACAGGAACGTTCGAACGTAAACAAGCACCCGGACGTACACAGACTGGCGCACGCCACACACGACTAACGGCACTACCACAGAATAAGGTACCGCCGAGTGTAAATCGTGGACGGACGGCGGCGGTGGTACGTTGTCTCGTGTCTCATCTTTATCGTCATTTAATTATTATTATCATTATTTAATTATTATTATTATTATTATTATTTATTATCGTTATTATTATTATTATTGCTCCTGTGCGGCCCGCTGTGTCGTTGTCTTTTGTGGAATTTAACCGACGCCGCGCTACACGCGAACGGCGAAAGACAACGCGACGGCGACGACGCCGACGCCGACGCCGCGCTGTCGTGGTTCGCGCGAATATCAAACGTATTCAGTCGGTCTGGCGGTCGGCGTCGCGTCATACCGACATCAATGCGCGTCAGTCGTCACCCGGTGCACGGTGTACACGCGCGTCCGTTTGTTTACCGTCGAGGAGATAATAAATATTTGAAATTTTACATTGTTAAACGACACGTTTTTACATCGCGCGTCATTTTAGATACGTATTTAACAGTGCCGTCCACCGGTCGCTGTACCGATCGTTTATCGGGTTTTGTTTTTTTTATTTCATTCGCCGTTTCGTTATCGTCATCGGAGCCGACAAATTTCGTTTAGGGGTATGTAAACTGATACAATAAAATATACCGTGTGTTTCAACCGCCGTGTTTGTTGTTTTTTTTTTTATTTTTTTATCACTGTTTCATACCATTCCATCTCTATAATAATATTTGACATAATCGTTATCTACGCCTCCTCCCATTGTTATCTCGGGGGAGGGGGGTCGACGATTCATTGGCCGGTTATACATACATACCTATTATATATAATATATAATATATATATACGATTGCGTATATTACTCGGTTTATTATGTATGTGTCTTTTGTACCCCGACGTGGTATAAACGTTTTTTTCGCTACATAAACGTACAGTCAAAAAGGACACTCCGAAAGAAAGTATCCTTTATGCCGTCGTCTCGAGACGGGGCGTCTCGTTATAATTTTTCGCGTTTTTCATATCGCCGCGTGACCGAAAAACATGATATAAAACTTCAAATTGCGAATGTTTTTCGACGATTACTCCTTTAAAATCCCATTGTCCTTCTAAATACGAATATTTCGTGTACACAGCTGCTTTCCGTCGTGTTGTGTAATACGGCCGGTTCTTCGTTAATTTCTTGTGCGCATATTTTTTTCTTTTTTTTTTTTTTCTGTTGATAAAGAGATGTTGATCTGACAAAAAAGGTTCGTCGCGTCTACAGACACTCGCATAGAAACTGGACCATTGTTATCAATTTTTTTTCCGGTTTAAAATTTCTCGATGTACCTATACAATTTCTATCCGCATTCAAATACCTAGGTATTTAATTGAACGCAGTATACATTTTATAATATTAGTACAGATCTACCTACTTAAACATAATTAAAATGTATTTTTTTTTATAATAGGTATATATATTTATTTTTATAATTACTATTTTTTATTATTTTTTTTTAATCGGTTTTTAAATTATTAGGTAATTACTTTAGTCAAATTTTTTTTACTTGTTGGTCGGATAACATAATGCAAAACAAATATATTATACGAATAAAGACAGATAAAACCCAAGTTTTGCACGTATTTTAATGTTTTCGGAAAATGTTGCCAAAAAGCTTAGGTACTAGTGGCGGAACTAGAATTTTCTCAAGAGAATGGTCCAATACAATTTTTCGTAAGTCACTTTTAAGAGGACTTTGTACCCACGGGTTTTAAAAGGTTCTATATATGCAATTTTTAAGAAATTTTAATAAAAATAAATATCCAATAATATAAAAGTATTTAAATATTTAAAGGAATTTAAAAATAGTTTTGTGTCGGTATCATTTTTATCACGATATTTGTTTAAAAAAACATGTTTATGCATTTATTATTTTTATTAACTTGAGAATATCGTAGAAAAGAGAAATAAAAATAAGTTATAGAGAACAAAATTATCTCGTGCCCTCCTACATAGCAAATTGTTGACATGTGTATTTTACGCGTTTTATAAGTTGTTATAAATTTTTTTTTTAAACAACTAAATCTTAAAAAATTAATATAGGTATTACAAAATGGCTACGCAGGGCATTAAATTAAATTGTTATTTATACTTTTTTTTGCATTTTAAGATGTAGATAAATATAAAAAATTTGAATGCAAGTTTTTAATTAAAAAAGATATTGTTTTATAACAATTTTGAAAGCAAAATATTTAATAGTGTAAAATCTATTTTCCGGCCCAATATTTGCTTTATTTTTAATAAAATATATACTTCTTTTACACTTACGTGTGCCAAGAGAGGGGTCCGGACCCGAAGTCCACCCCCGTTTCTTTGCCACTGATAAGTAAGTATAGGTACCGTATCGTTTATGAACTGAACCCTAGCTAGATATTTCTCACTTCTCGAGCATTATTCGAATTTAGCGACCAAATAATTTTGTTATTGATTTCGTTTCTTGAATCAGTTTTATTTTATGCATTGAGAATAATTTATACAGGTTTCTATTACCTACTGTTATAATATAGAAATGAAACGATCTCTCCTCCGTCTCTTCTCCCCCGATACGAAAACTGGTACCGTTTTTACGAAAACGTCCTACCTGAACATTATATTATGACCAATATGGCACACTATACAGCTGCAGTTACAACTCGTGTTTTACAAGCATCAAAATCACCACGGGTCGTACTCGTACACAGATTTTCTAAAGTTCCATCTCGCCGAATTATTTTTATTAAGCATTGAGGAATAAACTTAAACTAATTTTGATAATATCAAGGCTAAATCTTTACACGTGTTAATTATATATTTCATGTTTAATTTTAATTTTCGTAGCATTATTTTTATTTTTATTGGGTAGGTACCTATATTGTATAAAATCGTAATATTGTAATGTAATTAATGTTCTAATTAATAAAGGTACTTAATGTGTAATAAATGTGTCATCTATATTATATATATCTTATCGGATCTTCGAGGATAAATTTAAACAGTCGATACCCATGCATATAGGCAGTGGCGTATTTACAATTTCCTTCTGGGGGATGAAAAATTGGGGCGTCAGAAGAACTCTGTTCCCCTGGCTTCCCATTTATTGTTACTTAATATCTTACATTTAAGTAGATACACGAGGTACATTTATATGATTAGTATTTTTACTTATATTGGTATTCATAATTTTTAATTTTAAAATTCTTTTCATCAAAGTTTATCAATATATTCTAATACAAAATAATATTTTCCGTGATTTTCGAACCATTTCACCCAACATATCTTCGAAGTGAACATTATTAAAATGGTTATTTACATTTATAATCACAAAAAATACAATAAAATATATACTATATATAACATACTGATTACGAACACAGTTACGGTTAAGAGTTAAAAAAAATTAAATTAATTATAAAAAAAAGGCAGTCAGCAGTGGTCAAATCACTTCGCTCGCCGGGTAGGATAGTGGTGGTAGATATTATATTAAATTTGATAGTAATGATAAATCATTTGTTTCGTTAAAACGATTTTAAGCGAAGAGCAAAGCTTGGTGTAGTATTATTTTCTGAGTTATTAACATTTTTTAGTTATTTATATGGTCATGCTTAAAAAACTAATGAAAAAATTGAAAAATAATCTCTTCTAAATACCAACCACAACAAATTTCTTTTCCAAATTATAGTTACCCGAAAAATCATACTCGGCTCCTAATCCACAGAAGTGTATACAGTGCACAACAAATTAAATTTAATTAACATTTTATAAGAATTTTTTATAGATTACAGATTTTTAAATTTTTACAATGTCAATATGCATAGCATTATAGTAAATATTTTGTGTAATTTTCTAGTTTCTGACATTTTAATTTTCCATTTTATAATAATTTCCGTTTTCTTTTTGGTAGTTTTCGTTTAAAAAAACTACTGGAAAGATGACCTATTTAAAATATCAACTAGAATGTATTTACTATCAGAACTAGCTTATTTGTTATTTTCTATTTCATAACTATTTTTTTGTTTTATTTCCCTTACGGCCTTACATTTATAAAATATTTCCGTTATAAAAGGTAGTTTTTCATTACGTTATTGAAAACTATTTAGAAAATCAAAAAACCCCCTGTATAAAGTAAGTATCATTTAGAACAAATTTCTTATCAAAAACCTCTATAGGTACCAGAAAACTTTTACTTTACTCTTTCTGTTCAAAAAAGTGTATACATATACAGTGCTCGAATTGGAAGATTAGAAAAAAGGGTACTCTTGGGCTTTCAATAAATGAGCATTCCCACAAACTATGTAACTTGTAAACTATAAAAGAATTAAAAATGGTGCTCTCAAAATATTATAAAATAGTAGAAGTCTTCTCCTGTGCACTCCCTCTCCATTTTGAGCACTGTGCATACGTATTGAATAAAACAAAAATACGCTTAGAATCTTAAATATATAATTGTAAATCAATATATTTTTTGGCTACAGATTCTAAAAATTAAAATAAAAGGCTTTTTTTTGGGGGAGGGGGGATATATTACCTAGATCACCTCCCGTAAATACGCCATTATATAATATAGGTAAAGATAACGAAAAAAAAAAAAAAAAATTCGTCGAACGTAAAAGTGTTTATTTAAAAAATACATTTTAAATACCTATAGGTACTATAAAAAGTATTATATAGATCATGTATTCCTGTCGTTTCTTTTATATAGTAATTCCGAATTAGTATAGAAATATTTTTTTGGACAATAATCATTTTCGAGTATTTCGTTGGTAATTATTACACGTTAGTCTTAAGAAAACCGGTTTTTCAACCTCAATTGCTTATATTCCGGATGTTTATCTAGATTCTATAGAGTTAAAAACAGCTGTCAAAGCCAAAAGCTAAATTTTTAATCTATCTCGTATAAGTTATATATTATTACCTATTATTCATAACTAAATTAAAATGTTCATGAAACAGACTATGTAATTTACTAGTATAGTTTTTATATGGTAATTGGCAGTGTCAAACTGGCATTAAAAGGTCCAGTCCGCGATTTGGTCAAAGGGCCCATAGGCCATAACCAATAAAAAATATCAATCGTTTCACTTAAGGATGCCACAGATAAGATTTTTAAGGGGTTCTAAATAGGATACCTATTTTAGAGGAATTTTAAGGAAAAAAAAAATTAACAATTTCAAAATATTTAAGTACATTTTAATTTAAAAATAGTTCACTGTCAGTACCACTATTTATTCTTGTGATGTTTATTATTTATTAACAAAACTGTTTTACAAAAAAAAAAAAAAAATGGTCAGGCTGTAGTCATAATTTATTAAGAAACAACATAGTAGACAAAATTATCTGTATTTTATCAACGTCTTTCTTTCAATAGCATAAATTTAATGACGATAGATCTTGTTAATATTGTGTAAAATTTGGTTTCTTAATAATTATAACTACGCAGATTGGGAAAACATTTTTTTGGTAAAATAATATGTGTGGCAGTCCTAATACAAAATATTTTAAAAAAGGTAATACAAAATTTAAATAACTTTAGAAATTAGATTGTTTATAATTATTACTGTGATTTACGGACGGTAGGTGTATTTAATAATGTTTTGTAGAAATTTTAGGTTTTAAAATATTGTAATTTGAGTTCAAAAATCGATAGAAAATATGAATGTGAATTCAGTTAATTGGAAGGTCGTAGAGGAAAAGTTAATTGATATAACTGTAGATAATATAATTCTGAATTTTTCTTATAAAAGAACATAGTTTAATTTTTTTCAAACTTGATCTGAAATGTATATATATATATATAGGTATATGACATATATATAAATTCGTATTTTGTTTCAAAGAAAATTTTTAATCTAATAGGTACCTATTTTAAAAAATAAATGCAATAACCATAAGAAGAGATATATTGTATAATATATTAGTTTAATTAATGTAAGTTTTGTGAAAAGAGGTAAATGAAAAATTTGGAATATTATAAACATTGGTGATAAAGGAACATGTAATATATACATATGTATATTGAGCGTAAATATTATATTTATATCTGAGTATTATAAAAGGAATTCTGATAAATAAATTATTCAAATACTTGACACATACTTTACGGGACATTTAAAACACTATTTTATAGGCCTATAAAAACAGATCGAACCATTAGATATTTTGACCATGATTGTAAAACAAAGTCTTTAATTTTATCATTTATGTTTGAATTCTAAGGCTTAAACTTCAAAATTATCCTCAATGACCGAAAAACTATTTTAAAATTAGTCAAATTTGGAGGATCTCCAAGGGGTGATAAATTGTAAAATCTGGAATGTTGTTAATTTTGTTAATATTATACCATAACAATAAAACTAAAAATCATAACTTAATCCCAGTATTATAGTGGAAAATTAGTGATACATATAGATTATAGGTACATTTTGTCTAAAATATTGCAATTAATGCATATAAATAAAATATTTAAATAAGTACTCCTACAAATTTTAAAAACAGATTAATTGTTTAGAATTTTTTTTACTATGGTTGCAGAATAGGAAATAATAATTGTCTGTTTAGTAAATCAATATTGGGCCCTTAGACTTTTAATAAATATTATTATTTAAATATGAGCAAGAGATCCAAAATTAACCGAGGGCCCACTCTGCGATTCCGGTAACTCGTAACATTGCTAATAACATACATATTTATGTTACATAGATAAGGTAGGTATTTTATTTTTAAAGATTTTTGTATCTAGTATTGAAATAAAATGTACTTATCTATAACTATATAACTTATTCAATTTTTGCCGATGTGAAATATCGTTTAATAAATATTGATTCATTTTTAATCCATACAATATAGTTACATGAGATTAAAAATTATTGAAACGTTTACTCATAAGTCATAATACATTTCTTTTAATCATTATAATATTAAACGTTTTGTTTTTAATTACTTGATTTATTAATGTGTATAATATATGAGTTCAGAAAGGGGACATGTCCAGAAAACCAAATTTTACAGGAGATACAAAAAACTGTTTACAATGAATTCATATATAGTTACACCCAACATTCTTGAAAATTTATACAAGTTTTCTAATATCTTTCTATAGTGAAATATCATGTTTGGGTCAAATTTACTATTTTTGTATGTCCACAGCAGCCATTTTTATTTCCTGGATATGTCTCCTTTCTGCACTCAACTTAAATTTTCAGGAATGATGGGGTAGTTTGATATATACAAAAGTATATAGTAAAGTAATAAGTATATCAATGATGATAAAAGCTATAAAAAGCTCATTATCAACAGGGTATATACAAAATTGGCGGGAGATGTACACATATACATAATGAGGGCAAAAACAAAACATGTCTGGACAAGACTCCTTTCTGCTTTTAACTATTATTTAATCTTGATTATTTTCTCATATGCAACTGCAGGACATGTTTTCTTTTAACACTAAACATACCTCTAGATGTTAGAAACAAAATGGCGTAATTAACTCATTTTGCCTAAAATTGGACATGTCCCCTTTCTGAAATCAGCAATTCATATAGTGTCTACACTATATCATTGTAGACTCTTCTAAAATGATGAAAAACATCTTAAAATTTTTCGTTTCTGATTATCGTTGAACTGGTTTTTTTTAATACACATTTTGAAGCCTTAAATATTAGGTGGATAGTATATGTATTATATTATGTAGAAACTGATAGTGTTAAATACATATTTTGAAGTCCCACTAAAGAGAAAATACACATTGAAAGTATCTGGAGTTAGAAGTCAGTATCAAATAGATTTTATACTCGTAAAAACAAGGTTTAGAAATTAAATTAAATCTAGCTACGCCTATCCCGGATACGACATCGTTAGAGACTATAACCTTGTGATAGCAAAGTGCAATATTACATTTATGAAAAGAACCAAAGATGCAAAAAATAAGAAATGGTACCTTGAAAAACTAAAAGATCAAAATATAGCGAACAATTTAAACGCAATTTAGATGAACTTGATGTAGAAAAAAAAAGATGGGATAGTGTGAAGAAGGATATAACAAGAGTTGCAGATAAAGTAATTGGTAAAAATAAATTAGAACTGAGGAAGCCATGGATGCCTGGACAAATTCTTTAATTGAAAGAAAGAAGGAACAATCTGAAGAACAGGGATTAAAATTTATACAAGCAAGTGAAGAACGAAGTAATAACAGAATGTCGTTTAGCAAAAGAAGGTTGGCTCAATCAAAATATACAAGAAATCGAATGGGACAATACTTTCAAAGCCTATAATAAAGTTAAAAATTGCAATATAAACCCAAGACATTCAACAACATAGTTAACGATAAAGATGTTAAAATTATTTTTGAAAATAAAAAGGTAGTAGAGAGGTGGAGAGTGTATATGGAAGAATTATATGAAGGAGAGGAAGAGATTGATAACGAACAAAAATACATAGAAAATTAAATATGTGTGAATGACGATAATAAAGGATCTGAAATATTGAGAAGCGAGTTCGATAAATATCTAGAAGAATTGAGTGATATAAAAGCAATAGGAATTGATGAAATTCTGGCTGATCTACTGAAAAATATAGGAGAAAAGACAAAATATAAATTATTCAAAATCATTAAAATAGCTATAACAATGAAAGTCTATCGCCAGATTTTGTCAAAAGTAGAACTATAATAATTCTGAAGAAAAGTAATGTAATTGAATTTGGAAACTATAGAACTACAACGCTCCTTTCTCATGCTTTAAAAATACTAATTCTAAACATTATCAAGAATAGATTGAGAGAAAAGGTAGAACAAAATATATCGAAAAATCAGTTTGGATTTAGGAAAGGACGAGGAATAAGACAGGCGGTATTAGCATTAAGACAGATACTAGAGAGAAGAATGACAGTGCATATAAATACTATTGCAACGTTCATAGATTTAGAAAAGGCTTTCGATAAAGTGGATTGGAGGATTTTATTCAAGAGAAAAAGGAATTGACTGGAAAGATAGACGGTTCATTTTTAACTTATATAAGGATCAAATAACAGAAATAGAAAAAAAAAGATAAAAGATAAGAAGAAGAAAAAGAAAAAGAAAGGTAAAATAAGGAAGAATAGGGAGAGGGGTGAGATAAGGATGTCTTTTGTCGCCCCATTTATTCAATCAATTAATTGAAACGAGCATAGATATAATGAAAAACAAGACCAATGGCGTTAAAAAAAAATGGCTAACGCATACACTGTATTCGCTTTACAGATGACCCTATGTATCTTAGCAGAGTCTGAATAAGATATTAATAATATGCTAAACATTTTAACAAGTGTATTTGAGAAATTTAAACTGAAAACAAATGTTATGAAAACCAAAACAACGCTCAAAGTAAAATGCATTCAGATATAAATTTCAATATAAAAATAAAAAATACATGGTTAAAACAAGTCCAAGAATTCTGGTACCTTGGAAGCACCATAACTTTTAATAATAAATCAACATTAGACATCAGAAAAAAATAGCATTACCAAAGCAAGCATTCCAAAACAAGAATCAACTTCTCACCATCGGCATACGTAAAAGATTCGTTAAGATATTTGTTTGGAAGATATTGACATTTGGCAGTGAAACATGGACAATGGACAAGAAAGATAGAAGCAAATTGGAAGCAACAGAGATGTGAATGTGGAGGAAAATGACAAAGACAAGATGGATAGACAAGAAAAGTAATGAACAAGTATTAGAAGAAGTACGAGAAAAAAGATTAGCGAAGATGTTTGAAACAAGGAAAATAAAGTTAAAATAAAGTTAGTTGGACACATCATCTGATACAACGACTTTATAACCAACGTCTTTGAAGGAAATCAAGAGGACGCCCAAGGAAATATTATTTTAAACACTTACAAGAACGCATGAACTATGCGTCTTTTGTTTCACTGAAGAGCGTGGAGTCGAATTTTATACTTGAAAAGTATTACCTCAGAAATTATCAGTAAAAATGTATTTTGAGATAAAATCCGTACCTTGATTATCAATTATTAGCATAAATAAAAAATTAATTGATCTCTGATGTAGCATTTTGGTTTTATTATCAATAACTCAATTATTTTATGTATTAAAATTAATTAAAGTTTACAAGCTAATAATTAAATGTTATATTAATTACCTATGATACTGAAATAGTAGAAGTGCTATATGACAGTTAAATTAAATGTTTTTCTTTTAACTCTAAATATTTTATTTTTTTATTTGAAATTTAAATATAAATATTAATTTAATATATTCGAAACAGGAACAAATCGTGTTTTTTTTTAGCTCAAGAGAACGTCGTACGTATAAAATTTCCATGAAAAACTTGCATGAGCATTTTTAATTTTTATCAACTTATAAACATGTTAGAAAAATTAAATAAAAAACAAATTATAGCTAATAACATTATCTAGTGTCCTGTGGAGCTTTTTTTTTTTTTAAATATATAAATTTTTTCAAGATTTATAGTTATTAAAAAAAAAAAAAAAAATCGCATTTTCATTAACTCATATAACATATAAAAATGTACATATAAAATGGGCTTCGTAGTGCGTTAAATAATTTTGTACTTTATAATTTATTTTTATTTCGTTTTTCTACGATATTCGCAAGTTTATTAAAAATGAAAAATGCCTAAAATTTTTTTTAACAAATATCGTTATTAAACGACAATAAAAATGGTATTGACACTGACTACTTTTAAAGTACTTTATAAATATATTTATATTTTTCATTTTTCTCAAATTTTAATAAAAATTGTCTATACAAAACCCCTTAAAATTCGGGTATACATAAATCCACATCCTTGCAAACTTGTCAGTTTTAAGGGGTTATGCATAGGTGAATTTGTATTGTAGTATAAGTAAACTATTTAAACGATAGCTATGGTTCCTGTGTCTATCACATTGCATTGTCTGCATGTTCACACACGCGCATGTACAAGTTATGATTATACAATGTAAAATATTTTATTTTATTTTCATTGATTTAGACCTAAAAAAACTTCGGACAAAAATTTTGTTATATTAAATATCTATTTATAGATAATTAATTTCTTATACATTTAAATAAATTTAAATTTAAACATTCTTAAAATTTAAATCAATAACTGATTTGATAGATAAAATTGATTAGAAATTTTGGTATATAAAGAATCTTAATAGTTGAATAAATTAGAACGATATCTACGAAGATAATTTCAAGAATAAAATATCATTACTTAAAGGTTAAATACGTTTTATTTATTTTCTTTTTGATGATATTTGATATGATAATTACACTTGTAAATGCAATGCAATTTTTTTGGTTATTTTAATAATAATTTTAATGAAAATGTAAAGTTTTTAAGTTTTTAAATGTATTGTAAAATGTAATTATTTCGACTTTATTATTTATTTTATATTTTTTACATTTGATTTATATTTCATTATATAGGTTTGTCAATCAATAACTTTTGCGTACAATTAATTTTATCGTAAAGGCATTTTTTATTTTCGGATATTATTTTATTTTTGAATATTTTGTATGTGATTATACAGTTTTAGTAGAATCAATTATTTCAAATAAATAATTTTGGTTGATAGAAATTAATAGTTTACATGGCGTAGTACAAGCGGAATTAATACTGGTGGAATCTATATGTATTTATTATTTTGATAATGTTGATATTGTATTCATAAAATGAGTTTACAACGAATGTCAAATGGTGATAAATATTAAAATATAAAATGTATTAACATTAAATAGGTTGTCTTATACGTCATGTTGAAATAATTTTTAATAGGTATTGATTTTGTTGATAAATATCAATATTATTAAATATTGATGTTTTTTTTTTATCAGTTAACAAAAATAAAGTATAGATAAGAAATGTTTCATTATATAAAATTATATGTTATTATTTATTTATAATATATGATAATTTGTGTGTAGAATTTTTGCTTCGTTGTAACCTAACTGGGCTAAATGATAACGTCACAGTTATAATAATGCATTTGCATTGTTTGGATGAATCTCGAAAACTGATTGGGAGATATACAAATAGTATCAGGATTCTGGATTATTTGACATGTGAATATTTTTCTCACTAATAATATTAAAAGAACGTTATACACTCGTTTTTTTTTAAAAGGTTTTGTATAAGCAATTTTTATGAAATCTTACAATTAAAAAATATAAATATAATATATAAGTAATTTAAAAATAGTCTTGTGCCAGTACTATTTTTATTGATATGTAATCACAATATTTGTTAAAACAATATCTTAGGAGAATAGTTCTTATTAGGTACCTAAGTGATCATACAAATACCAACTTTTCCAAATTGAAGATGATAAAATTATCCATGTTTGTTGTATGTTGGAGTTTTGCGTTAGGATTACCATACATATTTTCAAATAAAAAATAAATGTTGAATATTTAGTATTTTTAATAAATAAATATCTGCTAGTATTGCTACTAATTTTGATTAACCAACACTAGTAACACCGATAAGAAAGTAAAATATACTTATTTTTTTGGGGATTTGGATCACTGATAAGCAGTGTTGTAAAGAATACTTTTAAAAAGTGGTCAAGATCAAATACATATACTAATTTTTAAAAGTACTTAAAATACTCAAAAAAAATATATTTAAATACAAATACAGATACATTTTGAAAGTATTCAAATATTTTTTATCGTATAAGTAATAACTAATATGATACATACAATACAATGTATAAAAACATAAAATAATATGCCATACTCTTACACTACATTAAATTGTGATGTACAAACAATAGACTTCTATCCCGTACCTACTTTCCTAATATCGTATACAACCATCAGACTAACAGCCCTGAATCCTGATTGATTAATTATACAATTTACGCCAGAGTTTTGCAAGGTTATTAGGAAAATGTTTTTTTAAATAATAAAAACAGTTCTTTAATTATTAATTACTGATATTTTATTAGGTTTGTAATAATTTATAACTACAAACTATTTAGGCCATTACTACAATTTACAATTATAAAAATGATTTATTGGATTTTAATAACATTACCTTTTAAAAATTTTCATCAGACATACGAGTTCTTTAAAAAAAAAATACTAAATTGCAGTGGCGGCTCGTTAGCTTTGAAAGTGGGAAGGCGATTAAAAACTATTCATTTTTGAAAAGCATAGAATACATTAATAATTATGTACCAATTTAAAAGGTATTTATTAAACCAAACTATATAAATACGTTTTATAAAAACCGAAAATAATAAAATAATAAAACTTTTACGTTTTATACCCAAAATTTAAGCGTCTATCTTTCATTTCACTAATCAGGTCTGCCAAGTTGTTTTGTTTAAATTTTTTGTTAATATAATACTGAATTTTTATCTACTATATTATAATAATATAATGTACACCAATAATAAAAGAATAAATTAAATAAATAATAAAGAAATATAAAAATGTGCATACGTTACGAACACACAGTAAAGACATTGGCTTATTTCGTATTGTTACGCAGTCCACATGCATGTCGGGCGATTATTCGTATCGCTCCGGCGGCCGCATTATTACCGAATTCCCCCTCTTATGTTTTTGTGTTTTGATCGTATAGTTATGACCACGAATTAAGATAGTATGGATGCCCAACGGCATATAATAATCAGCTATCATTCTGCCCTCAAACTGACTCCCTTAATCAGTTGTGGAAACGTTCAACTAGCGCTTAATATCATACTGGTGACA
>JAIPRL010000073.1:153799-213413 GCA_025469235.1 Pemphigus obesinymphae | reverse complement strand
TTAAATCATATAAAAATATCTTTCTAAATAATATTTCAGCGATTAAGCAATATAATTTGTAATTCGTATTTCGTAAAACTTGTCAGCTATTCTATAAAGAATGGGAATCTATACTATAATAGTTTTTATTGAATATGGTCACACTAGACATGTAGAAATTTTGCCACTGGATCGCTAGTTGAACGTTTCCAACTGGTGATTGTGAGGAGTCAGTTTGGAATCACATAATTATACTCCGATGGGCATTCATACTATCTTAATTCGTGGTTATGACGAGCGATTGTCAGCCGAGCGCTGTTTGATACTCGATAACGGTGCAAATGAATAATAGGTTGGTAGGAGGTACCTACCTATTTCAACCGTATTATTATCTACATATATTTTTAAACTCCGATTTCCTCATAGTGTTTTCATAACAATGGAAAAGAATTTTTACTTTCGATAATATAATATTTTGAAAATACATTACAATGTAAATATTAATAATTGTTAATATTTAAATCAATATTTAATTTGTTAATAAGTAATTTCTTACAATTTTAGAGTGGGCGATCGCACTATTCGCCACTGGTCCTACCATAGTTTGTATTCTTAATTTTTCTATGTTATATTTTATTTTCTACTAAATTTCGTTATTTAGGAAGGCCTGGATTTTTTCCTGCGTGCTCTAGAACATACTCGTACCCAATTTCCAAGTACAAATTTGATACATATTTATTGGTATACCAAAGCAATTTAAATTAATATGATCTCTATTTTACCTTTTTTATTCTATTTTACTTTACTATATATATTATATGGAATATTTGATTACAATGTACGTACGTATAATATTTTATTTCACATATTTTTTGTGTTTGGAGAATAATTGGGAGCACGGAGAGTAAAACAAAGTATAATTTTCAAAAAAAAAAAAAAGGTTTTAAATATTACTTAAAGATATTTATTTCATATATTTTTGTTAAACCTTATTGTTTTATATCTATAATATTTTTATTACAAAAATGATTAGGTAACTATTGTAAATTGAAATAATTAATATTTTAAAAACAAACAAAATGCACTTAAATAAATTTAAAATATTTCTGTATTTATTTTACAAGTTTGGAATTATATCATTTTTATTAGGATACTTTATAAGGAGTTATTATTGTTGTGATTTTATGAATAGAATTTTTTTTCCGGTGGATGGATTTATATATCTACCACATGCTGGTTTACCATTATTAAGTATAACCTGAACAAACAAGTTCTTAAACAATTTTAAATAATATAATAATATAATAAATCGATTATCAAAACTTTAATAGACAGATTATTTTATTTAAATATTCAAATATTGATATATTAAGTATATAAGGAACTAGGTAAATAAAGGTAAATTTATTGAGGTAGAATTTGGTAAAATATATTATTAAAATTAATTTTTAAACATTCACGCATATAAAAATTATAGTCTATACTTAAACTATTTTGTTTGCACAATCAATGGATAATTATTTTAATTCTTGCATTAATTAAATCAAATAAGTATAAAAGTACGTTAATCAACTTTTATTAGGTATAGTCTTATAATATAATGCATAAATTATACAACTAAAAATAGTAAATGTATAATTGTTTACTTAAATTATCATTTTTAGTGTTATTGAGTAAATTAATTGTTGTATTGAAAATACTCATTGTCAAAATCTATCGATGAGTATCTATATTTATTATTATGACCTGTTTCACAATAAAATATATTTGTTTTATTTAAATGATGCGATTTTATTAAATGTTTAATAGTTGTTACTATTATATTTTAAATACTATGATATCATAGTAATAACATAACTTTGGAAACTATAAACATGTTCTATAATTTTGTCTCCAATAAACACTACATTTTTAAACTTATAATCAAATGTTATACTCTGAAAAAAAATTTTCATACTTAGTACTATATAGGTATCGAGAGTTATATATAGATATTATAAACAATGATTTTAAATTATTCTTGCTTATTATTTTAAATTAAAAATTCATTGCAAACGATGATTAATTTATATTTTTTTGTTTATATTCATTTAACAAAAAGGTACTTAATTCCATCAGGACGGCACCTATAGTATCAAAGCGACCGGAAGGGACACCGGTTCAGCGATCGATGAGTTCGACCTGTCGGCCAGCAAGGATAGGAAGAGCGCCAAGAAAAAAGATCCCATAACATACAAATCCAATTTTAGTTATCGTTCAATAATTGTATAACATAAAAAATTGATAAGTTCATACATTTAATATGAGTTCAAATGACAAAAAACTTCATTCCAGTGCGTCGATGGATTATTCAAGTATTGCAGTAAGTACCTACATAATTAAACTATTTATTTTTATAAATCATAATTTTATTTATCTAATAAACTCAGAACTATTATTAAATTATTATATGGTGCCAGGAACTAAATAAAAATGCGTCTTATAATTTCGGATACCTAGCTGATAGGTGATGGCAAAATATAACACATCGACATTGTTTCCCGATGATTTAAAACTAAATTAAATTTGAATACATAAAATTGTCTTTACCTACTGTTAAACTGTATTAACACTTTCTCTCGTATTTATAAAATTGTAAACAACCATTACTTCTTTATCATTTTCGTAAATGTAAAATAATATCACAGATTAATAACAACCATTATTATATGGTATTGATTATGTATAATTTACTGATACAACTTGTATGCCGTGTAATAAAAACATAAAAGTATAAGCGTCTTACAGTTTTTCTATACAAATATCTAACGAAATATACGAGTAAGTTTAATTTTGTTCTAAATATTTTTCCTGAAATTTTAATTAACCTTAAGTATATAAAATAATGTTTTAAAATGCATTCATATAATATAGTAGGTACCTATATCGTATGTACGTAAATTCAATAATCAAGTTTTAATTTGTCTACTTAAGAATTCTTAAGTAGACAAATTAAAATTCAGCTTGATTAGTGAAACAATTATAGTTTTATTTCTTTAATTTAACAGTGAAGAACTAAATTAATTCTAATTGGGTATCACGCAATGATTAGGTAATGGATTGCATTTTACATAGAAAAAAAGGTTATTTTGAAATTATTTAAGGCGTGAGTGGTAAACAAATTAAGCGCAGAGAATATTTTTAAAGTGACGTCTTTAGATGTTTTTGTAAAATAAAGACCATGTTACTAATTAAATATGTTTTAAATGATATGATATAATATTGGTATAAACATAAAAATCAATTTTACAGATATTAAAAAGGGGGTTATTTATGTAATTCAATTTAACTTTTGGATAAATTAATTTTGATATTGTGATAATAAGTAATAATGTTACATATAAATGTTCACATCTATAATACGTACGAGTGTACGAAATTTTTACCTGATATATGATAATAATTGATGACCATAACTTTTAAAAGTTTTTAACTTATTAAAATTAATAATATTGTATAGCTACTTTTAAATACTTTTTATAGGCTATCATTTAAATAGTTTTAAATCTAATATTTAATTACTAAAATTGACAAGTAATGAATAAATGATTATCCAATAAATTAAAATTCTCCAATAGACTTACAAAGTAAACAAGTCATATACATTTTATTTCCGTGGAATGGTATATTTAATGTTGCGTACAAAATTATGCTAAATTAAAAAATTAATCGTAAAAATCGAAAAAAAATTTAGAATGAGTTCATATTTTTGTGGATTTGTTTAATGCAAATAAATTTTCAAGGATAATAAATACAGATGATAAATACTTTTTCTCGTGATTTCTTTATGTCTATGCCTAATATGATTATTGATTATATTAGGTTTTACTTTTTTCTTAACAGGTATAATAATAATTAATAACTAAATGAAATTGATAATTCGCTTCTAATTTTATGTAATAACTAATATATAGAATTGTAGAGTAGGTAATAAAAATTTAATAATAACACAATCAAAAAAAAAAATTGATAATAATATTAATAGGTTGCAATTTAACTGGTTTTAAAAAAGAGACCACTGGGAGGACTGGAGGAGGAAAGATTTATCGTTCATGTGATGTTCCTGTTATATTGTATAAGTACAAAGTCAGAGTAATAGTATTATTATTATTATCTGTATTGATTACTAATAACTAATATTATATAAATAAACAAAGAGTTTAACATATGCACATTATGTGTAATCAAATACATTTCTATATACTTATAGTATATAGAATAATGACATAACTATATGAGAAGGCATAGTACGTTATATAATTTTATTAATATTTTCGATTCAATCCTTTTATGCCATGACAATTATTATTTATCGACTATAAATCATATTATTATGACATGTAATAAAAACCAAAAAGCGAAGTTGATAAGTGAAACAACTGGTATGACAAAATAAATAATTATTAACAAATAGGAACGTTTGTGATTGATCAAGGGTAATATTGTTTTGTGTATCAAACAAAAACAAAAAAAAAAAAATATAATAAAAATTATTTACGAAAAAATTTCAACTGGTTAACAAATATAAAAAAACATTTTTTTTTTTTTGTATAAGTATTTTTGTATCGACTACCTTTATAAATACTACCTATATAATTTGATTGTATTACTATATGTATATTAATCGCATGATAATATTATATACCTAAGTATTAAGTAAAATATAATGGTATAGGTAATAAGCCATAACTCATAAATCGGGAAGGTAAATTGTTACATAGGAAATTTAACTTGAAGGTCGATTTCATAGAAACTTACTTGAGTTATTTTATTTATTGTATTACTCACATATTTTATTATAATTATTATGTAAGTATATATTTGAAATTATTTATGATATATAAACGATTATATACATTTTTAATTAAATATTGTTACATATATTTAGTTGCGTCATTTGGGGTAAAGAAACTTATACAAATGCTCTAATCTATTTTAGCTCAAACTGAGGTTGGTAAGTTTTAAAAATATTAATATTTAGTTTTTCAGTTATTGATATTATTCTCAATCATAATTAAAAATATATATTTAGGAATTACTGCAGGCACCAATATACACATTCTGATTTCAATAGGTATCTTTATTTTTTTGTCAAAAAATATAATATGTATTAAAAAATAAGTAAATCAATTTGTTTTATATCAGCAAATCGATAAATTGTTGCCTTAGTTAGTTTCTATTGGTTTTTCTATAGATGTCAAATAAGAAATATAGAAATGATTAATATTAATATAGAATCTAAATTATAGAAAAAATGAATTATCTATATACCTATTACTATTACACATTTACACAATATATTGTCTGTGTTATACTTATAGACAATAGTTTGCACCAATACATTTATTAATTATATAGTTTAGTGGGTAAGATAGTTTTTAGGAATTTTTATAAATTGATATGTACATTTTTTTATTTAATTGTATTATTTAAATGTCATTATAAATATTTCTTCTTAATAATTTTATGTTCAGTGTAAAACTTGTTAGTGTTATATTTTTTTGTCAGCTATTTTTAATTTTTATTAAAGACATTAACGATCGTCTTAATATATTTTACACTATACTTTGTTTATAATCAATGTTTTACCATATGGTGTGAGTACATTGTTTAATGTGTCAATTGATTTGGAGGTTTAATTTATAATTAGAAAAAAGAAACATAAAATACGAATTAAATTGGTCCCTTTTAATTGATGAGTATTTTATTATGGTTTTATATTTGATGTTAAACAATGAATTGTAACTAACTGATTTATCTTCTTTTAAAAATCAGTATCAAAAAAAAAAAAAAAAAAATATTGTACTTGTAACTAGAGCCTAAAATTGTGCGCAGTACAGCAAATATATGGCATGCGCAGTAGCAAAAATAATAGCGTGCTGTACATTTTTAACCTTATTTTAATTATCTTTTATAATATCTAACATTTATCTTAAAATTTCCATTATTTCCATTGAAAAAAAACAAATGAATTCTTACTTTACACCCTTTTTTTAATTGTATTTATGCGTTTTTCGATAAAAAAAATATGATGAAGACTTAGAAATCGGGCAGGGTCACTCACTTGCTTAGTCAGTTTAAATCTAATATCTATCAATTATTTTTTTCAATATCCATAATGAAACATTAGTTGGAGAAAAATACAATAGCTTATTTTTCATTGGTTTTACATTGATAATTATTTATTTATTCTGGATTAAACCTTTCAGGTCGAAAGGGTCGAGTAGGAGTTTTGGAGTGAATATCATTTTTGATAGTAAATTCGTTTTAGGTGGTACTTTCCATAAGTCTGTTTTTGATTGTTCAAGTAATTTCCTTAAGCACAAAAGAAGAGAAATAAAACATTTAGGCACTAACATTTTTTCTACGGGTCAGATCAAAGATTTCAATAACTAAAAACCTGCCACTAACCACGCAGATCATTTTGCAAAAAAACTCGTAAAAACCCGTACAGTAGTTTTTGAGTTTATTAATCTCAGATATACCAACATTCATTTTTATATTATATAGATTAAATTAACGTCAATGCAATTTATTTTTGTATTTTTTTTTGTAGTTGTAGTTATGTATATTATACCGAGCTCTGCTCAAAATCGTTTTGTAGACTGCAATAATATATCATTCCTTTAAAATGTAATATATCCACTTCCAGTACCCTACCTGACGAATATTTTCATCCCTATTAGCTCTTTTTTTTTTTAAGTTAAATTCCAACATTTTCTCTATAATGACCTTTTTGACCAGATCATGAACTGGATTTTTATATACTAGCCTGACACTGAAAATAAATGAGGACAATAAAAATTGCAAAATAGATCATATTTATAATTCTGTAATAAAATTGAGATTCAGAGTGTATAGAACTTCGAAACTAAGTTTGACTGATAAATTCTGACTACACTATAATATTTTCCTATTGAAAATTGTATAGATACCTAAGTATGAAAAAACTAGTTTTTTACAAAGTTAGTTATTCAAGTTTTCTTAGTGAAAACTTTTTAGACTTATTGTGAGATAAAATTTGTATAAAAAGACACCGAATAATTTTTTTATAGTTTCGCTGTGACCCTCCTTATTTTAGAACTTGTCGTCTATTCAATTAATTATATTGGGCATTTCTTGGTACACTTTCTGTCCTTCATACATGGATAGTTGGGATTGAGATATCCACATGGTCCGTAGATCATGTTTTTCATTTCCACTGCGAAAAGTTTAGGAACTTGTGTTTGGTCAGAATATTCAGCAGATAATATAACGCCGTTGATTTGTGTTACCTGAATTTTGTCCACTAATTATTGTATGAGTGTGGTAGTCCCCACTTTTGCCATTCAATTATGTACATTCAGTATCTTGGTCCTTCAAAGACATGGTTTTGTCATACCGCCAATTAGTTTTAACTATTTTTGTATAAATACTCTTGCAATCAAGTCATACATAAATAATATGTGATGATGATTCATAAATTAGTAGTATAATAAGAAGACCACATAACTAAGTATCGTTTGAGAGATGGAAGCATCCATTTTAGGGGATGATATGCTTATAAATGATGTTGTGGAAAGGAACATAAAAAAGTAAGTTAGAGTATAGTAGAGCGGAATACGGGAACAAATCATAGAGAGGAGGTCAAGAACATCAGGAGAGTCATTAAGGATGGAAAAAATATAATGTAGATCAGCATCAAGGAGGCGGGAGGATAGATTTCGAATGTTTGTAAACTTATTCACAATGGAGTAGTTGTATAGAACAGCGGTTGCCAACCTTTTGGACATCACGGACCACTAAATGCATAACTTTAAATTTTGCGGATAACCTTTTTTTTTGGCTTGTTTATTCGATATTGGTGCTGCAATTTTTGGAGTGGCATACCGATCAAGGGAATTTTATACAATTATATAGTGTTTGGTTAATGATCGTTTTCGTATATTTTATTTTAGTATTAGTAATATATAGTGATATTTGTGTGATTTTAATTTAAAATAAAAAAATAGTTGTTTAACTTTTTGTTTTTGCCGACTGAACTTCATTTCATCGACTGCTTTCCTGAGAGGGGGATGAGACATCTGTCTTAAATCCGACCCTGGTGGCACTTCTATACCGCCATAAATTATATAATTTTTGTACATTATGAATTATATGATTATACAAAGTAGGTCAGTTATAAATTGTTTATCATTGCTTTCAAGTTTTAAATAATAATCGAAAACCGACTTATTTCGAGGAAAGTGGCTCGAGAGGAATGTCTAATATTGGAACAACATCTCCATTGATATTTTATTTGTATTCTCGATTTTTGAGTTATTAAAAATATACAATTATTTGTAGTTTTGCAAAACAAATTTTTAAAATAAATATTACATTTTTGAAAATTTCATGTCATAATAATATACAGATCTAAAATAGTTACACGTAGTTAACTACCGTTTTATGGGCATTATTAAAATGTGTAATTTACGATTTTCGTTTGTTTGAGATGGTTGTTTTCGATATTGAAATTATACGACAGACCTTCAAATTTGTATTCAACTATTGCAGTATCTGAATACTGATAAGTAAATATTTGACTGTATGTAAACTGACGGATTGTCAATTTCATTTTTTTTATACAGTAGCATGCCAAAAACATAATAAAAGTGTATTTCTGCATATGCTAATATTAGAATAATTCATTCGCGTTTTTTTCACCTTCAATGTTAGTCATATTTTAGAAAATAAAAACAAGATAAGACTATAATCCTATATATACCTATATATAACCTTTATAATTCAAATATAAATGTTTAACGAGTATTATGGATCAATTAACTTCTGTATAAATTATTATCTTAAAAATATACCTATGTATAAATAGTATACATTATATATATATATTATATACCTGTAGCTGATGAACAGATTGAGTAATATTATTATTATTAAAAAAAAAAAATCATGTAACAACAAGTATCTTAAGAAAGTATAGGTAATTAAGTACTTAGATAAGTGCTTAAAAAATATTAAAAATAAATAGGTATCTACTAAATAATATGTATAAGTCGTGTTACCAAATACTTCTTGTATTATAAATATACCTTTTAAATTATTGTATATTATATTCTATTAATCAACAAAGTGTTTTACACAAATTTAGTGTCATATATGTATGTATATTCACACATATTTATAACTTATAATTTTTTGGTGGGAACATACCGATTCAGAGGTTTTTATTTAATATTTATTTTGATATATATATAAAAATACTTTCATTATAGCACAAATCACAATAGTATAGTAACACAGGTATAAGCATTTATCATATAAAATTTTTAGATTTTCTATTTCAATATAATTGTATTAACAAAAATTTTCGTGAGTTGATTATAACAATGTACAAAATATTTATATAATTGCATTTATTTTAGTACATTGATGTAGTTAGGTATATGAGCACTTATTTTTGTTAGGTACATGATTTATCCTTGGCGTTGACAAGTTTTAATAATTATACTTTCAAATGTATAGCCTATAGATAGAACCTATATGAAATAATTTTTACAATCGTAAATAAATCATTGTATATATGTAGCTACTCTGATTTAATATGAATTTCGAATGGTATAAAAAACACAACTGCCAGACCCACTATCTCGTGGAATTTAAATATTAAGTTATATGTTGTGTGAAGAATATTGGAAATAATAGTCGGGATGGTTTAATGACACGGTTTTTTATTAAAGTTTTTATAGTACAAATATATTTATGCTTAACTATTAATATTAACAAAATATAAAAATAAAAATAACAATAAATGATTAAATACAAATATAAGCGGAACCAAACAAAACTAAATTGAGAACCCGGAAATATAAAAGAAGGATAATAAATTACAGACAAAAAAAAAAGAGAGAAAAAGAATTAACTATGTATTAAGAATTTACTTACAATTCTGATCAGAAGTTGAGAAAGAACTGAATAATCGATAATATTATTATTATATATAATATATATTATTATTATCGATGATAATAAACGATATCATTTTCTCACAAAAAGTTAATTTTATACCTACCTTATACATACTTTTCATTTATTAATATTATATAAATACATTAAAAACTATCATCATTTATACATTATTCATATCAAAATTAAATTTTCACAATAATAAAGTAAACTATGTTATAGTTATATTACGTGATATACATTATAGTACTCTTGCAGTGGGTATATAATTTTTGTTCGTTTTTTTTTCATCAAAATATTACGTGTCTATGTAAATTATAATATGTGTAAAATAATGTAACAGAATGTTCATATATACCGTTTCATTGTTTCCCCCCGTATAAACAATTGAGTGTCCTGTATTAAAGTATAATTCGTTGGCACTTGTATAATTTTTCATAGAAATATTTTTGTGAACCAAGTTATTATATGCATTGAACAAAACCTTGAATATAATAACTACGTAAAATGCATTGCTTTTGTATTTACGTTTGTTTACATTGACATAATGTGGTGAGTAAATGGTGGGTATATTTATTATTGATATTTAAATAGGTGTAAGAAAATATTATTAGAGATGAATTTCTTAATATTATAAATATGATGATTTTATATAATGTAGGTATTTAAGTGGAATTCAAATTATATAATTTATTCAAATTATCTATTATGAAATCTGACTTAACGGAATGACAATAATACTAAAAGTATTATATTTTAAATAAATTTATTTCATTTATTTTTTACTGTTTTCCAAGTAATTATATGTTTACACTTTACAGTTTACACGCGTTTTAAATGAAAAATTCCTAGTTAATCCTTAAATTCTATATTAAGTGGGTATTATGTTATTTTTTTAAGGTAACCAAAACTAAATATTGCCATACTTGTAAAATATGTACATTTTATAGCTTGCTATATTCTATTTACAATAAACATTTATTTATTCGAATAAAGTATTCATTTTTTATTTTTGCCAATTAAATAAAAATAAACATTTACAATTTATTTAAAATGTGTAGTAAAGACTGAACACATACACAGACAATATGAATGAACAAGTAGTTTATTTTATTTTATTGGTTGAATATTTTGTGATTTGTACATATAAAAATTAGTTTTGGAAAAAAATTACTGGTAGCTATATGTAATTACTGTACGTATGTGCAATAATGTTTAGAATATATATGCAATAATATTTTACAACATTTAAATATTATTTGATAAAATACAATAATTAATTCTTAATTAATCAAAATAGAATTATTTATAGAACGATGATTATTTTTAGTTTGAAAGCTGCAATGATAATAAATTATCATATTTAGAAAACGATGTGTTATGATTGTAATTTGGTTTACTATATAGTGTTTTCAAATTTAAAGTACTAATAAATAAAAACACGTTTTCAAGATTTTTGAGATATTTGAAATGTATTCAGAATATATTGTTTAATTAATTTTGTATTAAGATTTCGAATTTTAATATACAATTTTAATATACAACAATAATATTATTAATGTTATTAAAATAAATTTAAAAGTATTATCGTTGTTAGATAAAATATTAAAATTTTATACGATCATAAATTATTTTATTACATTAAAGTTTTTGAAATTTTTTTCATATAATTTGAAATAACTGGGAAATATTTAAGTACCTATTGTGTAAATGATATGGTATCTACGTTCGAAAATAAAATAAGGTATAAATTAAAATCAATAAGTAGATTCGTCATCTAGCTTGCAATCTAAAAGTAAGAAATATAAAATGTTATTTAAGTAATTATATTTATGTATTTAAGCTACATATTGTATATAAAATAAAATGTCAATTATTATGAAATGTCTAATATTAATTAATTAACTTAACAGTTTTGTTTTATAAATTAAATATATACTATAATGTTTAATATTTATATAATAGTATTTTATATTATCTATCTGGGTTTCAAAATAAATCCGGCTATATTATTTTTAAGCCATATTATTTAATTCTGTATTATATTAAGATCAAATGTTCACTAACATAATGTTTCTGTTGTAAAATATTATATTACAGTATACTGCATAATATATATATATATAAGTAAAATACTTATATTTAATATTTACGATTTAACATGAAAAGGTTAATTTTATATAATGTATCAAATTTTAATGAAATACTTTTCAATTGTTTTATAATTTATGTAATTATACTTTAACTACAAAATAACAGTTACCTATTTATATTTCTTTATTGTTTTAAAGTTAGTCATATTCTTAGAAGTCATAAATTCTGTTTACCTATGCGTATTACTCTTCATAAAAACAAATAGATAGTAAGTACTTACCAAAATACAAAGTACAATTCGACAAAAATGATACTTTAGTTTTACAACAATGATGATTTTTCATTTGGAAAGGTTGTTAAAACGAAAAGTGGATAATGGGTATAAATGTTATAATATGTAATATATCTAGTATTGTTATAATTAGTACAATAATTTCAAATTTGGATAAGTAATTTTTTCAAAAATAATTCCTAGGAAATTGATAAATTACTGTGAAATTAATCCTAAACACAATTATTTAAATAAAAACTATTGCTTGACAATTAATAAGCATATTATATTAAATGAAAACAGAAAATCAGAAATAAATTATTATAAACAAAAGGTGGAGGAAAGGAATACATACCAAAAATGGATAATTATAAAAGATTAGAAGATTTAAATGTATTTGGAAGAGAGCAAAGATTGTTTCGGGAATTTCGAATGACACAAAGAGAAGTACATTGGATAGATAAATCTAGATAGGGGAGAAATATATGCGATGTATCTTAGTTGTAATCATAGGAGTACAGAGTGGAAATTATGCAGTTAAGATTTAAGAGTGAAATAGGATTAATGCGATTGAGATGAGAGTAATACATAATTATTTTAAAACTGGAAGCTTGTTGAATTATTCTGAATCAGTAATATTATAAGATGATATCGATAGTAAAAAACGAATCAGGAAGATTATATTACTATTTAATTTTTCCCTAGTAAATTATAGTAGATCTAAGAAGAGCATTTGAGTCAGACGGTGGAAGATTTGTAAAGAAAAAGTGTTAATAGTGTTGGAGTTAGAAGAGCTAAAAAATCAGTTATTTCATTATTATCGACATTGTCGATATGGTCAGGAATCTATAAAAGAAGAATGTTCTAAAATTGAAGTTGGAAATCATAAAGAATAAGTTGATGTGTGTATGAAAAATGAGAGATGAGATTAATTAAAATAATTTTAAGTTCAAAAATACTTTTAGAAACTTCTCTAAAATGTTTACGTGACATATGATTTGATAAAAATTGAAAGCAATTAGATGCACTGAAAGTAAAAAAAAATATTTCGTGACATATTCATAACATATAAAAACAATTGAATTGTCTACAATAATATGTGATGGGTATACTTGTTTCACACCTGTGTTATTAATATTCGATTTTTTAACTCTCTAGATGGCAAAATGTTAATCATATATAGATAATATTATATTTATATTTAAACAATTTTTAAATATAGTTTATATTTGAAAATTAATATAAAATATAAAAAAAAAATACTTTAATGCGCTACAGTAAACTATAAGCATCAATCAGAAATATTTTTCGAGTGCGGTAATAATTTGTTATTTAATTTAAATATATAAAATACAATATTTAACACAAAGATTGAAAGAGTCCTTAACAGCCAGTATTTATAATATCTCCTTATTTTTTACAATTTACTTATATATTTCGTATTACTTATAATTTATAATACAGTATGAATAATTGATCACAAAATATTCTAGGTATATTATAAATAATGATAGGTATGTGAATAAAATTTTTTATATCTATTGAATGTATTATAAAAAAGTAACTAACCGAAACTATAATATAACAGGACAGTTCATATTGTTTATAGGTCAAGGACATGGGTCGGTTGAAATATATTATTCATTGGATGTTTCAATAATTAGTTTGAACTCTTTTTTACTAAAAGTAAATAAATTAACAAATTCGTCATAATAACTCACACAAACTCGAATAATTCTTGTTTGTTGACTATTGACTACATACATTTATTGAGGTGGAAGTGGAGAATTAGTCCACGTTACACGGAAGTGTGTTTTATTGATACTGGCCATATTGAAAGCATTTATTATCTCATTGTAAAAATAATTTAGGTAGGTAGACATATTTTAGTATTTTATTCGAATCTCTTCAAATTTGTAACAAATTACTAAAGTTGTAAACGTGAATTTTTTTAAAAACGTGGTAAAGCTTTTACAGCGAAATATTATTAATGAATTAATATTTCAATTCGAAAAAACTTTGAGAGGAGTTTCGGTAAAGTAGTATAACGACTACTTCCATTTATAAACTTAGATATTTAGTATGTTTGATATTACACCGTAAGAATAAATATATCAATAAATGTCAGTGTGACCTTACTAATAATTTCAATATACGTAAATAATATCCAGCTCCGGATTGGATGCAAACGGCCCATCGAATATCTGTTTTTAAGTTGCCCAAACCATCGGCCCATTTTTTTAACCAGTAGTTAAAACATTTTACACTATACACTTTTAATCTATTTTTAGCCTCTTAGTCATAAGCAGGAACTCAGTTAAATATTTTTAAGGCCTAATTTATCATAGTAAATAGATTTTTTGGGGGATTTGTACCATTCCTAATTTTATCTAAAAACGTTTGGATTAATATCATTTTTAAAAAGCTGTCAAAACATAGGTGGTCCAACGTGTTTACTTGGATCGCTGACAGGATAGTATAGTATTATTGTTTAAAAAGAAAACAAAGATAAATCACTGCATTCGAAAAATGTTTGGTAATTTTTGGACGCTTTTTTTATACATAAGAAAACGGTCTAATCTGAAAATAAAAAAATACATAGGTACTAAATAAAATAATTTTCAAAAATCAAAAAACTCTTCACCTTCAAACTCCTACTCAATTATTTTTTATCAAAAAATAGTTTCCAGAAAAAATAAACATCATTGTAATGTAATTCCTTTGCTCAATCTAAAATTTTACACTACACACGATTATTATAATAAATACTACTCAAAAAGTTAAACTAATTATTATGATCAATTATAAATAAATAAAATAATATATAATAATTATATTAAAAGTATTTGAAAAATTGTTCCTAGTTTAGGTGTATAATTAGAACAGAATATATATGATAGAAATTTTTTTTCATTTTTCGTTTTCGTTTTTGTTTATACATCTTTCGTTTAAAATCTTATATTTTTTGTTTACATTTTTTTAAAAAATTTTTTACGTTAAAAGTTTTAATAACCGTATTACCATATAACCCCCCCCTCAAAAAAAAATTTAAATATTGAATGGTAAAAATAATAAATTTATACAAAATGTGCGAAAACTATGATAATGTTTCAGTCACAAACACTGTAGTAGCGTAGCGTTTATTTATCGTTTTACTATGGTAGCAAGTATCAGTATTTTGAAAAAAAAAATCCTTTTTTTAAACGTAATGCGGTTCATTTAATTATTAATTATTAAAATGTTATAAATATAATTATTATACATTTAAAATATATTTATTTATTTTTTGGTTAAATTATAATATAATTTGGATAGGAGTCAAGAAAGAATTCTCGGATAGAGCATTATTATAGCAAATTTCATCTATATAGTTCGTCCTTTAGATAATTTTGTAATTTTACCCAATACTATGTAAAAAATAATGAAAAATTATTAAAAATTAATAGGGTCGTGCATGTTGATACAAGATATAAGTATTAAGGATACATACAAGTTACAAAATACTCTCAAAAGTACATATATATTATTTTATAGTGACAATTATTGTTACTTCTTATATTTTCATAAAAAAAAAATACATATATTATGTATTAAAATAATTATTAATAATGATATATAAATAAAAATAAAAATGTTCAACGTATCTAGGTGTATAGCCATAAAGGTATCAAAATATTTTATAGGAGAGTGAAATAAATTTAAATAAATATTACCCGATTAAAATTTTATTCAAAACAATATCTATTACATGAAAATAATTTATTTTTGAAATAGTAAAATTTATTGCAGTTGATATTTAAAAAACGTTAATTTTTGATTATCTCAGTTGGGATCAGGGCCGTCCCGAAGAAACTATTTATGGTGGTGAGGGTGGGGGACATGTGTGTCTCGAAAGTCTGACAAAATTCATTTTGAAACGTACATAAGCAAAACAAAAAAAAAGGTTATCAACTTTCTGTTTTTGCTGACTGAAATCTTTAAATTGCTGACTGGTGTTTTGGTTGGAGGCGACACGCTCCCAAGACAAGATATTAATTAATTATATTTATAATGTATCTTTTTCCTAGGTTTATAGTATAGCGGTCCATTCAGGACCATCGCCTCTTCTAGAATGTCTTTCCACCTCTCTCTAACGAATGCCGCTCCCACATCAAGCAATTGATTGACTTTTTTTTAGGTCTTTTTCTATTGTATCATTCCATTTCTACCGAGGTTTGCCTATTGGTCTTTTCCCTGTTATCTTGCTTTCTGCGACCTTCTTAACTATCGTTCCCTCGGCTCACCACCTGCCCATTCCAACCTCTTTCTGACTAGGCAGTGCCGTAGACTCGGCTTATTATCATTTCTTCTTCTTTCGAATCTTTCCGAGTTATCATTGTACCCAGGTCCATATATTTCCCTTAATATTTTCCTTTTTTCATTTCCCTGGGTACCAGACCATGTCTCGCATGCGTACGACACTGCGGTTCGCTTGTACGTACAGTATAGTATACGCACTTTTGTACGTCTAGACAGTAACTTGGAGTAGAACATTCCTTTCATTGTGAAATAACATCTGCTTGTCGCATTTATTCTCATCTTAATTTCATTATGCATGTTGTTTTTCGTTTATATTAACTCCCAAGTCTCCTATCTGCTCGAAAGTAGGACCTTCGACACAGAGATTATCCTTCGTCATTGGATTCCTAATCCTCACCTTATATTTGGTCTTATTCTCATTTACTACTACTCCCATACTACTGCTGGACTTTATTAGCTTTTTTGCTCTCTCCCCAACATCGTGTTTAGATTCTCCCAATAAAATAATGTCGTCTGTATAGGCAAGCAGGGTATGGGTACTTATTATTTCCATTTCTTCGAGGTCTGGTATATCTCTCACTACCTTTTCCAGGGCTAGATTAAACAGTATTGGGAATAGTGCATCACCCCGTCTTACATTCAAACATTGTGGATAATTCTCCTAGAAATCGTATCTTACAATAGGTTTGTTCATTGCACATCTGGACTAGTCTCACTAATTCGTCGGGTATGCCAAAGTTTCTTAAAGTTATCCACACTTGTTCGTGGTTGATGCTGTCGTATGCCTGTCTAAAGTCTACAAACAGCATATGGAAGTCTTTATTATACTCGTAGTATTTTTCATAAGTTGTCTTAGTGTGTGAATGTGATCTGTCGTGGACTTGCCTTTTTTTAGCCCGTCGACCAACCCCCAATTTGGAGGACCAGTCCACTCCAACCACTGAGGGTCATATTAGCATTTATAATGTATAATGTATATTATATAGGATTGATTTTTATGTGTGTATGTGAGCTAAATGTATAACTTTATGTTACTGTAATCTATAATTTATTATAGTACAAACGGCGAGCCTTAAAATATTGGTCACTATCTGAAATAGTACTGTGTTCGCTATAAAAATGTTGTTAGTACCTATATGCTGTCAGCGGTTTTAATTTTTTTAACATAACTGTACAAATCGTGTCCGTCAACCATTTTAAACATACACAAAACAGTGTACCCGAGTGACTGAGTAGATTACCATTCCGGATTTTGATGCATCAGCTATATCTAATTGTTATTTCTATATAGTGATTTTTTTTTCATCATTTTGTTTAGGTACTTTACGTTTTTTCCCCTACCGTTTTCTTCCTTCTATAATTAATATTTCCTTTTACATACGTACATCAATATAATAGTATTAAAACTAAAATTTAGCATGCTTTACATATTATTTGTACATTTACCTGTATCATAATATAACAATTCGGGTATTAATTATTATCCAGAATGTGAGATAAATATAGTTTAAAAGCAGGTTTGTAGGGGTGGAAGCGCTTCGTTCGTTGGATAGAATACTGGAGTATACTGGTTATATTGAATTTGAAAGTATAGCTTGGAAATATAGCTAGAATGACGTATTTTTAGCATCGTATAAGATTTTCAAGCCTTAAATTCTTAAAAATCTTAAATTAATCCCTTTACGACGAAAAAACTTCATAGGCAATTGAAAATTGTTATAAATAATCTAAAATTGTGGGTAAAATTTCGAAATTTTTATGTTAATATTGTATTTAAACACATTACAATTTAGGTATATGAACATTTCAAGACTTTATTACCATTAACTACAGAAGAACAGCGGAAAAACTATATTCGATTTGAACAAAATCGTGCTTTTATCCGTTTTTCTTTAATTTTTTGTTTGTTTTTTCTTACGCATTTATCGAAAAATTAAATAATTGAAAAATTATTGCTCTAAAGTATTAAATAGATATAATTTGCTACTGGTAATATATAACAATCAGAGCATTCCTTCTAATCGAATTTTTTGGTACAGGGGCTTTTTTTTTAAAGAAAACCACATAATTTAAAACCAATACATTCCTTCACTCACAATCTAAAATACACTGCAATATATTGCCAATTTCTTAAATAAACAAAATATGACTGGGAAAATGAACAATATTATTGCTGCAAAATTACCATGGCACGAATAAGCGAGAAGTGTGTACGGACTAAAAATAAATAAATCTCCAGTCAGTAGGGTGTGGAAAGACTCCGCTCGTTGGATAGGATAATTGTGGTAGATGTTTTGAATTTAAAAGCAATGATACATAATTTCTTTCTATAATAAATATTATATAGGTTATTAACTTGAAATTACTAATTTTATAAATAATAAAATATTTTATGGTTTTTAAAATTTGTATACAATTTGTTGAAAAATGTTTTTTGATCAACCTTATAGTTAAATACATACTTTGTGAAAATGTTACGAAAATATTGCAAAATCAATTCGGACGGAATCGTGTTTTTAAATCGTTTTTACGTCATTTTTTAGTAGTTTTTCTTCCCTTGTTTATCGGGAAAATCAAAACCCCTTAATCTTTTAATTTCTTCAAAGTACTATTCTGTGCAAATCTGCTACTGGAAAATGGTATATATATAACGATTGGATCAAGTTTTCTGGTCGAAAACTTGGTTTCAGAAAAAAAAAGATTAATAAAAATGATTAAATCATCAATTAAAAATTACTCATTAGCTCCACTCAGAATCTAAAAAAAAAAAATAAAAATGAATAAAAAAATACATTGCAGTAGTATAGTGGTAGTATAGTATACGCGTATATTTTATTAAATGATTAAGCAACAATTTATGATTAAAAACCATTTATTTTTTTTAAATTCATTGATTTTTATCTAAGGTAAAAATAGGTATTTTCTTTTTTTATTATTTATTAATTATTAACTAAAAACAATAATAATGATACATTTTGAGAATAAATATCCTAATGACAATTCGTACGTATTGGATTTTTATACTTATTAAAATGAATGTATTTCTTATTTCATAATTGTTATGTATCCTATTTTTTAACATTTTATCTTTTAACCGATTTCAGTTGATATATTTAATTAAAACTTTTTAAATATTCATTATGTATTATATTACTTTTTATGATTGTTGTACACTATACCTATATATATATATATATATATATATTATTTCTAAGAACTTGTTTATTTTCAATACGTCATATATTAAAATGAATATCATTCATAATATTCATCAGGAATATATATGATTTAACCGGTTTCAGTTGATGCATTCTAATTTATTGTTACAGTATTATAATAATTTTGTGATATTGAATATAATGAGTGGAATACCTATATATATATTATATATTATATATACACACTTATCACGTGTGTATTCTCATGTTTATGTTATAACTTACTTAAAACTAATTATTTTTTTGATCTACTTGCGTCTAGCAGTGATAACATACTGCACAATAATAAATAATTGTAAAATTTTCGAGAAAAACATAATATTCAATCATTAATATTATTAATTATTATTATATTCTTGTTGTACGACTGTATAATTCTATGAGTATGTGCATAGTGTATATTATGAAATATTAGTTAATTAGTTATAATTTATAAGCTATAAGTTATACATTAATCAACAGATTTTATTTATAGACATTTTAAGTTTTACCTATATGGAATTGTTTTATAAATGATTCTATTGAACACGATAGTACCTAGTAGATATAAAATACGATAATCATATTATATACACTTGAAAACGGAAATGACTGGGAAAATAGTTTTGAAACAAATAAAAAAATGTGTGTAAAACATAATTTTAAATAGAAAAAATAACCCTGAAAATAAGTCATAACAAATTTTATAATTTATATTAGACGATCTTTATGTTGTGTGTTAAATATTTGAAATAAAAAAATACAATAGATAATATTACACGAATATACTAATAGTTAATAAAATAACAGTTATTAATCGATAATAATGTTATGAAGTATTATCATTATGTGGTCATGTCAGAGAATACTATGAATGCACATATTTTAAAGAAATGTCGTTAGTTTCACCATTCAATAAAACTCTTTAATGATCTCATCATTATATACCATTAGCTACCTACTTTTTGTTTTTATAAACACGTTTTATACCAATTTAATTTAATTTATTGGTTTATTTTATGTATATTAGGTAGTTAGTATAGATTGTTTTATTTATAATTTTTAAATCATTGGACTTCAACGTTCATAATAATTGTAAAAGTTTAATCACTTTTCGACATGTAAACTTTGGCTGAATGTCAAAAATAATGTTATGAAAATATACTCGTAGTTGTTTTTTAATTAATTTCGTTACACATCTACAATATGATTTTTTTCCATATTATTCTAATCCAACGATAAATTATAATTTTTTCCAAATTTCTCGAAAATGTAACAATTTTCGTATTAATCGAATATAAATGTGTTTTTAATATTCTGTAATTAATAGGGAAAATGACAATTCAAATTGAAGTGTATATAACTAGATACAGAAAGACTATAGTTTTACGAGAGTAATTTTTTACACAGTAGATTAGGGACTTTAATCCAGTTTGTAGTTTTATTAGAATAAAATAATTGTATTGCCATGTCACGTATCATTTTCTAAATACCAAACTCAAATATTATAACGATGAACAAATTATTATTCTAACGTACATGCGTGGTATACAATTAATTGCACACGCGAGAGAGCTGGCGGCTTAACGGTGTGAAACACAAACGGTTACGAAATACAATATAATGTTGGGTATGTGCGGTTACCAGTAGGTTTAAATGTTTAAATGTTTTTACATGTACAACATGCTTAACGTTTTAAACGATATAATAGCTACACGCGACGGACATAATTACAAATTTTTTCGACTCTCACGCGTTTTGCTGCGGACAGTATAAAAGCGTTGGGTATAACGAATAGTGTGACTGCTGTATCATAACACGAGAAATTACGTATAGAATATAATAATGTTTTATATATTATTATTTTGGCTATTATTTTAGACATACATATTTAATGGAAAATTGGTAAAATGTCCGATCACGAGCAAACCGTGTCCTCGCGTGTCCCCTTATCCGCAGACAAGGTTTCCGAGAAGGGTTTGTGTACCGGATAGAAAATCAATTATTGCACGATCGATATCGGACCATAACAGAGACGGGTAAACGTTGTGGACACTGCTGTCGTTAAGTGCATTACATTTTCTAATGATAATTACCGTTATTATTGTCAGTATCGAGCGCGTCCTCGGACGTGCGGACGACCTTGAGACGCGCGCGACCAGTGCGTTTATTATTATGTTGACGAGTGCCTTTGCAAAAGGGTAAGGTCGACGTTGGCGGCTGTTGGCGTGACGCACGACGGCGGCGGTCATACACACACACACACACACACACACACACAGCTGTTGTCAGCGCCGTTTTCCCCGGGACTGCGGAAGGGCCGCGTGCCAACGGCGCAGGAATACCCTCCCGTCTCTTTTCCCTTCCACCTGCACCCGTCGTATTATCATCCTCCACCCGTATCGGGCGCCGCGACGCCGAGTTGGGCCCGCTGTAGTACCTAACGCGCGCGCTTCGCCGACGACATTTCGTGTGCGCGTACCCTCCGTATACACCGCCGTTTTCGCTATCGGAAAGAGGTTTTTTTTTTTTCACTTTTTTGAATTTTATATTTATTAGAGTTTTTTTTCCCCTGGAAAATCTTCAAAAAAAAAAAAAAAAAAAAGAAATAATTATAATATTATATAATAACACCTCTCTCGAACAACACGCATGAAAGTATCCGTGACCTGCCGCCGCCCGTCCGCCAATATAGCCGGAACCGCTACCTACCTGTAACACTACGACTGTATAATATATACACGCGTACGTCAAAATATCATAATAATATATTCGTAAAACTATCCGTGTACGGTATACCTATGCCTGTATTTGTAGAATAATAATAATAACAATAATAATAGCAAAACAAAAAAATAAAAAATAAAATAAAAAACCGATCATGCGAAAAGTAAGTGTCGTGTATACCATAATATTATTTAAGCATTATTACATAAGTACCTATACCTATTTATATGGTGTTCAAAATATATAATTTTCATAATATTTGTGTAAATAATATTCGCGTTGCATGCATGCGTGCATATGTATTTCGCGCCGTTTTGCTTTGTTGCCAGTGCAGAATGGTTCTAGCAACGTTTCGATTTTACTAGGTATAGAAATTCGAAATATCCGACAGTGTACCTACCTATCAAAATAATATTGTCGTAATGTTATTTAGTTAGAAATTTCTTAAATTAACAAAACTGCGACAATTTGTGTTTGTTGTCGGGCAAAGTTTCACTTGCTCTAGATAGTTTTGTACACGTTCTAAAGTTAAAGTTTTTTAATTAGACGTTAATAGAAACAAATATGTGTTTACTACAGTTGCCTAACCTAACACGTTGACTCGATTTAAATTTTATAACGCCTTGAAATGCCCAGACTTTTCTATATCTACTGTATTTTTAACTTGCAGCCATTGTACGAGGTTGCTACCATTATAGTAATCGTAAACAAATTTACTAAAACATTTAATTCTACATTAGGTACATCACTTGCCGTATGAAAATAACGTTCATTATAAAAATAATATAGGTATAGGTAATAATTTTTCATTTGTTTCGTAATCAATAAATTATCGCCCGTGTTTAAATTGATGGTTGATATTTTATATATAGATATTTGAATTTAAAACTAAATTATTCATTATAAGTACTAGGTATTAGAATTTATACCATTCTCTTGAATTCCTTTTTTTGAAAATTTCATTTTCAAAAATAGCATTAAAGATTTTCAACGCGATAAATTACTTAGATTGAATTTTGTATGGATAAAATTACTTATAAGCATAATATTGGTCGAAAAACATTGTTTTGCAATACTGTGTTATTGTTATAAGCAAATCGCCTTTATTTTGGCATGATTTTTAAATAATTGCAAGAGACTTCTATGTTAAAAATAATATGGGTTATATTTTTAACAATTACCGTGTTAACAATTAATAGTTTAGAACATATATCGTTAAATTACTTATTTTTAATTAACCAACCTTTTAGAAATATTATAGATCTACCTATCTATATGTTCATCTTATTTATTTATTTGTTAAAATTATATTTAGATATTATAATATTAATTAAACGACCATACAACTAAAGAAGGTATTAAGATAAAATAGAAAAATTGTTGGTTTAAAAATTCAATTAAGATTTAGATTAGGTATATCTACATAATATAACGAGTACCTAGTAATAATAATTATTATAACAAAGTATAATAAGATAACATTGTCATATCTATAGGTATAATTGATATTTTGATAGGAAATTCATTCTATAGATGGTACCTATTTTCCAAAAGTCATTTTTAATTTTCCCTGTAGTGTTCCAGTAGAAAAGAAACAAGTTCAGAAAGCCTACTTTGCAAGCGTGCTGAATTCCTGGTTTCTTAACGTATTTTAAACAATATACTATAATTTACTATAAATCGCTTATGAACCTTAAAATAAACAAAATTAATAAAAATAGTAAATATTGATATTGGTAATAGGTAACCATAGCGTCAAATAGTAAGGTCAGACGTTAGGAATAATAATCTCTTTGATTGTGCTGGATTTCCCATTTTCTATTACCGTAGTAACTATTAATAAAACAAAACGAATTATACTATCTCTCTTATGTAGTAACCAAATCATCAATGTCTCTCGTAACTATGTGCTAGTAACTACGAACAGACAGACAGACGGACATCACGGATATATAGAGTACCTATATACAGGCCCGCCGCTAGATATTTTCTGCCCTAAAGCGAACATTTTAATACAGCTTTGAAAACGTAAATAAGCAAATTAAAAAAGTTTTCAATTTTTTTTCGAACTACCTATATAACAAAAATACAAAAAATATGTGATCATCGTTCGTTGTCGATATTCATATTTTAATTTTGCCGCCTTAAAGCTAAATTTTTCCGCCCTAAAGCGACGCATGACTTTCTTGTACCGGTAGCCATGGGCCTGCCTATATAAACTCATTAGATCATTAATATCACGAATTTATTTAGATAAATGAATTATAGGTATAGGTATAAATATACAATATATTGCTATAATTTTATAGAATTACAGTTCAATCTACATAAGTTTGGGGATATTTTTCCCACCAATTAATATCTTAAAATTATCACATCCGAGGTCTGTTAGTAAAATATTTCTGATATTAAAGTTTTACAGGAAAATAGGGTCATCTTTTCCTATTATTTATCTTCTATACTGTGACAATAATGTATAATATTATTAAAATAATTTTTTGGCAGTTATGTATAATATTATATACCAAGGTCCGCTCAAAATTGTTTTATAGAACGTAATGATTTATCAACGAATGAAGTTCTTCCACCTCCAAATAGCCTCAACTTTTTGGAATTCCTTTCACATCAAATGTAAAGCTCATTTAAGGAAGGGACATTGGTGTGAAAATAATTTTACAAATTAAGTTATACGAAAAAAAAAAATTGTTTATTCGTGAACATTTTCCCAAAAATTGATAATTGCTTTAACAAACCATTATAGGGGGAAGGGGGAGAGCCAAATCGGCTTCCTTAAATCCACCCTTTTGTCAAATATTGAATTTTTGGCATGCGTGACGTCATTGGTACACGGCACGGATTTGGGCGGCCATATTAAACTCTATAAATAGGAAGTGTTGCGTGGAACTCATAAAAAATCGATATAAAAAAAATATTATTCCTAAAATGTTGAAATACATTTAATGGTCTAATTAATTATTTTAAATCATTTAAAGTTATTTTGTGCGATGGAAAAATTTAAAATGTCAATTATAATATTGTTCTGTTGTTGGAATATATATATATACACGATCGATGGAATGAGAATAACAGGTCAACTTCGTAACTCTTATATAGGCCAAATGAAAAAAGATGCAGGAGTTAAAACTTTTATGGACGTAAAAGAGAATTCGAGAAATCTATTAGAATGGAGAATTGGAACTTTAAATCAGCATACAGTTTGAAAAGAATAATCCTATATAAAATAACATTATATATATTAAAAAATAAAAATAAAATCGATTTTTTTGTTGTATTAATATTTTATTATGTATATAGTTTATAAAGATAATAAGTTAGGAAAGCCTACTCTCTGAGCATGCTAAATTGTGGTCGCTAATCATATTTTAAATAATAAACTTTAATTGTATAAACAATAATTAAAAAAAAAAAAAAAAAATGTTACCTACTATGTATTTACGAATGTATAGAAAATAAAACGAAGTAAACAAATCAATAATGTCCCTCTTAAATATATACTTGTAACTGTGGATGGATGGACAGATAGAGTGGGGATATAAGATTTCTAAACTTATGTTTAAGAAACTAAAATAGCGAAACAAAATATGATTGTGTTTAATAGCCTTTTGTAAATGATTTACTTATTGATCACCGCATAAAAAATTGTTTTATTATTAAATTATTTTAAAGTCAACAAATATTTAATATTAATTATTATTAATTATCATACTAGGCGTTACTTATTTGTACAAATATACTCTACAAGTCAATACTGTTTTATTAGAAAGTTCATATTATGTCATATAATATATGTCTACAACAATGTATTAGATTTAATAGATTGCATATGATTGGTGAATTTTAATTTAATTTGGTGCTATAACTATATAAATTTATTTTAATTAGGTTACTTAAGAGATTATTTTTATAGGAATTGATTAAAATCAAAAGTTTATAAACCAGATTACTTGCAAATTTAAATAAATACATGTAAAATCTGTCATAAATAACGAATATAAATATGGATTAGTTTAAGATTTGTATGCGAAGTTGACCAATGATATATGCAGGTACATACTCGTATATTAACACATTATAATATTGCAGTAGTATATAGTAATATATTGTATTCAGTAGGTATACTATGCAAATAAGCTTTATTTAAATAATTTGCACGTTATTAAAATTTGGTTATTTTTTTTAACTATTAGAAAAATGATTTAATTTAAAATGATAGCTATTTTAAAATATTAATGTATATTGTAGTTATATAAATATAAAATATTCAACTTATTCGCTTGTTAATCTTAAAATGATGTGCATACTAATTAATGAGGTAGATGGTCACTTTTAAAAAATACAAGTTTTAAAATAAATACATATATCGTTAAATTTAAATTTAAAACCATTATGAAATTATTTTAATGAAATAAATAATTTTATTTGAATGATAATTCAAAGTTTTACAATTTAATAAAACGGGATTTTCTTTATATTTCACTATTTCAGTATAAAATATATGGAAATTGAAGATAATCATTAAATTAATTTAATACTTATTTATTATAATATATAATTTTAGTATGTTAGTTTTTAATTAATAGTTATTATATCTAATATCTATTATTTCTTCTGAGCATTATATGTATATTTAAAATAGGTACCTAATATTATATCTACAACTTAAAAATCAATCAATATACATGTATTATGTATGCAACTAACAAGTAATTAGAATAAAACAACTTAAAACTAAAATCAAAATATAATTAGATTATTACCTATTAAACTGAAATGTTCTCATTTCATTCAGGCGTATCGTACATCATTATTTGGTACGTATCAAAATGTAGCGATCATGTTACAGCGGTATAATACCTACTGAGAATACGAAAGTGAAATCAAATTTCAAAATCAATAAAAATAATTTACAAGAAAATAAAATACTATACTATACTATATAAATAGATTCCAATTCGTACACGATGTGTTGACATATATTTATATATAGTTAGTTTAATAATATTTATTATATATTATATATTTTATATAGTTTAATTAGTTATATAATAATGAAATGTTTCAATTTAAACATAAAACGTATCGACATAATTTTTATACGATTATATTAGATAGAGTAATGAAATCTAAAACTATATATGTATCTAAATATATATTATAATAAATTGATTGGTTGAAGGTAGAATGAATGTGAGGAAGGTAGAAGAAGATCTGAATAAATGTGTGCAAGGAGAATTGAAGACAGCGAAGATAGGACAAAACAGAGGAGGGCACAAACAGACAGAAAAGTTTCTTAACGGACCATAAAAGTTTGAGCAAAAGATGACGTGGTTTATATAAATTAAGGGTAATATCATTAAATAATGATAGTATGTTATTACCAAATCTTCATCAATATTTTACAAATAAATTAAATCGAATTCGCATAAAATGGTTTTAATCTTAATTTGAAAAATTATTTATTTAGTACCTAAATAATATGTTCGACTACTTCATAATTTACATCACCCGAATTTTCGATGAAACAGTCAGTTATAATAAAAATAATCTTTATTGATTTGTTTTGGTAAAATTGGTTATTTCGCTATTATACACTTTTTTACAGTTTACATTTCACATTATACACATTGTACATCAAAACATACTGTTGTGATTACTTATTATATTAGACTATAATGAATCGACTGTTTTTTTTTTAAAAAATATTTGTTAAATATTACTCAATTCATCAAATATACTGTCGATTTCGCCGTGTAGAAGTTGTTAGGCCTATCACTAGTCTATCACTGTATACGACTGTATAATAAATATCGACTGTAAATAATGGAGCTGATAAGTATTTTCTAGTGTGCGGAATAATGAAATTGTGATTATTGACATATCTACCCATTTAGATAAATACGGGTTTTATCCAAGAGTGAATGATTTCCGTCCGGTAAAACGCTTTAATCTCAAGAGCATATTCTTGACCTGCAGTTCACTAGCTGTTCAAAGATAATTATAAATGTCCGGTCTCTCTCTAAAATACCACTCTTCTTACATTTCTCACCACCCAAGACAGCTGCCAATATAACAGAAAATTTTTGGTTTCTCTTCATCACCCTGTATTAATATATAATATATAGCATTTATATCTGTTATATAATTTATTAAGACCGTTTTCTCATATTATTGGTTATAGTTACTTAACACCAATTCGTATAATGTTATTTGTTTATGCACCATTTAGTGAAAATTAAAAATTATAGACTCTGTCTGCATGGTTGCCACAAAACTCTATTAAACTTATACCTCCAAAAATACTGTTGGTATTCTACCTTTAAAATTGATTTCATTATCAATAGTTATTTAAATTAATACTTGTACGGATTAACCGTGGTTGAGTGGTTGAAACGCGTGTTTCGGTGCACCAGGTCACCAGTTCGACTCACAGGTAGAAAATTGGGTAGTTAACGAGGTTTTTCTCGCTGGTGGCATCTGGTTTCTGGGGAAAGCTGGCTGTAATTACCAAACCCGTTCAATATTTTGGTAGCAATGCTGGTCGTAGCTACATATCTAATCCTGAGCATGTTTGAGAAAAAAGAGGATGTAAAACTGTTTAATTTTGGACGACCCCAAATAGTTGGGAGAAATGGCGAAGGACAAGAAAAAGATTTAAATTAATACTTGTTGTAATTTATATTCATACATACTCGTAATACAATATAGTATGTGGTGGAAGAATATAATTATTTATTCCATTTTCTAGATAATTTGTGTCTTATAACATATCAGTTATTATTTGATAAAGTTTACTTAACGACTTTTTAATGTATATATTAAGGGGAGAGTATGTCAAAATTCTACAAATTTTAATAATGGGGAAATTTCCTGCGAGGGAAATATCTTTATTCATCCTATATTATATTAAGTGTTAATTAATTTTAAGTAATTATATAAATATATGAGTTCCTTTTATTTTACACCCGAATCCTGAAAAACAAATTTACACCATCAGGTCGTTTAAGTAGATACATTGTTAAAAACTAGATGTAGTTTAATTAAAATATATTTTTTATTTAATTATAATTTTATTTATCATTCGGCAGTCTATGTAAGCATTTTGCAAGTGCTTACCGAAATGTTGTCGGTATCAAACGGGGGAAAAAAGTTATTAAAATAAAAAAATAAAAATGGTTTTATATATAGTTTTATAATAGTTTTTACACTGTACCTAAATAAATAAAGTATTTAGGTAACAACTTAAATTGCATATAAAAAATGTTTTGAGTTTATCCGCCTAATATATGAATATGAATACATATATTAGATAAGTATGAACTTTGATATAACCTAAATAAGATCGCTCCTCTGAGCTGAACACTCAAATATGCTACTACACAAGTTTTAGAATATAACTTTTAAGGAAACAAATATTTTTAAGTCAAATTATTTTGCCTCTACTCCTTAGTCAATATTGACAATCACCTGTTATTACAATATATAACTATACATTTTTATATAATAAATTACATAAAGTGTGACGTAATATTAGAGTTTATAAGTAGCTCTTGGTACCACCTACGTCTTATAAGCTATAATTATTTTTTTTGAATCAACATGCTATATACTTTTACAAAAACAAGCCATTTTAGTATATAATATTACCTTATTTTTACAAAAGTAATTATTTAGTTGATACTGTATCATAAGGTAATATGTAATAACTAATAATACTAATATTATACTATTATCATCAAATTATGTTATTTGCAAATTACTATAAACTGTTATTATAAAAAAATAGTTTGTAGTTCATTTATTTTAATACAATATATTAAGTAACTACGCTTAACAATATTATGTGACTAAAAATTGCATATGTTAGGATCTTGCAATAATGTATTTTGTTCAGGACCTTGTAAAATGTATGTACCTATATTGTTAATTAGTATAATATATAGTATTATTTAAATATGAATTATCGTACAAAGATATCAAATATATTTATTTTTATTTATTTATGTGTGATCTGGCCATTTTGGAGCTATATGAAATCCTGTTTTGACCAAATTAAAAAAAAAACACTGTCTATTTGAACGAGTTTTGACGTCTCATTTGAACTTTAACAACTCCTATGGACCGGTTTGGAGATTTGATTCAATATTTATAAGGAACCTACCTTTGCAATTATTATTTATATATATTATGAATATTTTTCATCAGGATTTGTGAATGTTATGGTTAAAAAGGCAGTCTAAATACAAATGTTGGAAGTAGGTCCATCGTTCCTTCGATTCTTAGACAGTATATATAGGTATATATATAACAGTATATACTGTTTCAATGTTTAAACTTAAAAGCAAAGATAAGTCATTGAATTCGAATAACGATTCTAAACGAAGATTAGTATAATATTATCTATTTAAAAATGAAATATTGGTAACCATTTGTTATTTTCTGATTTATAAAAGGTAGTTTTCCCTTACATTTAAAAAAATTACTGGAATAATCTAAAAAATCTCTCCTTAAAGTATCAACTAGAATGAATTTGTTGCTATCAACAAAAAAAATCTTTACACCAAAACTCCTGCTCGACTTAAAAAAGACTTAAAAAAGTGTATACAGACATGCATAAATAAAATAAAAACCCATCATCTTAAAACCTCTTGTAAAATAAATACATTTCTCGTATTACTCACAATCGAAAATACAATACTTACATATATATAATTACCTATATCCCAAATAGTTTTAAAATAAAATGAACATGATACTAAAATTCTACTGAAAGTTACTTTCAAAGATTTTTTCTAAATTTAGAACTATAATAATCAGATATAACATTATTCCCAATCCATACATAGATTTACGAAATAACTGTAAAAACTTAAAATTAAGGTTATAAAAAACTATAAAATTGCTCAATTTATTTTTCGATTTTTTCATTATGAATTCCTTTGAAAATAATTTATTTAGTCACATTTGAAGATCTTCATTGGGTATTCGTTTAGAAACTGTTCTAACTACCTACTTCTAGACTTATTAAATGGATTTATATAGGAACATATAGCTAGGTGAATAATTTTTTATTTCTATAATATTCTTATGTGAAAATCAATAATACACTGCTTATATTTATACACTTAAAATTAACTAAACCAATTTTTAAAATGTTAACTTTGTTAAGTTTATACAAAAACGATATTTTTTTTACACGAAAACAATTCTACTAGATCACACGTTTAAATCAATTTTATAGTTAACTAAACATTTTGAGTAGACAGCAAGTCAGAATCGTACATATTAATTTAGTTATAACTTATAGTTCATAGTGTGTGCAGAAAGCACTAAAGTAGACGTAAATTGGAAATTTCACTACCCACATATTATATTTACTGCATAATATCTATACCGTATACATATATTGATACCTACAGATTATCTTGATTACTTAGATAATAGTAGTGAGGTCCTAAAAGTACATTTGTAACTCTTATAGATCGCGACTACCATCTTATTTAAAAAAATTTTAACACGTTAGTCTTTAGGGGTTATACATATAGGAAATTTTTGAAATTTTTGGTGAGTTTGTATTGTGACATTGTAAGATAAGTTAGCTATATAGTATAGCTACTATCGTTAATGTGTGTATCTACGGGCTACCACTGTGTTGTCCTCATGTCCGCACCTGTACATTACTTGTACTATCGTGATTAAATAAAATAAAATATTTTATTTTATTTTCATTGATTTAAATCTAAAAGCCTGACAAAATTATGGGTACTTACAATATTCCGATTTTAATTATTAATACATGTTAGGATGCTGTATTTGCTATATGTAGGTTGATTACTAGATAATGTTGGGAATAATTTCTTCATAACACTCGTAGGTTTGTTCCAACATAGTGTTGTAAACTTTTGACGCATGCGCAGAGTGAAAGACGTGTTCCAGCGGAACAAATTGGAAACATCTACCTAACAAAATGTTTTCTGTTCCATCAGCGCTGTAACATGTTGTCAAGTTGTTGGAAACAAAGATTTTCTGTTACGAGTTTAACGTTTAGTCAAATGTTTCACCCATGAGTACAACGCCAACAGTTTTATAATTCTTGTTTGCTCTTGATTACTCAGTTGACACTCGTAGTGACAATTGATAATAATTAATTAAAGAAAATTGATTTCGACATTTGAACATTCATTTATTGTTGGATTGAAATACATTACATATTACCATTAATTAAATGAATGATATCACATATTACTTTTTTATGCGATTTAAAATTGAACCTAAATTGACGAAATTAATAATTAATTATAGTATATCACAATAAAACATTTATTAAGTTATTATTATTAGCAAGTGCTAAGCATAAACTTAGGTTAATATGGGTTACATCTTTGTTAATGGTAACAACCATAATCTTCCACAGTCGAAAACTGTTCCAGCTGATCACTATAGTCGCAAACTTGTTATTTTAGACGCATGCGCATTCATTATATGTTGCTATCAATGATAACTTGTTTATAACATTATGCTGGAACAAACCTAATATAAATATGTTTTATTTTCATATGACACTTATTACTGATTTCATGGTTTAGAAATTAGTAAATTTCCAAAAATTAAATCCCCTTCTTTTACAATTCTTATCAAAAATATAGAAATTATGTTTTCGACATTCTATAGTAAATAACTTTCAGAAACTTAAAATATTTTCATATTGAAAATCTAAAAACCTAAAAATTCTAAGTAACTTTAATTTTGTCTGCAGGATTTTAGATCTAAATCAACGAAATAATATATCACTTTCAACTGCATTAGTTAATAAATCTAATTAACTGCTATTTTTTAAATATGCATTTTAGTTTGAATATAAAAACAATTTTTACAACTATAAACGTTTGTCAATTAGCAAATTCAGAAAAAGTTAGTAGATACTGTTTTAATACCTTATAGGAATATGCAATATCACAAATAATACACAATGAACTTGACCGAATATCAACGTAACAAAATTGTATTTAAAAAGTATTTTGGATATTTTTAGGTGTAAAGTAAAATAAAATTTGGCTTATAAAAATAATTAATAATTATATTTCTTTTAGTTATAATAACATATAATAATTTGATCTATGGATTTTCATAATATAATAATAAATTATATTATTATAATTATTGTATTTGGTTTTTTTATTATTTATGATAATATAATATCAAATAATATAATCCCAATATCGTATACTTAATACTTGACTGAATATTAATATGGGCAAATATTTTTAAATTTACCTACAATAAATTATACAAATTAAATATTATAAGTAATTTTATATAGACTATTATTCGTTGTAGTTCAGTTAATTTATTAGAATTTCACATATATTTTATAAATCGTATAGATTTGATTAGATAAAAATCACTGTAAAAAAATGATATCATTTGGAAAATGAATCCAAGAATATCTAAAAAAAAATATTGGCAAGTAAGATATGGAAGCACTTCACTATTTGGGTGTCAGCAGGGGTGGAGGCATTTATCTCATTAAATTTGATACCTAAATAATATTTATTTACAATAGATAGGCATAATATACATAATTATTTCTGTCAACTAGATATTCAGTATAATTTCATCTCGTAATTTTCTTTACGTTTTGTACTTAAAGTTTTTTCTGAATCATTTTCTTCTGAAGAATAAATAAATACTTTTAAACTAATTTAATACATTAATCTAATGTCTAATAATATCAAATTTGGCATGCTCAATGTAGGTAGTATTTGAATATATATAGTAATACAAAAATATGAGTATTGATTATCATCCAGAATTTGAGGTAAATATAGTTTAAAATGTTTTGCAGTATGTAAATTATGTTTCAGACTTTTTTGTAAACAATAAATTGTTGAAAATCAAAAATCTCTTAATTGGAAAATTAATATAGGATATGCGAAAAAAACCTCAATGTGAAACCATTAGCTCCCTCTCTCCGTTCAAAATCTAAAACTTATATTTCTTATCATTTTCTTTTATTTCTTTAATAACCTAAAAATACCAATTTTATGAAAACTTTTAAAACTTGCAATTTTCCAAAATGTACGAGTATATAAAATTTGTTGACATTTTATTTTATTAACATATTATTATTTTGTGTATATACTCTGTGAAAATTTAAAATATTTATACACCTTTTTATTTTTAAATACGAGTGCAAAATAAAAATGTTATTGAAAAATTAAAATAAATAGCTACCTATACAAAAAAATTGTGACTATCAATTTTTGAGACTATTTGAATATAGTTACAATAATGTATGTTTACCTTGTATTAAAATAGGTCTTAAAACTCAATATTACTTCTTTTAGAATTTAAATATCTCGAAATTAAAATTTTTTATAAATAGCTCAAAATTTACCAAAAGGACTTTGAACATTTTGTCATTATCAGTATAGTACTAAATTATTTATTCAGTATAAAATAATTGAACGGAATTTAACTTTTTGAAAATGTAATCACGTTACTATAATATCATAATATAGTAGATAATACAAATAATACTTATGTATATGTAAAATATAAATTATAACAAATTTTCAATTTTTATAATTATTATAATTTATAATAAATTGTATTTTATTAAATGGATATGATGAATATGATAATAATAAAATGATATGATGAGTAAGATACCAATTAGTTTTAAAAGTCGTGTCCGTTTTTTAATTAAGTACTTAAGATAACGTCACACACCCAATTTTTAAGGGGTTTTATAAAGGCAATTTCTATGAAATTAGAAAAAAAATGATAAGCCAACAATTCAAAAATATTAAAATATATTGTCTTGTGTCAATACTATTTTTAATCGTAAAATTACAATATTTGTTAAAAACCATGTTTACGCATTTTTTATTTTTATGAACATGAGAATATTGTAGTAAGATGAATTGAAAAAAAATTATAAAAAAAATCATGTAGCGACTGATGTAGCTGATTTGTGATATATTCATTTTTACACGTTTTATGAATTGTTGAAAAAAATAATATCAAAAAAATCGAGATGTTAAAAACTGATAAAACGTGTAAAAATAAATATATCAAAAATCGGTTACAGCGGTCGCTACTTCGCTAGACAATATTGTTAGCCAGAATTTGTTTTTTATTTCGCTTTTTTAACATATATGACTATAGATATTTACGAGTATACCCATAATGACAATATACTTAGATTGTTTGAAAAAAAAAAAGAAAAGAAAAACGTTTTACTCTATTTTATACTATTTACTAAAGATGCGACTGACTAATAAGGATGAAAATTCTGATATTATTTTGTTTTGTGTTTGTTACATGCCTAGTGTAGCCATAGCCTTATATTACAGTGGAGTAGTGAAGGGTATACGGCGTATACGTACCCATAACGTTGAAATTCTAATATCCGTGTAGAAAATAAAATAAAATGAATACCCGTGTATACGATCGTATCCTCTGATAAAATATTACTTTATTCAAATAAATAATCAGTATCTAATCATTTAACTGTATTTTTTTAAAGCATTTGTTTCTGATTATAGTTTATAAACACTAAATTTATTTTAATTAGAAAACTGATGAGTATAGGAAAATAACTAAATAAGTTTAAAAAAAGTATTAACAAGTATCCAGTCGTATCTAGATTTTTAGGCTTAAAATTCACGACGGCACGAAATTATAACAAGCGTTACGTTTTTTTTCTTACACGGTTTGATACGTTACGATATATAACAAAATTCAACCTTGAAAATCTAGTAAAGGCGAATTTACTATAGAGCTTTTACTATAGTGCGGTTCCGTTTAAACTGTTTACTATTTTCACCAGTTTTTTTTTTTTTTTTTTTTATAAATGTTCCAATTTTCTTGTCTAATTAATTAACGCTGCCACGTTACACGCTAAAAGCTCTAGTGTGAATCCCCCGACACAAGTAAACTCTACGAGACGTTAAATAATACTAAGAGAACCTACCTAAATTTATAAATTCTGTTGCGAAATTGAAGCGTAAATATACCCAAAACATTATTTAAGACTACACCATTGCTTATAATAATATGATAATACCTTCTTAACGCAGTACATCGAAAATGAATTTATTCGGCGCGTTTTCGCGATTAACCCGGTTATATGTTGTTTCGTCTTATCAATGACCACAGTCCATTTGATCTGTGGTTCCCGATCGAAACCGATTGTTCATGGAATTCAGTGACCAAATATTATTACATTCGGTTAATCGCGAACACGCACCTATATTATTCGCGCAGAATGTTTGGATCGGACCTGGGGCGCGAATTATTCGCGAGTAGTACCGTATATACACGATATGTGACACGGACGCAGGTGGGCGCGGTGCGAGTCTACGAATCCCCAGAGAAACCGGTCTACGAACATCGCGCCCATTGTGCGTGACCTTGGTCTTGAAAGAAAAATCCGAGACTCCTGTCACCTTGAACTCCGCCCGGTGCCCGCCCGGTGCCTGCGCGAATTCGCCCGAGTCAGCTCGGTGCAGCGACGCCCTTGACCCACACTATTATATTATTATATTATATTATGCATGAACCATTCCACTGTACGATGATACGACTATAATATGCCGAATCCGTGTGTCGTTCGAATTATTCGACCGTATTTAACATGATAATTATAGACTCGAATTTTTTTTTTTATCATCATTATCATTATTATTTCGAGTCATTTAACGCATTTTTTTTCTTTGACCGTCCGATGATTTTTCCATAACCATAAAACACACGTTTCTCGGCGGCGCATTTTTACAATAGTAGGTATATTATATGTTTAGGAATGTCTTGCAAATAAAAAAATAAACATATCGAATTTCGACAATATTTCTTTATCTAATACGTATCATTTTAACCGGCTATTCCAACGCAGAATATTTCTACGTATGTATCGAATGTAGGTATCAAACCATCAGTTTATTATTTTCGAGCATTTTAATGTTAATTTACAATTATTATTATAATATTATGTCCGCACACTGAATGGACGAAGGGAATAACTTTTAGTCCATATACATTACTATCCCTTCTTCTAAACTTCTTCTTCTTCTTCTTCTCTACTAAAGGCCTTACCTTGTCTGGTTTTCTTTTCTTCTCTGTTAAAAGCCAGTCTTTTCACGTCTACGTATCGACTACAGTCAGCTTGTCTTATATTTCTTCTATATATGCCTTCCTCGGTCTGCATATACCCTTCTGTCCATTTATTATTCGTCCTTCACATATATTTGTCATAAACCAATTATGCCTCAGTAGGTGACCGAACATTTTTCCACTTATTTCATTTATGGCGTTTAACAGAATTCTTTTTTCCCCTACTTGGTTTAATTCATTTACATTACTTTTCATTTCCGTCCAACTGATATTCAACAATCTTCTCCGCGTCCACATTTCCATAGACTTTAAGTTCTAATAAATAATAACTCTGGATTCGATATTTTAAAAGAAATAATAATTTTGGAATCATTTTTTTTTTAAAAAATGTACTCATGGACACAATAATTTACCGATAAAACGAATATTTTTATGTTAAAAAAAATTAATCACGATATAATTATAAGCTTTTTTACATTTAAAACAAAAATATCATGCTGTTATTATGCTGATTATTTGTAAGTACTTCTCGAACGTACGTAGGTACTCAATTAGTTCAAATATTTACAAACAATCGCTGCAATCAATTAATCGACGATTGCCTAATCTTTAAACATTTGAGTGGTAAAATTCGGTTTTCATTCCAAATTTATTTCTATACTCTGTATTGGCATCCATATAAACAATTAGTTTACTGTGTTGTTTCGTAGTGAACGATAATATCCTGTTTGTCGTAAATGCATATAAGTATAAATATTTGGCATATAGGTAGTAGTAATAATGTTTTTCTCTAGCACTTTTTATATTATATTGAAATGTTTGCCTTCAAATTACAATATATTATATTGAATTATACGGGAATGAATCTTATATATTAATAGTCTTTTACGACAAACGTTTTATTGAATTTCTGATATTTGAACGATTTTTCTCAAGACAAGACATCATATATTTATGAAGTATGTATTATAATTTAGAAAGTACCCTATACTCTTTAGACATAAGAAATAAATTTTTTTCTACTGTTATAAATTAAATTTAATAATATCGTTAAAATATTATTCAATTATTTTCGTTATGAAACTTAGACTTTCATGAATTATAATTATTCGTTATAATTTAATCGGTTAGTAGTTAAAACTAGGAATGAATTTTAGGAAAACACACATAGGGTATATTTAAAAAATAATTCGTTTTATTGTTTTTAAGTTTTATATAGGACGTTATTAAAAAAAAAATATTAGTAAAATATATTACTGACTTAGGTTTGTTTCGAGGTAAAATACATATTTATATGTATTTGTTTTTAAACATTTTTTTTATAATACCTGTAATCTATATACCTATAGAGATTAAAAAAAAAATCCAAAGAAATGATTTCATAAATCATAAATTCTAATCTTTATGATTCGTTTGTAAAAAAAAAAATTTTCTCTTATATAGAGTAAATATAAGTAATATCATTATAATTAACAACTGTCTAGTAGAATATAATATTATGAACATTTATGTATACAAACCCCATATTGTTTGTTCAAATGTCAGATGATTTTATACGAATTTATAACATAACTTTCCAAAGATTATGGTGAATAATATTGATTCAGCATTAATCGATTTAATAACTAAAATATCTGGTGAGCTTTTAATGTAGGTAGGTACTATATAATTAAACATTCTCTTAATATATTTGTACTTTATTCTACCAATCTACTGACTTCAGACTTCGTTTGATGTAATTTAAAAATTATATAGGAACGATTTCAAGAACATCAATATAGCATTGTAATGTTGTGTTTTATATAATAATAATATTATATAATTATTTAATAGTAAACGACGAAATATGTGACGTGAAATAAATAAATAAAAGTGTAAAAAGTAATCAAATTGTATATGTCTATATTAACCAATAAGTTTTTATTATTATTCATTATTATTGAATATTGAGTTTTAATTATTTATTTTATTTTATTTTAATTATTTTGTGAACGTTTTATGTTTGTTTATCTAATTTAATTCTATTATAGTAACGTTGCTTATAGTATTCAAAACATATTTTTATTTTTGTCTTATGTGTATAAAAAAAATATGTTTGTGTTTACAAATAATATAAATCGAATATAAATTAGTCAGCTATCCCATAACACAATTTCAAACATCAAAATTACGTACCCAACACTTTATTTAGTTAAATATTTAGACTGTCATATTTGGGTGTATACAAATCAAATTAAAAATAATGTCAATATAGGAAATCTTTAAGAACCAAGTTATTAATAAATCGACGCACGCTAACGAGATAAATTTAAGAGGACGCCACACCCACAATTTTTTAGTGGAAAACATGCATTAGTATTTCTCATTTTTATCAACTTACAAACATACTAGAAATATGAAACGAAAAATAAATTATAATGAACAACATTATCTAGCGACTGAAATAGCCAATTTTTGAAATATGAATTTTTACACGTTTTATAAGCTGTTAAAATATAGATTTTTTAATTTTTTCAACAGCTTATAAAACGTGCATATATTATAAAGCGGCTCCATCAGTTGCTAAATAATTTTGTTCTTTATAATTTAATTTTTATTCATCTTTCTACAATATTCTCATGTTGATAAAAATTAAAAATTCGTAAACATGTTTTTTTTAACAATCATTAATTAATAATAATTAAAAATGGCACTGACAAAGGTCTATTTTTTAATTTATTTTATAATATATTTAAATATTTTTATTTCGTTTGATTTTCATTTTTCTTCAAATTTAATAAAAATTGCATATACAATACCCCTTAAAAATCGGGTGTGTGACATCCTCTTAATAATTATGTATGTAAATGGTGAGTCAAAAATCATAGGTGGACATTAACAAGATAATTTATTAATTTTTATAATCATTCAGATAAGTAAACATTTAAATGACTAAATTATTATTAGTCTGTATTTTAATATTCATACAAATGTACAATAGTTGTGTAGATTGCAATATTTATATATTTTTATAATAATTCAGTTATTTACCAATGACCTGATTTTGTTTATTTTACAATTCCTTCCATCAATTTACGATAATCGACATAGTTAAACATTGTTGATTAATTCCGATTTCCGGATAAATGTCATGACTGTTGTTCTATTGTTCATTTGTATTTCAATTCTTTCGAATTTAATATTGTAGAGTTATATAATTCATATAAATATAATATTATTTTAGAGACATTTATTTCGACTATTTCAGTCAAATATAATTAGGAAAAATCGGTAATCAAATAAGTAACTTTTATTTAATATTAAAAAAAGTAAATAGTAGTTCATTGTTGAATAATTAAAAAAAATCTCGAGATTTGAGTCCTAAATGTTAAAAGTAAATTTTATAAATTTACTTTTTCTAAACCGAGTTAAGTTATAATTTTTTCGATATTTACTTTTACTTAACCAATTGAATTTATTTTTGGTGAACTTTTAACTTTTAACTGAAAGCATTTAGGCTAACTTAACTTAACCTAATTTAGTTAATTTCCCATTAAATTGTCCACTTTTTTCAAAAAACTATAGTTAATTGCTAAAATGTAATTTATGTTTCTTCTTATAATTATCATAACAATAAAAAAAAATTAATTAATAAGAAAAACAGTTTTAAGTGTTACTAGCAAAATGCAAAGGGTTTGCGTATAAAAATTTGGAATTTACATTTTAATATATATTAAATAAGTACTATTATAAATTAAATAATATTATAATATTATATTTAATATAATATTTTTATTCTGACCGAGCTTGGCTAAAATCAGAAATATAATCATATAAAGTGCTTGGATCATTCCCTTTTAAATATTATGGAAAATTTGTATATTTTTTCAAAATCAAAATTTATGATGTTTTGATGGAGTAAAATCGTCTATTTGGATGAAAAATTCACATTTTTTCGTGGTTAAATAGCTGACATATACACATGGATACTTTGGATATGGGTTTTCTAAATACGTATGCCTCAAATAGTACAAATTCGTGCAAAGAAAGCATAAATTGCTTAAATAATTCTCCTTAACAATGATTTACAAATCTTGATGCAGTGATATAAAATAAAGTACATGAGCAGCACTCAAAAGTTGTATTTAAAAGGAGTTTCAATTATAAGATGCGGTAGATGTTGTACTCAAGTTAGATTATTATAGGTAGCAAATAAAAATTAAATACAATTTTTTTTTAACTATAATATTATTATTATTGATTTTAGTATTAGAAGTAAACAATTTATTCGTATAATATGCTCGGAATGGTTGAATATTCAATTACCTTTATGCAAAATAAATTTTCAATTTTTTATTTCTAGTTTAATAATTAATTAAAATCAAATATTTATGATTACACTTTTTTAAAAAAAAAATGTTTTTTCTATAACTATCATAACTTACAATTTATATTATCTAAGTCCATATAGAAGGATTGATCCTCATAATTCTCATTGTAAATACGTAACAGTTTTGTGCTGTCTACATAATATTATTAGTCACCAAAATATATGTTTAAAAGATTAAAAATCAATAAGATTATATTTTAACTTAATATACATGTTACACTTATAGATATTAGTGATAACCAAATATTCGCATAACGTAAAATCAACGTATTATAATATAATTTGATAAGTAAAATATATAAAAAAATGAATAAAAAAAATATCTAAAACAATATACTTTCATTTATAATTATAGCCAGATTTGTGCCTAGGTTATACGAGTCGAGGTTGCAGGCTGAAACTTAAATATTAAATATCATTTATAATCAATAATTGAACATTTAAAACTAAATTTTTAAAACAATGTAAAAACAAATTGATAATTTAATATTATGTAAATTTAAAATTATTGATTACTTATCATTAATTGTCGTATATTTTTTAATGATTTTTATTTAAAAAATCATATAATAATTCCTTTAGATGTAATTACATTTTATCGAAATTATTTTGGCACTTTCACTTTAGTAGCTTAGGGTCGTCAAAAAATAAATCCACTAATAAATAATATTAATATAATAATGTAACAGAACGAAATACAAAATAGGCATTGGACGTTATAAATGAAATGTGGTAAATTTCATTATACGTTATATCCCTATTTGTGTTTTCGTCCTATGACAGTTTTTATGTAACTAAATATATTAACCTTGTGTAGCTAAAGATCGCTCGACGTTCGTAAAAAAGAACACGTTCAAATTAATATAATTTAGACTCTAGAGGTTTATGAAATTAGCAAATTTTCACTATTGCAAACACACATATTATATTACAATCTCGTATTTTTTCCAAGCTGAGATATGCAATTAAATGAAAAGGGCTGAACCATTAAGGTGTCCCGACAATCAATATCAAGCGTATAACAGATCAGATTGAAATACCAATAAAATAATAATATAATAATATAATAATATAATAATATAATAATATAATAAGATATTATAATATAATATTGTATGTAGGTATATTATATATTTCCTAATAATACAATATTTTGGGATTATATTTGAAAAATTAAATATTATGACAATTAATTGGTTTACATTATTCGTATATAACATATATTTTGATCAAATTATCATACATTTTGTTTCGATAAAAGTAATTTTATATATAGAATTTCCTATGTTATTGGGTTATAATTTTTAAATGATTTTTGTAATTGGATGACGTTAGATGTTAAATATAAGTTTTATAATATTCAATAGGTATGTAATATGTAATAAGCAATATGATATTTCGTTGATTTTATACTATATTTATTTTTATGTATCAAATTTTTGATTTAGTAATATTTTATCTTTATTTAACAATGGATAATATTTAGATTTTGTTGCATATTTTTCATGTACGTTTTTCTCTGTAGAAAGACCTTTTACTAAATCTTTTTTTTCATCTGCTTTTGACATGTGGGAAAAGTCAGATGTTCTTAGATTTAATTTAGGTATCCTGGCACAGTGTAATATAATAATATAATATTTTGTATTTATATTGTTTAATACATTATGCTAAATTGTCGTCCCATATGAATCTTTTAAAATTTAAATATATAGCACCAAAATTTGGTTCTATAATATGTTTAGTATATCATATGAATATATTTTATTTGCATCGATTGCTTTATTCGAAACAAAATTATTATATAAATGTATTTTATTTAAATCGATTACTTTATTAAAAACATTATAATAATATTATAATGTTAATATAAATATAGGATTTATTTGTATTCCTCCACAAAGTCTTTGTGTATTTGTTCTTTTTCTATGATTTTAATTGTATCCATAGTTTTTAATTCTTTTGTACAATTATGTATATTTTTTATATTTATATTTATATTTTCATGTTAATTGTGGAAATTACTTATAAGTATATTTATTTTACTTTTATTAAATATTTCGTATATCATGTTTTTTATTATTACAAAGATTTATATTAAGATCTACCAGTCTAATGGTTCATTGGTTATGTTAGTTTTAGATATCGCTTTATATTTGTATCCATCTTTTATGGAAGCACTTTTTAGGTTATATACATTTTCATAAAGATCTAAGTATGAAATAGGTGAATCATATTTATCTTTATTAATTAAATAATATATCGTTCTATGTTTTTTATTGATTGTGGTTATTTCACCTGGTACCTATTAATTCTAAATTTTCAAGAATGAATGACATATTTTCATATTTTTGTGTAATTTTTTTGGATAATTGTATATTATGTTTTAAATCAGCTGAAATATATTGTACAATTGAATATTCAGGTGAAGTTTTTAATATGTTGATATTGTTTTCAATTATATTTGTTGAATCTACCATTTGATTTTCAAAAGTATCAATGTTTTTTGTTGTTTGTGGAAATTTATTGGACATTGTTTTGATATTTGAATTTATAATTTTTTTTGTTATTATTGAACTCATTTTCATTTTTAGAGTTGAAGAATAATGCAAATCTCTTTTTGTGCATTAAACCTATTTGCAGGTTTTTGATTGTATATTGATTTTTGGAATAGAAATTTCAGAAGTATCTTTTGTTATAAATTACATATTAAGTTCAATTTAAATTTTTGACTATTATGATTATTTTTATGACAATGTCTGCATTGTGTTTAATATTTTAAATTGTAATAAATTGGTTTCTATTGTAATTATTGTAATTATTTTTATTTTGGTAATTGTTAAAATCGTTTAATCGAGTATTATAGTTATATTGAGGATTTTGGTTTGAGCTTAATTCTGAAAATGTATTATTGTTTTTATAACTATTTGTATTATTAGCATGCCGATTGTCATTATAATTTTTATTAAAATTCATGATTTTAATATTGATACTAAATTTGACATTTTTGATAATTGTTGAAGTTGATTTTGTTTTTATTTTTATTTATTATGTTAATATGTTCCCTAATTATTTGAGATTTAATTTCGTTAAGAAATTGTGGTGTTTTAAAATTTGTCATTATTCAGTGAATTCATATTTTTTGATATTCTTTTTTAAATCTTGTAAGTTATTATTGTCTAGAATTCTTACCTACCTAGCAACTTCTGGTTTTAAACCTTTAATTATATTATACGTGAGTTCTGTTTATGACTTATTCGAGTATATTTGATTGCATACATTTTCCATATCGTTTATATATGAAGCTATAGACTCTTCAGGTTATTGATTTAGTTTTTCTAAAATTATTTTAAGCGTGTGTTTTTGTTCTTGATGTTCGAATTCGAAACGAAAGGCGTTTTCTATACTTTCCTAAGTAGCATTTGGATTAATTTGTTCAAAATTGTCTAGTTGATGTAGGGCCATTTATACATAAGATCATTGATTTTTTGTTCAGTAGACCAGCCATTAATAGTGCTTGCTTTATCATATTTTCGAATAAAGGAACCTACATTTTCGTGAATAGCCCCGGAAAATTTGATTGATTTGTAGAATGATATTTCGTCAGACATTTTAATCTAATTTTGTTGTATAAATTCTTTATTAAAATGTTCGACATTTATTACATAATTTATTTATCTGGAGATAATTCATTTTATGTTTAAAATTGTTGGAGGTTCACTTAGGTAAATGGTTTTTGTTTTTATATTGATCGAATAAAAAAATGAATTTGTCTAATTTTTTATATTTCTAAAAAATTTGGGCATATGTGTTCTTATAAAAGCGTTTTTGATTTTTTTTTTATATATTTATTAAGTTAAAATATTATACTTTCAAAAAAATTTGATTAGGGGTTTCTTTGTGAAAAGCGTTTTTAATTTTTATCTATTAATTATTTTAATATGTTCGTGTGGGAAATAAAATACAAGTATATACGATAATAATTTTATGAGTTATAATATTAAATTTTTGAATGTTATAGTAAATATTTTGTCCTTAATTGTATATTGTAAAATTATATTCCTAAAATATTTTAAAATATTTTTTATTAGTTATTTTTGTTTTTATGGATGCTAATTTCACAATTTGTCTAAATGAATACTTTGTATACTGCTAGTAAAAATATGTCGAGTTTTAAATTTCTTCTGGAATTTAAGATATTTAGGCTTTTAATGAACAATAATATAATTTTTACTATTTGAGTATTGTTGAATATGTTTATATTGAGTTGTTTAATATTGGCCATTTGGATATATGAATCGTATATAATTTATTCTTTCATGATCTTAAATTTAGAATAAATCTAGAAATACATTTTGAAATGTTTTGGAAAATATGGCATTTCTAGAAATTATGCATATATAGGTATAGTTAATATAAACCTAGCTAAAAATTACGAATATATTTACGTAAGAAATGAAGATATAGAATAAATTACGCATAAATTCATGTGAAAATATAGATAAATAGGCAGGTATTCATTTTATTACAAGTGCATTTACGTATGAAATGTAGATATATGTGTTGAAAAATTACGCGTTAACTCACGTGGATATATAGATATTAGATAGGTACTCAATTAGTGGCGAGAGTTAAAATATATAATAATATATTATTATACGATTTGGAATTTGGATAGTGGATATTTTAGAAAAAAAATCGTGTGTATCTTTGCTAAAATAAAGACAAAAGCAGTGTTGGGCGCCATTTGTAATAGAACGAAATTATTTTATTTCATGTAACAGCTGTTCCATAATAGTATTGTATATTTATATGGTTATATAGGTATATAAACGTAGGTATAGGTATATATTACAATAATATGAAATATTACTTAATATTATTACAGTAGGTAATTTAATTTATTGAATTTCTATACTATGCACAAATTATATTATACTTCAGACGATAATGACATGTTGTATTTCATATTGTCTCCTTAAGCATTAATGATTCATTCGTGAATATTTTAAAATTGTGATTTTGTCGAGTTGTGAAATTTTTTTGAATATAATAAAGTATTATTTATAATTATTACTATTTCTCGAAATTCATATTTTTTTTACAATTTTGATTATAGTATTATACAGTGGTTAAAGTGGAATATATTTGCAGGGGGGACTATAGCTAATGCAAAAAAAAGGCGTTCCCTGAACCAGTACGGTAATATTTTGAAAATATTTGTATAAATTTAACTTTTAATCCATGTTATTATTGACCTAATTTGTAAAAATTTATCACGGACGTATATACCTATTATTATGTATAATGTACATACTCTGTGGTTATAACTTTAAAATACGCATATTAAGAGGATTATGCTATACCCGCATTTTCTGTCTCCGTCCATCTAATTGGCAATATAGCAAAATTATACAACGTAAAATTGAAATTATGGCATTTTGGTTAGATTTAGAGCTTAAACACCTATTATCAAATTTAACGAGAAGAATAATTTCGAGTGAACTTCACGGGCTTTTTGAAAAATATTGTCAGAAAAAAAAAGTTAAGGCATTTTTAGTTTTTGATATTTTTAAATAGCTTTAACTTTTTCATCAGACGATATTTTACTAAATGCCCATGATGTTCACTCGAAAATATTCCTTGCTTTAAATTATAAAGCAATTATATTTAATATATAAAAATATATTAAAATATAATACTCTAAATTTAACCTAAACGCCAAAATTTTAATTCTGCGTAGTGTGATTTTGCTATATTATCTGTTAGATAGACAGAGACAAGAAATGCGAGTGTAACATCCTCTTAAGGTGCGAGTCGCATCGTGCCACCGTCTGTGTCCAACGTCTGGCCGGCTACGCTTTTCTATATAGGTATGTATTCATTATTTCTTTTTTATGTTCGTTCTGGGTACAAATGGAACCTTTTGGCCATTGTAGTTTTATTTTAGGGTGATTATGGAATGTTATCACAATTTTGGCGGGTATCACTAAAAACTATTTTACGTTACCCTGATGAAAATAAACCACCAGGGGCGTTTGCATCAGAGGCCACTTTTCATTCTCCCGGCTATAGTCATATTATTATATCGTTTTCTAGTAATATATAATCAAATTCGAAATCAAATCAAATGATGGTGTATTCACATGATAAAATATTTTTACGGTGTATTAATGTATTATCTAAACGAGTGCATATATATATAAAAAAAATACTACGATGAATTATACACCGAAACCGATAGAAAACGGCATTATAGTAAATACTTTTAAATTTCGACTTTCGTTTGGTCTTAAACAGATAGGGCAAAGGAAGGATGAAACCAAATTTGGGTAGGGCGTGTGCTCTACCTTTCCTCTCCTAGCAACGCCACTGTATTTATCCTTGAATTTATCTTTTGCAACAATTCAACCACTATATATATTGTTATAGGTATTACTTACTTACATTATTATTTATTATACATAGGTACCTATATGCATATAATCACTTGTTCACGAATGAATTATAAAGTTTAATGTATGTGTGTATATACTGTGTATATATATATATGCATAGAACAATCATCCCTTTTATTACTTGACTGTACAGCTGTGTACACTGTACATATATGTATATCGTAAATATATTATATATAATGTGCTCGGTCGCAGCAGTTTAAGAGACAATAAATCTCAACGTATTTCAATGCAGATTAGCCGACATTCCCGAGATTTCAGGTAGTCTTCCCAGAGACGAATCATCTCCTACTGCAATAATATATATTTTTCTTTATTCTTATACTCGTATATAGTATAAATTCCCCAACGTTTTCACGCGGTTCTTTGCAATAAGTATAATACATACCTAGGTAGACATTGATGTATATTTATTGTATACACATCTACAGTATATAATATATGTATATGAAGTACATAATATGTAGGTAATCGCGCACTATAATATATAGGTGTCACAATATTAGGTTAGGTTATATTAGAAAAACTCATCGCACAGAGTGTAACAGAACTAATTGACAAATGCAATGACTTATTATTATTATTTTTTTTTGTAATTATTACTAGAACCCTGTGCTATAATTTTTATATTTTATTTTATTACAACTAAAAATAAAAAAATTAATTTTTGTTTTCAGAATCCAAAATAGCTATTTTATACATTTATATTTAAAAAAAAATTGATGTTAGAAATGTTTAGTTTAGTTTAGTTTAGTTTAGTTTAGTTTAATAATGAATCATTAATTTTTTACAACTTTTTGAAGTTCAAGAAATTTCTCTCATTTAAAAGCGGCACAAAATTGCCATTTTAGTAAACTTGAAATTAAACATTTCTAATATTAAAAATTTTAAAAAAAATGTTAATACAATGGCTATTTTGGATTTTGAAAAAATATTTTAATAGAACGCTACCCATAGGTACATTTATTGTCTGTGTCTTATACATGCGTAACATGGCAAATTTACGTATCTACCCCATTCTTACTATGCATTCAAAAAATTGAGTTATTTAACTACTTATAACTTGTTAAAAAATAAACAAAGTTTACAGTTTATTTTCTCCTCTAAAACGTTGATAATAGGTAAATTTACACTTATATTAATTCTAAATAAACTGTAGTAAGAATGTAGTACGTAGACTTGCTATGTTATGCGTATGTAAGACAGAAACAATAAACGTATGGAAAGCGTCCTCTTAAATACAATTATTTTTATTTTAAAAACTATTAAAAATTAGTATAAAAATCGGTAAACACTACTGTGGTAAAATTCTTCATGAATCTAAAAATATTAATGCTATGCGGCATGACATTTTCACTACAAACGTACCTATATACGTAAAATATTAATACAAAAAACTTTCGAAATATTTTATCCATTTTTGGGCTATTTATAGCAATATGAAAATTTGAGATATTTCATTCATAATAGGCTAAATTTAAAGTTTTTTAAACCTGAAAATTTAATAGTGTTAAAAGCATGCCATTCTAGCTATATACAAAAATTTTATCTGTTCGTATAATTAATTGTACCACTCCATTAACCAATGACGAGCTATACGATTCACGTGTCACGATCAAAGGTTATTTGAACAATATATAAACTCAAACACTAGATATTGAATTAGGATGAAAAAAAGTAATAAATCTTAAGGAAAGTTATGTATGTGTAAAAAGAAATACATTTTAGAGTTTTGTAAAGTAAGACAAACAGCTAGAATAACAACCGTACACTGAATATTGAATAAAGAGAAATGAAATAGAGAAAAAGTGGGTTCAACGTCTATTACAACACGAACTGTATGGTCGACTGTAACATGCGTGAAATTTGCCCAAAGATGTCCCGTTATCATTACCTCCTGAATCTTACACATATACACAAACCGCGGTACCTTCAGCAACCGTTGTATATATTGTGTTAGTGTACATTCAGTAGGCGAGAAAAGAACGCTCGCGATAGTGCACGCAATCCTTTTATAAACTCGGCCAGGAAGGCCAGTTATCCCCACTCAAAATTGCCCCCTCTATGAGAGTTATGAAACATATGTGTAGTGATGATGAGCGGTGTATCGTATTAGTCAGCTGAATATTTATTTATTCCATGTAACAGCTGTTTATTTCATTGATACGCACAAAACATATTCATGCATATATATATATATGACAATTATATTACATAATATTATCATATTATTATATATTATGAGTTAAGTATATCCACCAAAGCTTCGCTCAGAATCTTTTTTCAGAAAGAAATTATTTATCATTGCTTATAAATTCAATATATCCGTCATCATTATCCTACCCAACGTGCGAAGTGCTTCCCGGCTCTTCTTATTTTTAGCTGTAAAAATAAATAAAACATAAAATACAAAATATAATAATTATAGTGCAGGGTTCTAGTAATATTATAACCAATGCTAGGCTAGGTTAACCTAGGCATTAATGAGTTAATAAAAAATTCAAGTTAATTTTAACTACATAAAAATAAAAACCCAATTTCTACAAAATAATTTGTGTTAATTTTAACAAATACGTAACAATGTTTTCATCTTCAGTGCTAAACAACTACTAAGTTAGATAAAAACAAATTATTTTATAGAAATTCGGTGTTTTTATTTTTATAATATTAATTTGAACTTTTAACTTAACTTTATATATTGGATTTTTGTTGACTTAACTGATTAACTTATTTTTGGTTATATTAACTATTTAAATAACGAGTTACTTTTAATTAAAACTAAATGACGTTCATTTTGAAATGATTGATACATTTTGATTTCATATTGTGTCTATTGTCAAAATGATTGAATACAAATGAAGGTTGTTTCTGTCGTTTCTAATAATTATTATATTATAAGAATTATTTATTTGCCGAAAATATGAATAAAACAAGAATATCCATATATTATTAAAATAATCTCATCGTATTATATATTGAGGAATATATTATATTTCCCATCAATAAACAATATTTAGGGAGGCACTAATTAACAATGAGCAATTTCCATTTGTTAATATTTTGAATTAAACGTCTATTAGTTGTTAATTTTAATAATAATATTATTATAAATACATTGTAATATTTTCAATAATATTATGTTAATGATTTTTAAAAATGTTTAAATTAAATGCTTAAAGTTAAAAAAAGAACAGTATTTAAAAAAAATTATGGTTACTTAATTATACGTGTATAATGTATATCTGAAATGTTATATTAATTTATACAAAAAAAAAAAATAAAAAAATAACCCAACTTAATCGTTAAGCAAAAAATAAGTATTAACTTTAAACTTTTACTATTTGTTTTATATTAATTTGACTTAACTGAGTTAAAAAAAAATGATTAACTTGCCCAGCATTGATTGTAATAAAAAAATCTTAAGAAGATTGAACAGAACAAGTTATTGCATCTGTCAAATAGTCCTATTGCGTCATGTATAATTTCCCGTTCCGAGAATAAGACAATTTTTCGTTCGCGTGTTATTAGCTTATACATAGTATATTATTATACCTATACAGTATACGTCGTATAAGCATTTTCGTTTGAAAGCTTTTAACCCTTTTTTACCGCCATGCACCTGCCGAGACGTGTATACCTAAGTACCATTGTGCCGATGTCTCCGAGAGACACCCGCGCGTTTGCAAAACGTGCATACACAATCAACGCATATTATTATAATTTATAATACATATTTGCATATACATTCAGCTGCAGTACCTATCTGTCAAAATGACATAAATACACCTTATATTACATCATATAGGTATCGCTACTATTTGGTATTACCTTCACACAATAGGTACCTTATATATATAAATTATAATTCCATATCCTTATGACCTTACTTCATTTGAAGTTCGTATAGATGTGAACTATACATTATAAAACACGCGTACTGCATAATATATATTACTATATCTATAAAACTATATCATTATCATTGCATGATTCTTACTTTATGCAGATGATGTAAAACTATTCTTTGCGGTAAATTCCTTAGACGATTGCTATATCTTTCAGGATGAACTATTTGCTTCAATACGTTGGCTGAACTCTTTGGGGTTAGATTTAAACGTGCAAAAGTGTGAGTTTATGTCCTTCTCCCGAAATCACAACCCTCTCTGTTTTACATATATGATTAATGGTATGTCAATCAGACATTGTTTTGTATATTTAGTTTTATTAGTTTTTCTTTTTTTTATATACCTATTAAATTTAATTATCTACGATTGGAAAGTAATATTCAATTGCATAAGTTGTAGAATAATATAAAATAAACAATCACTTATATAATAGATAAGAATTACGTAGGTACGTAGAAATATTAGGTGTAAAGCGTTATAAAGCGTGTAAATTTACGTATGGCGCAGGTGTGCGACCGCTGCGGCGCGGGCACTGCCATCTGGTTCTAGTGTTCCACGTAGGTAATTATAATATATAACGCAACAGTCAATATCCATTGAATGAATAAAGTATGCTCTCGTCAGATTATACGTCCGACCGCAAAGCGCTGCTATAGAGGCTTGGCTATGAACCAACGCCGCCGCCGCCGCCGCGATATGAAATACAATGCCATCTATTGAGCGTTTATTCCGTTCACTGTTGAGTATCACGTCCTCTTAACTCTAAAAAAGACTTTGGTATCATTTACACTGAGGTCACGAGTTTAGCGAGGCTCGTTTCTCCCACCACCACGCAGCGACGGGCGAATTTTTCCAGTCGTTCACACCTGGGTTATAATAATATAAACACTCGTCTGAAAGTCGTTGTAAGAATAATGTGCCGTTCCGTAGCCGTAAGCTACTACACCGATGTTCTGCTCGTTAGCCACGTCCACCGTGCGTGACGACAAGTCATCTCATATGAATCAGACTATAAAAAGTTTTTTATTTAGTTCTTAAAAATGATATCCGCAAGATGGCGTCCATCTTAAAATAGGCATTCGTTGAGGCGTCTTTTAAAGCTAAACATGAAATTTCACAGGATTTCTCAAGATATTTGTGTCACCTCTTCTCGTATTCTTTGTTTGAGATCATCAAGTGTCCTCGGTATTGTTTGGTACACTCTACTCTTAATATACTCCCACGGAAAAAAAATACAAGCCATTAAATCCTTTCCGAATCGCATAATTTCGCAAAATGGGGATATTTCATGCCCCCCTCCATTCATTTGATTGATCGTCAAAGATACAAAATGAGAATTAGTAAAGGCCATCTGTTCAACCAAAGAAAAATTATAGAAAGAAATTTGTGATTGAACCCCTATCGAATTGTGATGAGCAAAATGAGCAAGAAAATTCCGATACCAGAACACGAAATTGCAGGTAGGGTGCAATCAATATTCCAAGAGTTATTCCTGAAGCACTAGCCCATAGTATGAAATAAACTGGCATTAAGCAGTTGAGTACCTAAAATAACGGAATATGAACTGAAAACAGCAGTATCAACGCTGAGAGTTAACAAAACCCCAGGTCCAAATGGAATCACAAATTAAATATTAAAAACAATTGTTAAAAAGATTTCGGATGCTCTAATTGATACTTACAACACATGCCTAAGGGATGGGATATTTCCAAAAGTATGGAACAGAGCGAGACTCATTCTATTGCGGTAAAGCCGCTGGAACACACACATTTCACTGGAAAGCCCATCTCTTACCACCCGTTTTACATACTGGACCCAACGGAGAAACTATTTGAAAAAATACTTGACACACTCATCAAAACATTTCCGAAGGTCAACAATCGACTAGCACCAAATCAAAATGGTTTGCACAAAGAAAAATCAACGGTTGATGCAATAAAAAAAACTGATGACCTCAGAATGCTCTCAAATGCTCATAGAAAGCAAAGGGAAATTCATATAGGAATGCTTACCTTAAACATAAAGAATGCTTTTAATTCTGTGCCTTGGAATAGGAGGATCATTCAAGCATCCGCTAAATGTGAATTACCAGAATACATCCTAGATAACTATTTTATAGAATTCATAGTGATAATAAGTATAGTGTTATGATAACTGGCATTTTCTGTCTTTTTATTTCATATTATTACAGCAATACAATATTTGACCTCAGGGCCGTCCCGAAAGGCAAATCATGGGGGGGCTAGATTCATTAATTTGCCAACTCTAAAAAAAAAATTTCTCGCTGCGCTCGAATCATTAATATCAATATAACAATACATTATATCTAATTAAGATTTATTAACTTTATCCATAAAACAAAAATAATTTTTTTGTTATTAAATGCCAATTATTTTAGTGTCGAAAATTGTTTTTATTAATTTTTTAAAATTATTTCACCAATGAATTATCATTGATTTAAAATTCAAAATATCCACTACCAGATTCTATTCGACAAGTGAACCATTTCCACTCCTACTTAGACATTTTATTTGATTGAATTTAGATATTAATATAAATTAAAGACGATGAAGATAATTTTATATAAATACGTAACATTTTACATGCTAAGTAACTACTCAGGGTTATAGATTGCTATTAAATAGTGAAATATTTATTGAATGTTTATATATATATATATATAAAAACACCCACACACACAGTGGGTAATGGGTATTTTATATTTGAGATATATTTCGGGAAGTGTATATCAATTTAAAACTATGAAAATATATAGAATTATGTATACAAATAACATTCTGAAAACAATTGCATAAAAATTGTATATACTTGCTGACATAATATAAAGCCTGGATTATTATAAGAAATAAACCATGTATTGGTGTTGTTATATACCTAATATAAGTATATGCGTATATACTTGAATAGTAAATTTAATTACTGGTTTTATAAGATATTAATTTGTTTATCATAGTATTAAAATGTAAAATTTGGAGAATTAAAACACGTAATTAGTATATAGAAACAGATACAGTGTGGTTAAATCATTAAGTTAATAAAAAAACATGTATTATAATACATATATGATATACAATATTATAACCAATATTCATATAGTCTGTAAAAATACATGCCTCACACGATTACATTTATCTAAATGTTCAAAAATTTGTATTTTAGAAAACTATTAGATATTTATTTACATAGGTTATGTATATAGAAAATATGTAGTTACGAAGTTTTTAAATAGATAATAATATATCAAGATGCATAAATTTAGTGTATTTTATTTTTAAATATCTATATATATTGGTAACCAAAACAAAAATTTTTTTAAGGCAGGCTTGTATATGACAATAAAACAAATAATATCTATTTCCCTCGGAACCCAGACCAAAAACTCGTAACTTTTTTCTATAGTAACTACAATAACTATCCTCCCCCACCTTAAATCAACCAAAAGTCGGGAACATATACGGAACAATCGACGAAATTTTCGGAATAAACGAAAACAAACGAAAGCCCCGGGTTTGTTTAAAAAATTCAAAGGTGGGGATGCTAGCATTTCCTTAGCACCCCCACCGTAAATTGACCATAAGTCGGGAACAAAGATGGAACAAACGATGATATTTTCGGAACAAACGAGAACGTACAATGAATAATCGAAATCTATCAGTTTGGTTAACAAATTTGAAGGTGGGGGTACCCCCATCGTAAAACGGTCATAAGTCGGGAACAATGGATTTTAAGTCCCAAAATTTTAATTTTCTAACATCATTTTTTGTATTCCATATTACATCTATTTAAATAAATTACATTACTTAAAAATGATTATTATATTTTTGTTTTATTCAAGAGATACCTACGTAATATAAATAATAATTAATATAATATATAATATTAACAAAGAGTCTGTTTGTAAATTATAGAACATTATATAATATATATTAATACACTCTATGTATATCATACTATTGTATTGAAAAAATTAAAAATGTTTTGAAATGTTTAAAATGTATCAATCTTGTTACAACATAATTGAAATTTGTAAAAATTGTTGGTTGTAAAATCATCAATATTTTTATTTTGTAGTTATGACTTCTTGAAATTTAATAAACAAACTTTTTTCATTTTATTATCATTTTTATTTTTTTTAATTAAATTTTTTATATTAAATTTTAAAAACTGCGTACAGTTATATGATACAAATTTTGTAGAATATGCTGAAATGGGTGCAAAACACAAATACAAATATGAAATTAATCGTAATATTTTACCATATTTTTTTTTTACGATATATAACCCATTTGTTCAAACAATTTTTGTTACTTGAATATTTCTTTAAAGTAAGTTTTAATTTCGAATTTATATTACCGATATTATAGTTTATACTTCAAAAGAGATAAAAAAATGGATTCCTTAAGACGAAATATTATTTTACTGGCAACGTTCAGTATAGTAATTTTGTACTTGATTATATCTGGTAAGAACATTTAAATTATGTCTAATATATATTTATATTTTAAAGTTTGATTCAGTAAAACCTATTTGAAATGTATTTAATGTTATTTGGAATATATAAAACAAAATCAGCTATTTTTTTAAAATAATAATACTGACATATAATATAACATAGGTATAACAAGTATTAAATAATATAGGTACAATATAATATTAAACATATAACTATTAACATATTTAATTTCACAATATTGTATGATATTAAATAATAAATATAAATTAATTATTTATTTTAACATAATATTTGTTTCATAATAATTGTACATTAAATATTTTTATTTGAATATTAATCAAATAATTACTAAATATTTAATTTGAAATTAATAATGAATATTGATTAATATTATAAGTAGGATGATTTGGTTCCTTCTAAACCCTGCACCCTTGCACCTTGCACCTTGCACCTTGCACCTTGCACCTCCACCTCTACTCTTGCACCTGCACTCTGACGTCACCCGCCACCTACCGCCACCCTACCGCAGCACCCTTGTACCTTATCACATGTTCCTTATCAGTAGATAATAATCTCTTATCTTATCACATGTTCCTTATCTCTTATCAGTTGATAACAGGTTCTCCCGGTAATCTCTTATCTTATCACGTATCATTGCACCTGCACTCTGACGTCACTCATTGCACCTGCACCCGCAGCACTCCACCGCAACACCCTTGCACCTAATCACGTGTTCCTTATCTCTTATCAGTTAATAATAATCTCTTATCTTATCACGCACTGTTTATTTCTTATCACTTGATAATAATCTCTTATCTTATCACGTGTTGTTTATCTCTTATCAGTTGATAACACGTTCTCCAAATAATCTCTTATCACTGGTTGTTTACATAATATCTCTTATCAGTTGATAACACGTTCGTCCAATAATCTCTTATCACGTGCTCCTTATCTCATATCAGTTGATAACACGTTCTCCAAATAATCTCTTATCACGTGCTCCTTATCTCTTATCAGTTGATAACAGGTTCCCCCGGTAATCTCTTATCTTATCACGTATCATTGCAGGAAAAAACTTTTTGGATCCATATTGGATCTTTGCAGGAAAAAAAAAACTTTTTGAACCAGTATATCATTTCTACCCCCACCTACATTCTCCAATATGTTATATATATAAATTAATACTTATGTTATTTTCAATACATGCATATTATTTTTATTATTCATATAATATAAAATCTAAACATAATGGTAATCGACTTGGTCGTTTTTGACCTGTATACACGGGTTAACCTAATAGATTTGTACAGTCGTAGAAAAATAATACATATTAATTATACATATTCCCACACATTAAGGTTTTTATATTAATTTCACATACATCTCGCATTAGTTTAGTATTGATAATATGGTGATTAACCTGATAAATTTGTAGACTTGTACACATATAGCTAAAGTATACATATTCCCACACATTAAGGTTTTTATATTAATATCCCATACATCTTACTTTAGTTTAATATATTATAATCACATTATTATATGTTTATTAATATTCGCAAACGTTTTTACATAAAATACAATTAACTAATATATGTTTTAAGTATCATTATTTACAAGTATAACGAATGTTTTTCCATATATATGCTTTTTATATAGCTATTACAGAGAAGTTAAAACACTATGATAATTTTAAATAAATCGAACTAAATAATTTGTTTACAAGTGTGTCATTTCCCACCACTAGGACATATCAGGACCGTTCCATCGGGTATCACCCCACATACCTTCTCCAATATATTATATTATATTATATACATTTATACTTATACTATATTCAAAACCTCATCGCTTATCGTTTTATTTTTATTTCCCGCCGTATATTTTTATCACATGCAATGTTATTATTTTTTTTAAATTATTATATTTCCCGCCGTTATCATTACGTAACCTATGGTCTCCATCGTCCGGTGATTGTTATCAATATCTATTATCGGTGGACACCGATCATGTTGGCCACCAGTTGCGACGAACATCATACTTCCACCCCTGGCAGCCCTCCTTTTCCGTCACCGTTGTCCTCCGATCACCACTAGGTGGACACCATTAGCGCGATCGCTGACGATGAACACCGCCTCTCACCTGCTACTCTTGTAAATGTTTACGGTGTCCAACATCGGCCGACCATAGCGTTCGATGCGCGCGCAACTTAGGACCACTCCACACCTCCCGTCAATGTTAGCGAGTTCATTACCACACTTCCACCTACCACCCTGTCATTGTTATCGTTGTCCACCGGCCACCGCATATTTAGACAATGAACAAACTCCGACAGGTTCGTACAGGTATATAATGGTATGTCCATCTCTATACAATTTACACGGCCACAGCGTCTCCGCTCATTAGTCTTGTACTATTTACCACAAAAACACACGCGTTTCCATTCAACATCAAAATTATTTTTCAAAGTGTTTACATTTTTAAAGTGTTTTAAATTTTATAACTATAGCTGATTCAAACCCAGCTATGTTTAAAAAACAAGCATACAAGTACGTCACACCGACACCGCCGAGTGAACTTCTGGATTCGTCTACATTTGTCATAGATTTTACAAACCGTAAGTTTGTACACGTTGGTTTCGATTCGCAGAATAATTTTGATGTCATGATACATATCATCACACCGTCAAGATTTATTAGCATCAACCCCGAATTTCTTAAACGTA
>JAIPRL010000073.1:40970-153699 GCA_025469235.1 Pemphigus obesinymphae | reverse complement strand
CAAAACAAACATGTTTAAATATATATTAAAAATAGATCTGTGTCAGTACCAATTTTAATTTTTTTAAATTAATAAGTTAAAAAGAAAAAAAATATCGAACGACTCTTTTGAGCCGATTTTTGAAAGATTAATTTTTACATGTTTAATAAGCTGTTAAAATAACAATAATAAAAAAGAAAAAATTATATTTCAGCAGCTTATAAAACGTGTAAAAATGCATATACAAAAATCGATTCCATCAGTCGCTAGATAATGTTGTTAGCTTAATTTTTTTTGTTTCGTGTATATAACATGTTTATAAGTTGATAAAAATTAAAAATGCTAATGCAATTTTTTCATTGAAAAGTTAAGTGTGGCGTCCTATTAACTAGAGTAAAATTTATTCGAGTAATTTAATTCAATGTAACGTATAACGTAATTTAATTACTTTTTAAATGTAACTTACCGAATACTATATATTATAAATATTAAAAATATTGTGGTCTCTTCCACAATATTTTGAATCGGATTCAAATATAAAATATGTTCTGTGTCAATAGTAGTATGCAAGCAACACTTGGACGAAAAAAAGTCAGGAGTTTTCGAAAAAAAGATACTGAGGAAAATATTCGGCTTAAGGAGAAACAACGAAGGAGGATGTGAAATACGAAACAATAAAAACTTAGAAGAGCTATATAACGAACCTAACATTGTCGGTACCTCGAAAAGTGCGCGAATAAGTTGGGCTAGCCGTGACAAAGATGGGTAGACAAAATAAAGAAAGACACCAGAAGATATTATGTGTGAGAAACGCAGAAGAAACGGCAAAGGACAGGGAAGAATGGAGGCAGTATGTTGTCGCGGCAAAGGGACTGAAACGCCTGTGAAAAGCTCAAAAAGAAGAAGAAGAAGAAGAAGGAAAAGTAAATTGTAGCCGTAATTATTTTTCCAAAAAAAAAAAAAAATTTTAAAAATGCGATAACACAATTATTATATTATAAATGAAAATGAAAATAAAAAACGTTCTTCGCCGCTAATATCGTCCGTGGATTTCGTTGTAAAATAAAAGAGTTGTTTATCCAAATTGTTCGCACAACAGTCATTACATTGCGGAAAAAAAAAAAACGAAACGAAATTTAACAAAATAAATACGTATATATCCGACAATACACATTGTACATATTATATTATATAGATATTTTTTTTATAAAGTATAAAATATATAATAATACACTGTACCGTTTTTTTTTTTTTTCATCCAGGTAGATGCACCCTATTATTTTAACACCGGAACACTCTTGTTCTTTTGAAATTTCCAACAATGGGCCATATCTCTTATTGTCCTTTGTCTCACGTTTTCCGTCTCTTTATGCTTTTGCGGACATAGGTAGCCCATTGATATTTTCCCACCGTCAACGCATGTGATCCTATTCTTTATTCGCGTGTTTAACTACCGAAATTAACCCAACAAAAAGTTTCCAATGTCTTTTGATACAAACACTGACGTTACCTACAGTGAAAGTTTAACCGTAATGGTTTTCGACGGACGACAAACGGGAAACACCAAAAATCATAGAGCGCCGTCGACTAAAACGTAATAACAAAACGAAATAATACAATTATTTTGTTCAATATTATCACCGCGTAAACGGATTTTCAAATACTAACAGGGATAACATCACGCTATCTACGTTTTGGGATTTAAATTTTAAAAACACGAAAAATGGTCATAGCACACACAAATAGTGTTCACGTTAAGTACAAATGAATCAAACGTTTATAACGGAATATTGTCATAATCTCACAATCGTTATACGGTTAAAGTATTTTTAATCATCTGTGAAATTAGTCACGGCGGACGTGTGTCCGTCATTATATTTTTGTACGAAAAATACTCCGTTTACGACATTTGTAAGATAATGCAATTTTTTCAAACCTTTGACGTAATTACACTATATGCAATTAATAAATGCATATATTATTTGAGGCACCTACTTACCTACATCTAACGTGACATAATCTAATGAATTGAACAAGATTCCACAAGAAGATAATGATTGTTATATCATTTTAAAGCATTTATGAGTACCTACACTCACCATTTTATTTTATTTTTTTTATTTATAAAACTTTTGTTTTAATTATTTAGAGAAGATATTACGAACAAAGAATATAGGCGTTAAACGCTATGTCATTACACTTTACTACTCTGGAAAGCAGTAATTTATTAACATTCTAAACTATTAATATTTGTAACTATAAATCTCTCATGTTGGTTTACAACCGTGTTTATTGGCCAGAAATTTTAGTATCTATTACGGTTTTAGTGATAAATATAAAATTTCAAATTTTTAAAAATAGCAAACATAATAAAAGGCAAAAAATAGAATATCTATATTTTCAAGGTAATGCATATAGAATCCAAAAGTGTTGTCCTTAAACTGAAAAATAATATACGATTAAACATGACCATTTGGATTTTTTATTAGTTTATTTGCACCAAACTGTCTGTCGGCTATAGTGTGATAACAGTTTTGTTGATTTATTCAGTAACTTTTTATCAATATTACTGCATGCGAACGGTACTGTTTCAAAGTATTTTGTTATCAACGGGATCAAGCCTATGGCAATGATATACAATAATATATAGTATATATAATATATAGATCTGTTAGTAATTTTTAATTATAATTTTTTGAGGCGCCAATTAAATTTGACATTATATATATATCGTTATATGATAACAATTATTTGAATGTACACAAATATTTTGAACATAACTTCACTCTTTAGGTATTGCAACATCGCTGAATTGTACCATTACAACATGATATACCAAATTTGTCTTATCAGTAGAAGTGTCGCTTCAGTTGTATTTTATGATAATATTAATTTTTTTTCTTTCAGTAAAGGTCGAAAAAATGCATTCATCGTACAATCAAAACATTTATAACATTATATATTATATGAACTTGTTGAGTGGTGCCTATTATCTTCTTTGAAGAGCTAAATAAATAAATATTAAGTGAAAATATATTTCAATATGCGATAATAACAAATTTAATTTAATAGGTACTTGTAAACGCTTCTTTTAATTTAATTTTTTTTTGTTTTACATTATATGAGACCTATTCGCCAAGGATATATTATACACGCGCATGTATACCAAGGTACTAAATATCTAAAAAAAAAAATTCGAATATACCAAACGCGTTATAGAATTTAAGCCATAACATTATAGGTATAAAATATATATGTAAATCATTCCTGAAAGACATATACAACCGAAGAATAAAAGACAAACCCACTTACAAGGTAGGTAAATATTACTCGGCTAAGTAAATATTTGCTCGGGACGTTATTCACCGTAACAGTTGTCCCATTGACCGTTGTATATTTTACGAGATTTTAATATTTATCAGAACCGCTTTCAATGTGTACGACAATAATAATCGATGTTTAACATAACCGTTCCTAAACGTATTTTTATTATTGCTATTATACAAGAAGAATTTCGTAGATATATATATTCAGTATATATTCACTAAAAAAATCAAAAATTTTTTTTTACAAAATATCCTCTAAATTATTAGTAAGTATATCGATTTTCCTGCCTACTGTAAACGTAATAAATTATTATTTTACGATTAGATAATATTAAAAACATTTTTTAATATATAGATGCAGTGCACGCTTCGAAAAAATCATGATATAAAGTTAAATTTTCATATATTTATATATATAATTTTCAGTATAGACTTCACACAAACGGTTTCGAATTTCGGTTCGAACTTTATCGGATTCATTTTCATGTGTAAACGTCAATGATATCTATCCCAACTCAATTTTCAGTTTAATGTTGCCGTGGAAGACTCGAAATTTCAGTATGGTAATAATATCGCACCAAGTATTGGTATCTATTATACGAGTACTATGAACACAGAGATGAAAAATCTTATATTCATAATTTCAATGACTATAACATCGGATAATATTTATATTATGCCAGTTGTTCGTTACAGTCATAACTGTTTGATTTCAAATTGCTAAAAAAATGTATACGAATGAACATAAATTTTATAAAAATAAAAATATTATTTTATAATTACAGGCACATCACTTGTATCAAAATTCCTATATGTGATACTATTTTTCTTCTACATATTTACAAGATTAAACGTGTCTATTTTTCAATACTTACATATAATTATAAATACCTAACATAAATAAAAATGTAATTTAAAAATAATAACTTCCACTATTTTGTGTTTTATGATATTTTTTTATAATTTTGTTTTCGTTAAATATGTTACTTGTGTATAAAACATTTTCATTGTTTTTTCTTTTTCCTCAAACAAACTAAGTGAAATTCACAGAAAATCATTCAGTGAAAAGTTTTCTTGGTTAAATAACACAGTACAATTATCTCGTTAACTTAAATAGAATAGATGATAAAATAGAAATATATCCTTCAAATTTATTTTAAAAATAAAATATGTATGTTTCTAAAATATAGAAATTGTATAATTATTTATATAATATTATTCTAGAGTGTTATAACACTATTTACGTGCATTTAATACGAAATTAATATAAAAATACATTTGGATATTTACAATTTAAATGTTATTAAAATGTTTACTAAACTAAAATAAAAGGTTATATAACTAAAATTTAAACTAGATCAGTTATTAGTATAAAAAAATGTAGTTGATGGTAAAATGAAATTCACCATAGTTGAATTTTAAATTTTTAAAAATAACGACTTTTTAACTTGTTAATCCATGCCACCTTTGCAGTTTCCCAGTTGACCATCACCTTGAAAATCAAAGCACGTAAAATTGGAGTCGAAAGAACTATAAATAAAATAATAAAATACACTTGATAAGTTTGTCACGTTATATTAAACAAATTTTCGTTTGATAAGTATGAAAATAACAGCCAGGTCTTGATTTTTGAAAATCTTTAATAATATATTTAAAATTTTAATGTACATCGTTTTGTCTATATTTCATATATTTATTAAGATACAAAGAACCAAAATGGGCTGAAATAATTGCAAACTTTAAAAATTTAAATAAATTTAATTTCGATTCGAAAAAATATCAATATGGAGTTTAAAATATTATTATGTACTAATAAAAATTGTGCTTTTATATATCCATCATGCATTAAATAATAATTACCATAACATCATAATATCGTAATAAGCTTTACTTAATATTAGTATTGCCGTCGGATTTCAATCGCAATGAACATCATTTTATGATAATAAACACGCACATTCAATAGGTACGTAAGTAAGTTGAATATATTGTAATATTCTACATTTCATACTAAAAAATATTTGAACAGGATTTCCTCTTGAGAGAGCGTCAGATCTGAACGGGTTAACGAGGTCTTTTACTTACTAGTTAATATTTCTTTAAAGATAATATATCGTGATAATTTTTTAAGGTATGTACAAACTACAAGATTAATTATTGATAATCCAATAATTTCAACAAGTTCATATAAAAAAAAAAAAAATCTGTCTTTAATCTAGATAAATATGGTTTATTTTTTATCTGTTATCAAGATAGTATAAAGAAGTAAGAGCCTTTCCGCGTCGCGGTTTCTTCACCAACGGTTTTACGATTATTATTATTATCGTAAACATTCTTTAAATTCCCTTTTTCCCACGTGCTGTCCAGTATATCTTACTTTTTATTAATATTACCTAATCAATAGTGTGACGATATTTTAAAAATTAAAAACGGGACAACAACAACAACAAAAGTCAATCGTAATAATTGTCTGTGAAAATGTTGTTGAATCGCTTTTAAAAAAAACGGAAAGGAAAAATTAAATAAAATGGTTATTCGTTATCTATATGTGGAATTATAAGCTTCCTGTTTAAATTTCGCCGGGACAACAGGACGTATTGTCACCCTATTGTATGTACAACTTACGTACTTATTCGTAGGGTATTTGTATAGGTATGTTTTATGTTATACTTCACCGTGTTTTTAATGCTATACGGTTTTTTGAAAACATTAAATTATATACCTACTGCAACGCAAACTATATATTTGCACATTTTGAGAAAATTATTGAAAAAACGCAGTTAAACACGCGGCGAACAGCATTCAAACCACAGTTTAACGAGGCCCCGACCATTATCTATTATCTTATCTAAAGTAATTTTTGCGCTACACTGGTCATAGTGTGTATAGCGATATAGTGTGTACGACAGAGATTGTATTTTTCTCATACAAATACAGTATATTCGTTCTATTGACTGTTGGTTTTAAAATTAATACCTATGCCCATGACATAATATTTTCGTTTCGAACGGCTGGAAACATTTTACTTTTCTGAAATTCAGCATTAACGATTTTATATATATATATATACGACTGAGGATTGACTATTAGATTATTAGGTGGGCGTTAACATCCTAAGTGGATTTCTGTAAAAAAAAAAAAAAAAAAAACCGAATTTCGAAGACAGAATGTCGATTCAAAACTTTTTTCCGCTTAGCCCGGATACGAGTTATTAGTGCGCCGTAGACGTTTTCACGGTAACGCAACGACAGACCGATTTCCCGAATAATAATAACACGACTATAATAATATCGTATCGAACTCGGACCTATATATTATACGTGCACAAAAAAAACGTGACGTGTTGTTATGTCATGTAAAATTGTCGGCCCGACGAAACTAGCGAGATGTTCAAACACCCTTTATATTTCGGCAAAGATATCCCGGAGTAAGCGAACTACTGCACAACTGCGGCGGTCGGGACATTACATAATGTATAATGAACGTTTCCTTGGAATCTCATTTCCGGAAGAATGCTATCGTGAGAAGAAAACAGTTTCCACGTCCGGGCCGGCCAGGAAACTCGTAGTGTAATTCGCTTGTCTGTCCAATTTTTCGACGAGGTAAACGAAAACCTTTGTCGATCTCCGAAATGAAAACCAGCGTGTACAGCTACGCTAATTAAAACTAAAGTATTTTTAACGAATACGGGCGAATATGCGAGGCGATATACGCGGTAAAAATTTAATCGAAATAATACGCTTTGATAACCATTCGTACGCACGCGTTTTTAAATATACCGTACGTTTAATGGCGGAAGTTTCGTGTTTTAAATGCGAAAAAAAATCCCCTTCAATTTGTTTCCAACCAATTTTTCGACACGTTAAAAGCGTCGGTTCTGGTTAAAGTCAAAATTCGCACTGGCAGTATGGCTCGAAAGCGTTTTCATATAACGTTATAATGAATACGTTAAACATGTCAGAAAAGGATTGAAATACACAGGTAATGAAAAACGTAACAGAAACGATAAACGAAGAATTTGAAAACATTCATATGAGCATAAAGTAAAACACTAAAAAATGTATCAAGTTTAAATTGTAATAGTGTAAAACACTAAAAAATCTATGACGTTTGAATTGTAATAACATTAATTAGTACCAAAAATTCGGTAACGTTTAAATTATCATAACGTTAAATGATATAATTATTTTTAATTCTTGCCCTTGTTTACTCATTTAGAGCATGTCCTGTAAAATAAAATTTTTCAGATTTAGCATGCGTCATAGTGATGGGTATGCTCCAGTATAGTTATTTACTCTAAAGCATATAACCATGAAAAAATTGCCAAAACACCATTAAGTATAAGTATAACGTTTAAACGTGTCAACAAATAATTAAAATAGATAACCAAAAATATAACAGTAACGATAAGTTCAACAAAACATAAGAAAACACAACGATAAACAGAAAGAATTTGATAACATTTAAATTTTCACAACTGAGGCTCGGATAAGTTGTTGAATTTCCATGTTTTTTGTGGGTTATTACAATTATTGCTAAGTAGGTAATATAGGAATTAATTTCAAGATACTACGAAAAATATATCAAAAGTTTATAGTGCATATTTTTGCATATTCAGTCATCTTTTCAATTTTAAGATCATAATTCCATAATTTTACTATTTTTTAGAGCATATTTGATGATAAATGTTAATACAATTTCAAAAGTCTTACATTTCAAATACTTAGTTGATATAAAAAACAATTTTTTTAATATTTATATTTCAGAGCTCATATTTATTATATAGAATAATATTTAATAATTTATATGTATTAACTATTGTTATTCTATGGTTATTTCGATCATCATCGTATATGGTACATCAAATTTATTAAAATAACATAACAGTATTAACTCTGGGCTTTATTATTTATTGTTTTGTAAAATATTTCTATTTATAAAAAAATAAGTGAATATTTTGAAAAAACATATTTGTGCCTTTTTAAGCGCGTAATTGCATGTATATTTAGAACTTTTTAAGAGCTCTGAGCCCTAGTCATAACGTAAAACACCAAATAAATGTTACGTTTAAATTGTAATAACGTAAAACACTATATATTTAGTAACGTTTAAAACTTTATTTCCATATATCATCAAAAATGTTTGCCATCATTCTATTAAATTTATTAAATAATAGAGTAAAAATTGTCATAAAAACAATTAAATTAATAATATAGTATTACTTGTTGCTTATAACATATTGTATTGTTTTAAAAATATATACCTGTTTTCAAAATTGCAATACTCTACTTTTTAATATTATATATGTAGTTAGATTAAAAAAATATTAAATTAAAGATGTATTGTATGATTTTCAAGTTAAAATTTAAAATAAAATGAACCACTTTTTTTTTACTAATTATATATTATACAATTTTACAGTTTACACATAAAACATATCTGAAAATGTCTATTTTATATTATTAAAATAAATATAACATTTTTATATGGTAATTACATAGCTATAAATTCAAATATAATTTCATCAGCTAAAGTGCAATTATGTGCTCAATATTCTTTATTATCTGCATATATTATAGTAAACATGTATTTAAGTTTACATAAGTTTATAATAACGTTCAACGACTGCGACTAATGTCGAAAACCATTCTCTCTAAATAACATTTCGTTTTTGCAGTTTATGGTAATTTCATTTTTTATTAAAGCAGCTGATGCTGTTTCATACAAGTATGTATACTTAAGATAAGTTATCTTTTATTTATTTATCAGTTTTACGTAATAATAATGGTTTCTCGGCGACTTTTACTCATATTTCATTTTATTTTCCTTCAATACAACCGTCATAAAATGCCTTTATGCACTTTTTACTATCGATTATTTACGGAATAATAATTATTTAGGAATTTCCGATTTTATAGTATTTATTCATTTTTGTTACGCACAATCACTTTGTTAATACATTTTAAATGTTTTAATAACTGCAAAGATGTAACTTAATTTATATATTGTTAATAATTATTACTTGAAATCGTTTTTAAGCTTAAATTAAAATTAAAATAATAGTTTTATATCAAATAGGTGAATATAGACTATTAAAAAGATTTTAAACTAAAAAATATACCTATAAATAGTTTACACTGTATCACGAACATGATTGTGAATGGAAATAATCTAAATATACAGTTTAAAGTAAAAATAAAACAAATTTTCTTTTAACTTTTTATATTTCAACACCTTTTTGAACGTAAATAGTATGATATGTTACGTTTCATTTAAAAATACTTATGCTTACGCGCGAATACCGTAAGTCTTTTAGCTCGAGTAAACTGCCGATTTAAATAGTTCGAAGAACACTTATGTGTGTGTGTGTGTGTGTGTGTGTGTGTGTGTATAACCAAGAAATGTATCATGTAATATTTTCCTTTGAAAAAAAATATGTCACATATTCACGCTTTATTTTACATACAGCCACACTCGAAGAAATTCAGAATTTCATGAACACAGCAAGCACGGTCTCTTTTTGAGAATTTAACTTGATTTTCGCACCCAAGTGAACTCACCCGAATCACAATTGAAGTATGAAACTTTGCTTTGGATTTTTACTGTACGGCTGTTGCGGGGTATAAACTTTCGACAGCCTTTTTTCTTTTACGTAAAAGATAACGAACACGAATAGAAGAGAAAAAAAATATATATAATACGATTTAAAGACCTTTTACGAAACAAATATGAGGGTATGGTGGAAAACAATGGATATCATTCCGATTCCTAAAAACGGCTGGACCGGAACAAACGTGGTCAATTCTAGTTGGAAAGCCAAGTTCAACTTTTTATAGTAAACAAAAAATTTTGTTTTGTTCGTCGAAAGTGTATTTGACAGTTGTATTTCAGAAAAATCGGAATACGTATAATTAATGCTGGTCAAAGACGAACTTAGTAAATATGTTTTTGCGAATAAGCGTGAATTAATTGTATTACTTAAACCGCGGTGAAATTGAAAAAATAATTTTAATTTAAAAAAGAAAAAAAAACAGTTGACGATTTATTATAATACAGTATTTTTCAAACTACTCGGAGAGTAACGTATTTGACGTGCCGTGTATACGTATTGTGTATGTTAATATGCGCGCATTTTTTTGAGCTTCCTAACATTTTACACAACACGATTGTAAAAAATATATATATTGTACTTATACTGCACTTTTTCCAATACGTCAAAATTGACAATGTTAGTGGTTTTCGGAGAAATTGTGAAAAAAAAAACAAAAGCAATACGACAAGTGCAATTTTCAGTGACGCCGTATTTAATCCATATAATATTGTGCTGTTAAAAATAATCGTTTTTTTAGATACGAAAATATTCATACAGACAAGCATAATGTCAATAAAAATCATTTTATCACTATTATAAACAGTTTGTAATAATATAAATGGCAAAAAAAAAAAAAAAAAATGGATTTAGTAAAATTATTTATGGTAAAATTCAGCGACGATATGCAATACCTTCGATAAAAGTATCAAAGATACCTATATGTATATATTTGATATATCTGTATCATATATTTTGTGGGCGATATTGTAAGTATATTTTCATAATATAACAAGAATAAATATAATAATAGTAAATATGTATATTATATTATTTACAATAATAAGATACTACAGAATATAGATTTATATTCACAGATGCACTTTATTTATTTTTATCCGATGCAGTTATTATAATTGATATTTTGGTGTTTTTTGCAGCAGAAAAACTCACCCTGCAACCGCTAGTTTGAACAAATATCCGTATCGGCGGTATGCAGTAAATTCGAAACGACCTGCACAAAGATTATTACGTATTAATAGAGTTTTCGCGAAAATGGGTAGGACGATTATATCCTAGACATATTTTTACGCGTTGTTCGTGACGATCCAACCCGAAACCGTTAAAACCCTATATTATCGTCGGCTTGTGATTTCCTTCGCCGTAAAATATTTTGGCGTACGGTCGCGTAAATTAATTTTAAAAAAAACATGGACCATATTTTCCTGAACACCCGTACGTATGATAACCCAGGGTCCCGTCCCCGGTACACATTCTCTTTGGTCCGACCTTTTCGGGGGATCTGAACGACCATCTCGTCATCTCCGAAACGCGCCGAGGAACGAAGGGACCGCCGTTTCCCGTTCCGACCGGTTAGGAGGCCGAAAGGGATTAAAGTTTCGCGTTCGGCGGCAGTATGGCGCAACCAGAGTTCAAATCTTGGGGGTGCTCCTATTGTGAATCGCTTATAATGACGTTGGGGCTCTGGCCCCCAAACCCCCAAACCAAGATTATATATTGCCAATATTTAGATTATACGATCATTATATTTACAATACCATTTTTGGAAAAAAAAAAACGTAACTTATTTTATTACTTATAATATTTTCTTAGGGTTTTTTTTTTAAAATTTAAACAGTCAAACATAATATCATCTCTATCGGTATTAGCAATAAATGCGTTCAAGATTTCGTCTGGAACAATGTCATTATATCCAAGTCTCTCTCGATATATCCCATTGTTCCGGACGAAATATCGAATTTTGACGGCGCGTATTTTGCCCGCCCGTTATTTCGGTATCCGCTGCGGATACGGTGCGCCCAACTGGCCATTCGATAGACTGTCGGCGCCGATTTAAATACAATAAAACACTACACTCATACGCGTAGGTATATTAGGGGGGAAAAAACGAAACGGCGCAACGAATTGATATCCGCCCAAAAAGTTTTTGCAAATAAAACGTGTACGGCGTACGCGTTCGGGCGAAAAAGGGCAAAGTGTTATGTTCGGCCATTTTAATAATAATAATAATAATAATAATATGCGTCGATTTTACGGGGAAAAGTGCCCGACGAAAATACGAAACAGACGTCGAACACTCGCGACAACAATGATATTATTATATACTATTCGGCTGCGGTAGTGTTTTAAAAAATGATTAGGTATTTTTAATATCATTTTTAGAGTTGAAAATCCGTTGTTTTCACTACGATAGTGCCATTTTCAAATAAAGAGGAGCCAGTATTGAATTCCGCTCTAGCGCATCATTCGATATACCCAAGTACACAGAACGTTCACCGAAATGTCATGATTGGAATAATTCGGGAATTCGTTTGTAGAACTTTAAACCCATTTTTCTAGCCGTGAAAACTTTGTGAAAAAGGCCCACGAGTCTTTAAATTGTTTAAATTTTGAAATTAAAAATAAAAATAAAAATAACACAATTAAAATATTCAAATATTAATTTTGGTTATTAAGGTAAATTCGAAAACAAAATTTCAATTCGTCAAACAATGTTTTATAACAAACTGTATTGCGTGTCTTTGATTTATTTAACTATAGTTGTTATTTACCCGTACCATTTCACTGAAACACCGTCCATAATACACTCAACTAAGTTATGAAATGATAAGTAAATTAAATTGCACGAATATTTCCACCCATTTGATCTGAAAATAATGAAAAAGATAAATTGTACGCTATGCATTAAAGCTATACCGACGTGACGCACGAGGTGGAAAAATGTAGGTGGAAATTGGAAAACATGGGTATGAATTTTAATAAAACTATATCATCAATATACATTTATATTAATATTCTTAGATTTCTGACAATAAACGTTTTACAAACGTTTCCCGTAAAAAGTGTATAGAATTTACTAAGCGTTTTGATAAACATTTAAATTACTATTATAATATTAACAATTTCATGCTCCATTCAAATTATTTATAACTCCTTAACGATATAGTAATGTTTATAATGAAAAATTAGTGGAAAACATCTAAATGCTACGCGCACTTTAAGTACAGGATTTATCCTCAAATATGAACATCGAAAAATTCAAATTTATAATCATGAAGGTAATTTATTTCACAATATTATATTGTATTCAGTACAACGTAATACGCACAAATACTATACAAATGAGTTCTTTTAAATTATTATAAGCAGTTTTCAGATAAAATGTCGTTAAAAATAAAAATAAATATACACCAACGAACCTACGACATATACTTTATAAAATACTACGATGTTAAATACAATTTCGTTGGAAGTGTAAATGGTTTTTTTTTTTCAAATAAATATTTTTGATACATAAATTCTTATCTCTGCGGTGTTGTTTTTCTCATTAACTCCCTAACACTACGGAGTTGATTTGAACATAATTTTTAAACATGATAATTTTTCAATTTACATTCACGGTGTTTTCCTTTTTTTTGTTTTTTTTTTTTTTGCATTAACCGTTAACATGGTCCCCACGGAGGGGATTTTCGCATAACGGATCTACGTGTTTTGCATCTGTGACTGAATTTGTCCGTGTAGAAAGTATATTTTGTGTTCACAAATGTATAAAACGAGAGGAGTTAAGATTTATGCCGAAATCAAACATTTTGGAATCCAAACGAATTTATGTTCACCGCAAATGGCCCCGAGACAGTATTATGGACGAATGCCATTTTTATGTATAACAAAATAAAAACACTGTAAAAAGTTCAAACCGCAATACTTATTCTGAGTTGATATTTGGTTAAAAATAAATAGTTTACATTTTTTACCTTTCGATCGTTTCGTTGTATATTTTATTAATTCATTATTGATTGAACAAAGAATTATTGGATACCTAATGTAATCAATATAACGTCTAAATATTCTAATAAATTCAATACGATTAATATCATGAAGTAATATAAAGTGTCTTTTTACTAATATTTTTGAGATAATCACGACGCTAATGATATTTTGCCAAATAGAGGAAAAATTAGTGAATAATTGTATATAATTAAATATATAAAATATTTAACTTAAATTAGTTAAGTTAAATTTACCTAAAAGTATTAGATTAAAAGTGAATAGTTGACGTAAAATAAGTTCAAATGGTTAGGTAAGCTTAATATCGAAATTTTATTGCCCAAACTTACTCAAACATTTTTATACAAATATATCCACCATTAGTATTCTATCCGACTATCGAAGTATTTCCACCCTTTCTCTACTGATCGGCTTATTTAAATACGAATTTATTTATTTCCTGCAGAATTTCAATAGTACTGATATCTTAGATATCTTATATAGATATAACTCCGAAATTGTTTTTGTTTGTTTGAACGGAATAGAAATCCAAACAAATCAACTGATGGGCACTGTATTTTACATTCACTTGAATCTTTATTTTCACTAGCAAGTAATATTTTGAAAAAAATTAATTCCTTTGGAACGGTGTTATATAAAAATAATAGTAAAACCATTTTTCCACACAGGAAAATGCGTGCAATTTTTTTGTTCATTTTTCCATTACTGAGGATACTACTTAATCGTTAATTGTATGAAAGTTATAAATTAATATCATATGAGAATATAATAGATTACATACTTAAGGAGTAAGGCCTGGTAACAGTAACGATTTAAACAAATTTAAAGTGTTAACATTTCTATTGTATTGAAAGATAAAATAGAAAAAATATAATGAAAATATATTTATATTTCTTGTGTTCTGTGAGTAATTTTAAAAATATATATTAATTATTATAACAGGTAGTACTAATAATAATACTTTATTATCTCGTATAATAAACGGTAGAAAATAGATACAGAACTCAAAATTCCTGAGGTATTAAGTATATTTAAATATGCAAAAAATTCATTATGACTATAATAATTATTTCGTTATTGGCTAATCGTCTCACTTCGCTCATCTTGACACGAGTTTGTGTTTTTTAATACATATATGGAGGTAGACGTTAAAACAACAATAAATCATATCGTATTCAAAAAAATATTCAGCTCATAGCTTTTGTGCTTAAGTGTACTTCATAAACATAAAATAAAAAGCGCTTAATTATAATTTATTATATTTTCAGTATTTTTTTTTTTCAGTTTTTCGTTAGGTATACTTCGTTAGGTGTACATTTGTACAAAAAAAAAATAAAAATCCTGGGTAAATCAAAAAAAAAAAAAAGTCCTTTCTAAAGTACCATGTGAACATTTTACAATTTCTATTAACTGAAAAGGGTCAACCGGAATATTAAACGTTATATTATTCTGAAACCAATACATTATATATTGTACACTTTATGTCGAATTTAAAATACAAAAATCTATATTTTCAATATATTGATATAATATAAAAAATAGTAAAAATAAGATCGTTTTTTGGTATCCTTCGAATTTATATAAAGTACCCTGTATATAAGGTAGATATTTATATTAGAATAATCTTTAATATTGGTTTATTCATGTATGAACATAAATATTGTGTTTAAATCAATACATTATTGATAATATAATAATTTATCACTACAATATGTATTTAATACAATTTGAAGTAGGACTAGAGCGGTGTTAGGATTATTTAAAACATACTGCGTTATTATTATCGTTATAGTATGTGAAAAAATATATATATTTATGGCGTTTCTATTAAAGTATCTACTTAAATTGTTCGGGAAACTTTTTGATTTTCACTTGTATAATTGTATGACGGGACGAAAAAAAAAAAAAAATTCTAAACTAAACCGGCTTTGTTGGGCATGCTAGTTTTTAGCGTGATCCTGTATAGAACCCATTGGTATACTGCAGGTTAACGGTTTTAAGTGACGGAAAAGTTGAAGAATATTTTTCTTCGGAATAAATTTATTATTTCGTTAATGTTTTGGGGTCAGCGTGCATTATGCTGTGGTGTCAGATGCTGTTGATGGAGCTCGGATGTGGTTGATAGCCTATATGAATTTAATTAAAAGCATATTAATAACACCGACTTCTATATATTCCGCTTTATAACGGGATTTATATGTTATTTTTTAAGGCGATTATTTGAAATTGTCACATCAGTACAATATGTTCATATATTATATTGATGGTCGTTCGGTATAATATGGAACGCTTTGTGTAATAAATTATTTCAACACAAGAATATTATATTTTATAATAATAATATTCACCACTATTTTAAATCTCCGATAATTCACTTAACGTACGAAATAAATATATATATTGTATTGAATGTATATGAAAATGAATATTTACTCATTTCTAAGATTCAAAAAATACATTATACGCAAACATAGTTTTCAATACCTTTTTTTAATATTTTTTCAACAACTTTTATTGTTAATAACATAATATGTAATCCTTCTTCTATATATTCATCGAAGTATATGTAATGATTTAACTCGATCGTGCGTTAAAGTATTTTTGATTATTACAATTTGTTCGAAATTAACGTATCCCAATCATAATTTACTTGAACAAATATTAATTTTATACAAATATTATAAATATATTATATTGTGTTTCTAAAATTGTATATCTGACATTTAGCTTATCATTAAATATAGAAACCTATCTACATTTTTCACTCAGTAACCTGTGATATATGTCATTGTATTTCAAAGTTTATAAGTATCAAGTATAACCCTTGTACTTATGTATTTAATTATTCGATATTATGTTTTCTTACCAATTGGTTACAATATAATATTAATGCATGTAAAAAATGTTTAGTGTGTATACATTTTATACAACTATAATTTATCACAAAATATGACTGATTTGGGATTAAGATATATATTAAGTTTATGTAGAGAAAATCAATACTTTAATGATCTATAATATAGTCTGTATGGATAACAAAATGTAACAAAATAGTTTTTTTAAAATAAATATACATGAAAATAATGATACCTAATTATATTATCATAATTTTAAACTATTTTGACTTTCCATAGCAATAAAGATAAAAAAATAATAATCAATTTTAGATTTAAATCTATTAGACCACACCTTATAATTAGAAAATGAAATATGATTTTTATATCTTATAATGTGGAATATGTTCGATAAATGAAAAAACAAAAATTGTTTAAAACATTAAAACGCAAACTGTATTATATAAAGTATAAAAAGTACAAAAAAAGTTTTTAATTTAATTTACCCTATAACATCTTAGTCTTAAGAGTAAAAATATTCTTGCTCGTTTTAAAAATCATTCACTGTAAACCTGCATAAATAAATGCATAAAAATATATAAATTAAATCCGGTATCCGATTTCCGAAAAAATTAATATTGAAAAGAATACTGTATACTACAATCTAAAAAACTAATATTAAAATTGGTTTTAAAATAAACAATCAACTTTTACGGTAGTAAAGTTATATATTTTGAATGCATTATCGAAATCACAAAATTAGATTTGTGCCACCGAATTTGATTTTTTTCGACAAACTAAGGATGACAAAATAAAAAAATAATTCTATGGACTACAAATTCTTCAACAATAGTATAATAATAATAATAATAATAATAATAATAATAATAATATATACGGTCACAGTGCTATTTACAGTAAATTCTTTCAATGCAATACCGTAAACGATGAATAAAAGACAAAAGTAATGTTTCAGTTATATAAATTAAAATTGTTGAGTTACTGCAATTTTATTATTTTAATATATACAAAAATCTTAACTTTTAAATATTAAAAATCACTTTTCTCACTAACTTGAAATATTTTTCAAATAAAAAATATCAGAAATGAATATACTGATTCAATTTTCAATATTATAATATATTATCTTACTTATACAATTATTATTATATAATAATTTAATTATAAATAATATAATTATATTATTATTATTATTATTATTAATATTTATGTATTGTGATTGGTAAAAAAGTAAAAGAAATAGAGATTTCGGTAATTGACATAATCTAACTTTGCTCGCCTTATTGTAAATACTGTGTCTAATGATAATTTTATATTTGAAATAATATTCAAGGAATATTAAAAAATGAAAATTATTTTGCAATTAAGTTTACCTATAGAAAGCGTATTTAGGTTCGGTTGTATTTCATTTTTTTTTTTAAAGTTTTACCTTACTCCATTTCAGTCTACTGAAATAATCGAGAAATTACTTCGAAAAATACCACCTGCATTCAGTGTGTAATAAATTGATAAAAAGGACTAACTTGTATGACGTAGTAATAATTTTTACTATACCAAAAATTGTTAATCACAGAAAAAAAATCATTGTACATTTCTTATCATCGCTTCGGCTAGAATCTCTAATATTTTGAATATTTCTTCTTTTTTTTTTTAAACCATATTCATAATCATAGTACATATACTTAGTAATTAATTGTATTTATTCGGCTACAAAATATGAAGATAAATTAAAAATATATTCTTTTGTTTTTCTGGATGTTTTAAACGACTCATTTTATTTTCATACCAATTATATCATATGCAAATCACATCATACTTTATCTAAAATTACCTTGAATATTTGAAAAAAATACAACTCTGAACTTTTACGAATTGACATAGTCTTGCAGTGTTCCAAACAGATTATTCGATAAGTAAATCAAGTTCGTTCAAGCACATCCGAACATGACAAGCATTTTAAATGAATTTACGAAATGCAAAAATAAAATAGTGTTATTTTCTTAATTTGATTAAAAAGTACTAAGACTGAAACCGTAGTATTTATATTCAGTATATATACAAAAACAAACATAACATCAAGTGACGAATTAATTGAATACAATAATTTAATCTTTTCGAATCATTTGACATCATCTACATTTCAGATTCCGGCCCGTATCAAAATAGAGCCTATCCGATTTAAATAATGTATTTTTTTAGTTTTTTTTTCCGGGATAGTTTTGCAAAAGTTTCACGTGTTTTTACCGTTTGGACTTAAATGGAAAAAAAATATTGGGATTTGTAAAAAATTACACTATAATATTTTGTTTTACAAACTATTTGAGCAAAAGTTTGAAGAAAACATTTTATATGCTTTATTACTACGTAGAATGTATTCATATTATTACGATATTATTCGTGTTTTTCAGTTTCGTAGTTTAATATTTTTGATGTTATAGGTATGACAATAAATTAAAAAGTGAGCTCAATCGTAACATGTTATAAATTGTTCATAACCAATACCTACTTGTAATTTTTTTTAAATCTAAACTAAAAAGTTGGACAAACTCTACTTATATAATATAAAATATATCCAATTTATTATTTTCTGTCATATTTTGTATCTGGAAACCTTTTTCAATACCTAATGTTTTTATATTCATTTTATTTAAAAGTATTAATACTATTTATACAGTTCAATAAAAGTCGTCCAAATACAGACGATGAAAATTGTATATTGTAGTCCAACATATTTTCGGTCCTCGAAATAGATAGTGTATTATTATTATTATTATTATTATTATTATTACTATATTTGAAAGAAAAGATAGGTAACCATAATAACTTGATTTATTATTTCGTTATTTTCCCTAAATTAATAAAAAAAAAATATCGTTTTTCTTAATTCTTAAAAAAACTACTGGAAATATCGAAAAAACGAACCCTTTATATAGTACAAACTATAGAATCAATTTCACCATCGTCGATCATAATATAAATCTCTACGGTATATTTTACTTTTTAAATTTGTATGAACGAAATGAACATTTAACACTTAGTATCACTGACGAAATAATATTATTCATAGGTTAATGGATTCGGTATCTCGGACAAAGATAAATATTTAATACATATTCATTAAGGTCGGTATGACACTACGGCGCCCTCTCAAATTGGTATTAGCTAGCCCGATTAGAAGAGACTTCTATCACTACAACAATGATAGGTAAATAATAATGTAATAAAAACCCTTTACATATTTAACTGTTGACTGAATAATGTATTATGTTAAATAGAATTACGCGTAAATTAATAACTATATATATATATAGATACGTATATATTAAACAAATTGCATACAATCAATCTTAACGCCGAATCCTATTAATTTATAATGATTTAATTATGTTACGTGCAAAATATATTAATTATTTTTTTCAAAAATGATACATTTATATATATATTTAATATAAAATTCAATGTATTAAATATTATTTTGTAGAGAGTCGTTAAACAAACACCACAATGAACCTTAGAACTGTGAACTTTATTCAATTGGAAAATAAAAATCGAAAACCTTTAACCAGCTTATATTTTATACCTATATATATATTGTTGTAAATACCATTGAATGTAAAAAAAAAAATAAATAAATATAACAAAAAAACGTTTCCCTTTCAATTTACGGTACCGTTTTAGTAATAGTTTTCGAACTGTTTATCTGATTTCTTATCGCACGATTTACGCATAATTTAATAACACTGAATAATTGACATCGGTGTATATTACTGCGGAGCTGTATGTTTTAGAATATTGATAAATCATATTCGTCGTATTTTGAATACGTAATTTTGGAAATACGACTTTTAATGCGATTTACATTTCATTTAAAACTAATTTTTGTTTTTTTAACTTTCATCATACTTTAATCAATTAGTTTCTTGTAAAAAATATAAATTTAATATTATTATTATATTTTTACTTTAATTTTTGTTAATCATAAATTATAATGTGATTTTCAGTCTTGTAAAAAAAAAAAAAAATACTTTTAAAAAGTATTCAAACAGAAATATAAAATACTTGCCTATAGTATACTGTCTGTAATATGTAATTGTATCATAAAAATAGAATATATGGTAACCATATCGTATTTCTACGGACGTGTATAATAGTACGAATAATAGTATAATAGACGCGAAAAATTTAAACGTTAAATGTGACCAGTTTAGCAGAAACAAAATAGGTTTGTGTTTGTTAGTTATTTGTTGTTATCACCACAGAATAAAATGTTCGGTAATTTAGGTTATGTTCGAAAACACTTCAGGAAAAATTGAAATATCTATGGCAAAATACCACTTAATGTTTACCAGCTTGATTAACAATCATTACGATAATTTGTGTACCGAAATATCTGTTAATTTTTTATCTTCTAAGCGTTTACATTTTCAACTGATATATTCGTATATGGCCAGGAGTTGGTATATAAATCAATATATTTATTAATTTAATTTAAATATTATATTTTATAAAACATGTCAAATCTCGATAGTCGAGTCCTAGTACAATATCGTGTACATTTTACGATTATATTGTGTGTCTACGATTTCCATTGAAACATTGAACACTATACCTACCTATTTAAATTGGCTTCTTTTAAAAACTAAAAACAAACTGTCGATTATTAAAACAAACGAACCAAAATATGCCGTATGCTATATATAATATAATGTACGTATTTTTTATCAATGTTGAGCAACTAACACTTTTACTTTAAGATTATCGTTAACACTTCAGCGAGCAATTATAATTATAAAACATTTGATTGTTTTTTTTTTTTTTTTTTTAAATACGGTCCAACGGCCGATTAATATCGTTTAAATATCGTGCAAAATAAACGCGAACAGAACGTGTTTAATTACGAACGTCTAGATCAAAGAGCTAAGGGGGTTTTCGTTTTACTCGTCGTCTTATGAAATTAAATTAAAAACAAAAAAAAAGGTTCATTACAAGTTTTGCTATATATATATATATACATTGTATTGTGATATACCAGCTAATTAATATATACATACATACATATATAATATCGTAAAAAAATATTACGGAATGTTTTATGGTCGTGAACTTCTCGCTAATTACAGTACCTATATGAAACCCGTTTCGTATAAGAGCGTCTTCAAAGCAACGATAATGTAGAAATTTAAAATCGCAAGAAAAAAATAAAAAAAAAATTTATAAATATAAATAAATAAATGGAAAAAAAAAAAAAAAAAAATGTTACTTATCTATACGGTCTCGTCGGCTCGTATAAACGTACATATATATATATATAGATCGTTACCTATATAGAAGGTCACCGTCCCTTACCGATTTATCACGCAACCGGTCGTCGGGGGAGGGCGGAAAAGGAATGGTACTATATATATATACGCGTTATATTATTAACGACTTGGGCGTATCGTTCGCAATACCTCCGAACATCCGCAATTAGAAAGTTTTAAACGAACGCTCACCTCTTATGACAATAGCCGCCTTGGTCATATTCTCTGTATAGGTACGAGTCCGCTGTTTATGCGTGCGGGCACTTTGTGCACACCATATATCCGAGTTCCTTTTCCCAGCTATTATATATATATATTATATATTTATGCCCGAGAGACCCCGAAAATATCGAACCTTAAAAAATACACCCGGCGAAAGGTAAAAAACAAAAACAAAATATATATATATATAAATAAATAAATAAAAAAAAAAAAAAAAAAAAAAAAAATAGAACAAGAGTTTCTCTTGAGAGGTCGGTATCGTATTACAGTATAGCGTTCGGTATACGGGTTTATTTTGAAACCGTTATTGTACAAAGACAATACCCGGTGTAACGGGCACCTTCCGTCACTTTTCATGTTCGACAAACGGAAATTTCTCTACGTCGCGAGTCCACCTATATATAATAATACCAACAGAATGGAATTCTGAAAAATCCGACGACGGACGTGTCGTCGAAAGGAATTTTATTTGTAAACAAGTTCCGAGTAGTTAAATAAATCGGTTTTTTTTTTTTTTTTTAATGCATATAACTAGTTTTAAAAATGACATTTACAAAAAATAACTTCAAGATTGAGCTTTTATGTGTTTATGTTCTCTTCTACAAATCTGATAACAGGTAAAATAATATTGATTATAAAATATAAACTGTATTAAAAATGCGGTACGTCGATTTGCTATATATGTTATGCGTATGTAAGACACAGACCGTACAAACGTGTGTGTGTTTAGCGCATTCTAATCTCGGATTACAGTTAAGTTAAATCAAACCAAAAACCTTCGGTAAGCTTCTGACCAGTGATTTCCCAAAATTTTGGAGTAAAAAGCGCGTAGAGTATTTTTATAACCCAGAATAAATCCAATAGGTAAATATTTCTGTAACCACTACGACATGTAACATTTAAATTAGAGATAAATATTTGTCAATTTCATTTATGTGTCAATATTACGTAGGATTATGGGTAACTTTGAAAAAAAATACTTAAACATTAAAAAAATTGAACTGTTGGATAAAACCTTTTTATTTTATTTAGCAGTTAATAAAAAATAATTTTTTCTCATTTATTTTGAATCGGGTTTATTAATATAGCGTACCGGAATATAAATTGTATCACATTTTGTTTAACCCTTTTAGTTCGCATATAAGCAAAATATATCTATGATTTTTTTTTTTTTTTTAATAGAAACTTCAATTATTTATGGATTGAATATTTTAATGGAATTTAAATGTATTTATGTCCTAAAAGTAATGGATTTTTAAAAAATTAAAAAAAAATTAATTTATGCTAGATGATACGTAAATTAAACAGGTTTATAAATACGCATTTAGGTTTTATATTGACATAACATAGATATAAGTCGAAAAATTTTACTGTTACGGATACACTTATCAACAAATTTAAAATATTTGATTATTATCGGTAAATAGGAAGATACACAAAACGAAAAGTTGTATTTTTATCGGGAATGTTGCTATTATGATTTAAACTGGTCTGGAGTATTTATTTATCATGGTCATACAAGGTCATCAGTTAATTTAAAGGTAAAATTAAAAAAATATATTACCTAACTTAACTCTATTAAAATAAGTTTTAATTAAAGGAAAACTATAATTAAACTAATTAGGATTCGGGTATTTAAAATTATTTTTTAAAAAGTAGAATTAAAGAGCTCATATTTCATTTTTTAAAAGTCCTTTAGTACCAACTCTCCCTTAAAAATTAGATCTATATCCACCACTGTTACCTATTTATTAATACTTAAATTTTAATGGAAATGTGTATAACAAACTCATGAAAATCATTCACCTCAGTTTCAGTATGTTGATAGCTTTACTGAATGATTTTGGAAAATTAACTGTAAAAATTGTTGTTAATAGAATGAAAATAAAAACTGTATAGTTACGTTAGATAGTTAATGGAAAAACTAATTGTGTTCAGTAGTTAAAAAATATATCAACTATTCAACTGAATCTCAAGTTTTCTAGTTAATGCTCATTTTTGTCGATAATAAAAAAATAAAAATAATAATTTCATCCAGACAGGATAATTATCATGTAATTTTATGCAGTTAAAGACATACAGTTATATTTTTTATCTCTTTAGATAAGAATTCTGAAGAACACACATTAATTTTATAAATTACCGACCGAAAATATATATTTTATAATTATTGTACCTAAAGTTTAACGCGAATTAAATATTTTAAAAAGTACACACAATAATTCCCCCTCCCTCCTATAATACGATGATTTTCTGTTCGATAAAAGTTAAATATTGTTTTAAGATCATTAAAAACTACATGAATCGATTAATTGCTATTCAAATTTTCAGTAAAACTTTTCTATAGAAATGTGAACCTTCATATTATTTGCTTCATTTTCTTCGCGTTTAACAGATTATTTTTATTTCTCGTAAAACACTTGGCTCCTTTACTTTTCATAATCAATTAAAAAAACTTTTGAACAATTATTTAAAATGTATGCTCTGAATAAGATAATTTTAGGTATACATTATATACACTATTAGTTATGTTAACGATGTCTATTCAGTTACGATAACATATGATTGGTTTTTATCCGGAAAATATAATCTACTTGCATTTATCTATATAAGTTCCAACATTGTGGTTACACCGACAATCGGCCTGAACAATATTATGCACCCAAAACTTTTGCGTTATATACATATTATAAACATTTATATCCATTACCCACTGTGTGCGGACTGCGCACATACGATTAGTGTAGAAAACCCTTTAAAAGTAGAAGAAACCCTTTTCGAATTATTACATTTAAATATTTTAACACGTATAAAGTTCGGGAAAATTCAGAAAAACGGACGAACATTTTAAATATTGTGAATATGAGCTGCGAAACTCGCGTGGTGTTATATTTTTACCCTTGAATGTTTTTCCGTTTTGTGTTTTGAATTTGAAAATACAAAAAATAAACAAAAAATCACATCCGAAATGGGTATAATAATTGTCTTATTGAAGAAATTCAAATTTAAAAAAAAATTCATCACTCCATAATCTGCACCAAACAGACAGACGTACAATATATATATATACACCCATTTGTCATGTGATCTGGCGATTTATGTGTTTTTCAGTTGAAATCGAAAGCTGACAAATGCATGTTATTATTATTCGTCGTGGTACAGCTATAAATTAAAACGACAAAAGTGAACGCGAAATTAAAATAAAAGAATAAAAATCGTGCTCTCTGGCCTTTGTCAAAAGAATATTACCACTGGATAGTAGTTATACCTAGGTACTAGCCGTTATAATAAATATAATATATATATAAATATATTTAAATTTAAATGTATGTGGGATACCCGTTTTCGGTGTTAGTGAAACATCGCACGTAGTTAGGTACGTTATGAGATTGTCTACTTTGCACAAAAAGTATAAAAATGAAATATGCGATCTCATATCCGATTTCATAATTTTTATTTTTTTATTATTTTTTTATTTTTATTTGTCACTCACATCGAAAGCAAAAACAAAGGCTGTTCGTTTTTCTCCAATCCATCTTTCGACGTCGCAAAATCCAATTACCTGAGGCCATGATCTTCGAAGAGACGCAAACCTTTTTAGAAAGAATGAACATGATTTATTAACTCCTTCGTGGAACCGACAGATTTTTACACCTAAGACCTATATATTTTTACACACCCTTAAATGTGTTAATACTGTATTATATACTAAATATCGTTTACTGGTGTAGCGCGATATTTATTATTGTCAGATTCCCCCAAAATATATAAATGTGCTTCTCCCGGATTCGATATATTATTTATGCAAAACTGACTTAACGCATGTAAATTATAACTCTTAAATACATTTTTCATTATTGAGACACCCTATAAACGAAAACAATATTATTGTATATACTGCAATCACTCTGCCAAAAACCATATTTATAATTCTTATACGTACATTGAACATTGTAATTTTGTAAGATTTAATTAAGTTTTAAGATACGTTTACAAGAAAATTGTGTACGAAAATTCAAGAAATTATACTTCTTCTATTTGAATTATTTTTAATAAATATTTACTATAATTACTATAATAAAATGTATATATGATATGGGTATTTAGATAATAGCAATAATGATGGAAAAAATCAATTATAAAATGAACAAGTTGGAATTGAGGTAATTAAAAAATATCCTTAATAGTTAATTGGTTTTTTTTTAGAAATTAATAAATAATGTTTTTTTTTTCTTATTAAGATTCCTAATTTTATATGTCATGTTATCATATAACATTTTTTTATGCATAAAATTGAAATAACAAAGTAGAAAACAATTGTATTTGATAATTCATTTACAGATTTTAACAAGTTCAGTAAAAAGTTAACGATAACTCAACTTTAACTTATTAATACAAAAGCATATTATTTACGTAGGTATTACATATTATATATGTCTAAATTTAGTTTATATATAACTAATAATATTGTCTTTTCCCATTTGTTGTAATTTGTAAAAAATTTCTAAAATGTCTCTTATATATTATTGCTTTTGTTATAGCCATATACTTTTATTTAAAATTTAGTTGATTTACATATCATAAAATATTAAGACAAAGTGAAATTTACATTACGTATTTTTTTTTTTTAATGTATTTTCATTTTGTTTTCAAAAATTGATATATTTTTATTATGTGATTGATATTAATGTACCTAATATTATGCGTTACATCAAAAATATTACAAATTATATTGTATAGAGGTATTTCTACATTAGCCGACTACATTAAGGAATCTGCATGTTTTATATTGTTTGGGTTAACGCAACAATATATTTCGTAAATTTTCGTTTCATTTCTTATTTTAACGCATGCAATAGTTTAGTGTATCATCCATACGTATGGTGTATATATACCTAGTGTGTATAATCAAAAATTTGAAAAGTAATTAAAATCTAAATATTTTTTTGACCAATGTGATGATGATTTAAGTACTGCATAGCAATATATAATGATCACACAAATTAAACCTAAAAATATGATATTAAAATCATTTATGCCGCAAAGATATACGAGTATGTATATAGTACATATATATATATACAGTCATTTCTGGATTAATATTCCACGGTTATACAGTTAATGTCCGTCATTCGGTGTGCATATTTTTTTTTTTTTTTTATCTATATTCCCGAGTTATTTTCTTGTGGAAAATTCGAGATTATATCACGTGTCCTTGCATTATTTAATGTTTACCCGAGTATAATATTTAATAAAAGAGAATTTTCAAAAAAGAATATTTCGAAAAAATAAAAATAGCCTATATATATATATATATACACCTATATCATATAATATACATATAATATATATATATATATATATATATATATATATATATATCCACTGCACCGGGATGAGCGAAAAAAATAAAAAGTAGTTTCACCTGACACGTGCGTTTTCCCGCGCGCGCTGTTATTATAAAATATTAAACACCGTCAGGCATCAGCCGTTCGAAAGACACGGTTTCAGTCCTCGTGTACGTATAAATGTATTCCGGAGCGTTAATGTTCGCGGGACAGGTGTATTGTTCTTTATGAAGTATAGGGCGCAAAATTGTTAATGAGCTGTGGCAAAATTCTGTAATGTTTTCCATACTTTTATGCGGTTAAGTGACAGCGGAAATCGTCTGGAAAAACGAACGCAAACGTCGGTGTATGCGGCCGTGTTGGCGGGAGAGAACAAACCTAATCCTATGTGCGGAATTCGACAACAAACTTTGACAAAAAAAAAAAACAATCGAAAACATACAAAGCTCCCGTGCGACATAAAAAATCCAAAAAGCTTCCCTTGTGGCGAAATTTTTTTAAAAATTTTTTTTTTAGTATAATACCGCTTAAATACCTTCTGAAATAACGTGTGCGTTATATCGATACGTTCTTGTAACGATACCATTTTTTATTGACCAACATTCATATACCTAGTATGTTTTCTTCGTTAGAAACGCATGGTCATTTTATAATTTAGTTTTCGGTTTTCACTTTTTTCACATAGGAAGTTATATCGACTACGAACAACCTACATATCTTTTAATTATTTTTATTTTAGATTCCGAACGAAGTGAGGAATGTATTGGTTTTATTTTTTTATCGTGTTGTATTTTTATTTTTTTATTTTCGTATGTGCAATAAGTTGAAGTAGGTAGAAGAAGTCGAGTAGGACTTTTGGGTTAAAAAGATTTATTTCATAGCAAATTGGTTTTAGATGGTACTTCGAAGAGGTTTTTTTTCGATTTTTACAGTATTTTTCTCAAGTGTATGAACAATCTATCTTTTATACAGTATATAATTCGGAAACAGGGAAAAAGGGAAATAACAATACAAAAAATTTAATTGCCCTGGTTTGGCAGTAAGGTACTTACTTTTATTTTCTATTAATTTTTAATAATAATATTACACTGAAGTCTAATCACATCAAGCCTAATTATGCTAATTGATTTTTTCAAATTCAATATTTTATATTTCTTTCTAAATTTAAAATAATAATAATACACTATCCTGTCCTTGGACTGAAATGATAAAAAGTATTGATAACAGCTCGGCCGCCATACAATAATGCCTAATTGAAAATTATTGTTTGTATATATATGTTATTACTTATCATACTTATTTATGTTATATTTATTAATTTTCAATTACCTTTTATCAATTGGCTCTATTTTTTCAAATTTACCACGGATTGTGGGAAAAATCCGTATTTTTTTCGAGTAATTTTCGAAATTTTCCTTCATTTTTAAATATATACTTATGTTACAGCTAAAATATCTACTACCCATACCTATTATATATAGTTATTTTTCTCTGCACAATTGAAGTCCACGTCATCGAATACTCCAAAAAAGAGTACCTAATTAAATACACGATACCTTAATTAAAATTTAAAAAAAAAATCGTATCCTGTCAACTATAATCATTGAATCACATTTTACAAGATCTATAGATTATGCAATATACTGTTATCGACAGAAACCATGACAGATATATTCATATCAAGAATCAATATTTGCAACTAACAATGATTTTCGCAGAAATTTTGTAGGAATTGAGTGTTTATATTTTATTTATAATTCTAGAAGGTGCTCAATTCCTCTACTAACAATAATAAATCGAAATTATGTTTTGAAGTTTTATTTTTTATTTGTTATTCTAAGTTAAATATAATATTAACAAACATTATTGGATTGAAAATAATAATTCCAAACACGAACATCGGCGCGCGCGATTCTAATATCCCTTTCCGTGGAATATATTATTATAAAAACTCGAGAAGATCCTTTCATAGTAAATAACGTACAACTTTCATATATATTTACGTGTATTTTTTGAATCGGGGCAGATATATATTTTATTTTTCACACAGACGATATTCGTTGAAAATATGAAATCGTAATCAAAATATAATGTGTGAGAATTTAAAATGTTTATTGAACGATTGTTTTCGCCGTTTCTTTTAGAACATTTCTTTGAAATTCATACCTTTGCCCGAAATATTTATCATTTCGTTCGCACGTCCAAAGACGAATGAATATATTTGTAAAATGACCGTGCGGTCAAAGGTTACTCACGGCATATACTGCCGAGACCGTTTTATTATCATTTTATTTTCATTTTCACCAAGTGTTTTATTTTTATGTCCAGAGTTGTTATGTACCTACCTATATATAATAAAAAGTTGATACTTCAATGAAACTCACTCGATAAAGATGAGTTTTCCCAGCTAAGCGATAGTTTTAGACGAAATAATGGAAGTATTTCTGGAGTGCCTGCACGGAACAATGTAATACTGATGATAAGATATAAATGGACGTTTCTCCATCGATACTAATTTGGTAAATCGAGAAAAGCAATAATAATATATAGGTACGTTTCGTTATAGAAATAGGTATAGTATGTAATAGTTGGATAATTTCAATTTAAATCGATTTGTAAACAATGTTCTTTTTTTGGAAATGGTCCTGCTATATTGAATACATTTTGATAATATTTCAAAATCAATCTCTTTAAACAGATAAATTAAAAAATACTAAAGTAACGTTCACTCAATGTATTCTCTATCCATTTGATAATAGGCGTTTTAACAACATAATAACTTTATATATAAACACTTATGTTGTAAAAAACGTGTAATAATTAAAATATATATATATATCGTAGTAATACAACTCGTGCGAATAAAACAAATGGTACCTAATAGAACAAAATTACTTTTGAAACGCATTTAAACATTTTTGAATCGTTTAATTTTAATTTTTATCAAAATCTCCCATAATATAGAATCTCATAAAAACCGGATGTATGACGTTTTCCGCGTGCACCATCCATTTTAAATCGATAAAACATCCGAACTCCATTGGATATGGGCTAATATACTAATCGACTGCGGTATACGCACTGTATAATATTATATATTTTACTGGAATAATAACACAATCCCACACACTACTAATCTTCATTTGGATACGGTTATATATGTAAGGATTCACGTATTGCGTAATGCCAACATTGATGTTCAGTAGAATATTGAAAATAAAATCAATTGTAAACGTCACATATTATAACACATAATATGTAGTAGTATTATATTTATATACATATGCCCTTTATAAAACGAACATTTAAGCAGCTTTACCTGATTAGATAGTAATGACATTTTATAATGCCAGTAGTTAATATATCGCGAAATTTCATTTTATGGAATATAGTATAATATACCGCACAGTATATCATTATATTGTTACGGATTTTTATTTTTATTTTAATCAAGAACGATTTCAAAATTATTACATTATTATATACAATATTTATCCACTTTTACTCGTGAAAAAGTTTTTTTCCCTATAAACATTGTAGAAAAAAAAAATGAAGCGTATTACAATATGACGAACACATTTAAACTGCATTTAAAACTATATAAAGATATTAAAGTTACTATATAATGCACGTGATTTAATAGTATTTCAACACTGTAAGCGTATATATTTTATTACTTTATAAACTGGCACACGGTGGATATCGTTGGAATATCGAAGTTTTTCCTTTAATAATATTTGCGCACAATGTCTATGTAATATAATTTTATGTAGCGAAAAAGGCTATTTTTGGTCAGCTGTCAGCTCGCGTTTCCAGCAATGCAATTAAACACCCTAATGAATCGGTTTGGTAATAAATTATATTTAAGAATGACTCTTTCGGAGCAATCTTGGTGTAATTAATGTTTACGACTTTGAAAATAATGCATTTTAGACATCCCTCGGTGTATGATCGCGACGATTCATTTCCTCTGGCCGTTTCATTGAAACTTATTAAGGAAACGCGTTTACCCAAAATACATGATACTTCTCGATTGTTTGCCAAAATGTATGATATTATTCCAATGACTTGTGATTGTCTTAAAACACTCGGAGGTTTTCGACGAGTATTACAAGATTTGTGGTGGTACGTCTTAAGAGAATCTACTTAAATACAAATTTCTGTTCGTATTAAAAACAAATTATTTACACTCTGCAATATTAAAAAAAAAAATTAATTGTTTTGTTATTTTTTAGATGATTTTTATTATTAAATAATTGTAAGGAATATTGATCGATATTTCGTTAAATGATATTAACTTATTACACACTTTAAATGTATGTATTATTATACCATAAAACGGCACTTTAAATTTTTTGATAATATATTTTAGAATATTATCTTAGAATATGGTATTTTTAGTAGGTAGGTACTATATAACTGAACTAAAACGAAAGAGTTTTTAATAAAGTGTTTCTTTTTCAATAAGAACATTTCATTTTAATTTAATTTTTATTTTTGCACAAACTTCTTAGCATATTTTCAAGATGTACATATATTATTTTAAACTAAAAACAAGTTTTGTTATAAGTATTTTATTAATAAATGAAAATGAAAATGTTTTGTATCGTACAAAATAGATATCGAATTAGGAAATTGTTCAAAATACCACGATTGAACCTTTTCTTTCCAAACCAGTAAAATAATAGATTAAATATTTATTTTTGAATCATTTCGTTGAAGTTAAATTTGTGGATATCATAGTTATATTTCATTTAATTTTATCATTAAAACACGTTTGAGTTACGTTACTTTTAGATTTATAAACATAAGTTTAAATACCTTGTATCATCGTTTTTTCCGTCTGTCTGTTCGTAATTAATAGTATATTGTTAAGATTTTTAGGGAGATACGTGTAGATATTATATTATTTTATAATATTTTTATTACATAATTACTAAGGAGATCCAGTATCAAAAATATTTTTGATTTTATAATACACAAAAAGTGACTTTAGTATGATATAAATACACTTTGTTACTCGTCTGAACCCGTTCTGTTTTTGAATTCACAGAAGCGATAAAAAAATGTCCCCTCTTACTTTGTGCAAATAAAAGTTGTAAAATTGGAAAGTGAGTGATGGCCAGGGGTTAAATGCAGAAGCTGGAATTAAGATTTTTTACATAATTCTCAATGAAAAAGCACTTTCCGGATATGTAAAATAATATAACCGGTTGCCAGCCAGATCTTAAATGGTACGATTGTTTTGTAATATTGTTGTATATCGAGATGAGAACTAAATAAGTACCTATTTGGTCGAAGACATCCTCAGGGATAATCGTAGGGAGTACTATTAGCATAGATATGTCTATATATATACAATATACAATACAATAAGGTTTCTTCACTATTGTTTGTTGAAATTTGTTTTCATTTTATAAAGATTTATAAATTAGTAGATACATTTTTAAAAATATGAACTCATATTTTAAAATTTTTTAGCAAAAAATATTGAAATTTTATTTGAAATATAATTTAATAAAAAAAAAAAAAAGAAAATAGAATTTAATTTATTTTCTCAGAATTTTAAACAAAATAGAAACATTCTAAGTACCCTTTTGTCAGACTTTTTAATCTAAACCAATGTAAAAATACACCACAATGGATCATCTTAACACCATAAAAGTATAGTAGGTATAATTATCATCAGCTCAACCTAAATGAGAATTAATTACCGAACGCAATTATATATTATCGCTGTAGAATCCCAAAAAATAATACAATATTGACTTTCGCCGATGTGATCAAGTGGTATAACGTTACCGCTACCTTATTTATAAATCTGTTGGCTTCCAAAAAATACATATTGATGTCCAAATAATAAAAAAATAAATAAATAAAAATATATAATTATTTAATCTATATTCTATATTGTGTTATATTTATATTTATAATATTATATTATTTTTAGTAAGTTTTTGTAATTTTCATTATTATTTGTAATAATTTTTGTGATTTTAGAAAAATTAGTCATGAAATCTACCAAATTCTACTATAATTTTTAAATTTTTTTTTATTACAGTATATTACGTCATTTTATGACGTATTTAATTTTAATTTTAATGTTTTTAAATTTTTTTTAGAAACCATTGGGAATTTTATAAACCGAGATTTTAACGGAAACACCTGTGCCGGCTATATCCAATTTCCGAAGAGGCTTTGTGAAATTCGAGTACATTTCATCATAAAAAATCGATTTTGAGAAATATAAACACATTGTTGTCAAATTAATCGCATATTCATGTGGAATCTAAATATTTTAACGGTTATTAACATTAATTATATGTCTGAGTTTTCCTTAATAATATTTGAGAGGCATACGGATAAATATATACAGTTATAGCAACTAATAGTTTCAAAATCGAAAACTATTTTTACAGTGATATCTGACAAAAATATTTTGCACAGTAATAAATATGAACATCAATTAAAATTGTGTATTCATTTAGTGTTTATTTATTTTGAGATAAATTTTAAATAACATAATTAAACACTAAATTAAATTTATAATATACACTATAATAGTATAATGCAGTATTTATGTAATTAAAAAAATAAAAATAAATTGTTATTGTTTAATATCGTAGGTTCAGAACAAAATACGGTGTTTGAGAGTTCTTCAGAAGAACATTTCTAAATTTCTAACATAAAGAACTTATAATATACAATATAAAAAAATATTAATTCAGTGTATTTAGATTTTTTGTAACTCATTCAGTATAATGCTGTGAATTGTTTTATTATAAATTTAATATATGCATATTAACTACCTAGTAATAAGTGAAATAATTTGATATATATTTTTTAAAAACATTTTTGTATTTTGATATCTTGGTTCTGAGCTTGCGAGAGATTTGTTATAATTATTAACACGTTCAAATGTATTAATTTCTTTGTTCAAAAAAGCATCAAATAGAGTCGAAAACAACCGTAACGTACACAATATAAAATTTTAATAGTATATGTAAATATGCAATATTGTAGTTGAAAATATCATATAAATCTAATGCATTATACGTAATATCATCTATAGAATTTGTTTTTATCTTCAATTAAATAAATTATTAACGAATGACGAACGGAACAAAAACTATTAAAAATTCTAATGTTAATGGTTGTTAAAAAGTAGTTTGCATGTTGAAAACTTTAATAGTATATCGAATGATGCACGTCTAATGATTATACTCTTATTAAAAAATCGTGAGCTACTATTAATAAAAAAAAAAGTAATGATTTTAAGGGCCCACCGCGCTAACATAAAATTCAACTTAAAAACGCGATAAAACTGTTGGACTTTGAAAAGTCGCATTTTTTAGTGATTTAATTAAACATTGTTTGTATTCGATTTTTTTAATAGACGAGAAAGATAGTACCCCACGGTCGATGCCTACAAGACAAAAATTTATAAAATTCAAATTTCTATTCGGATTCAAAATCCGACGTCCCGAAGGTCCACTACAATAATAATTATTGTATCCGGCCCGTTGGCGTTTTAAGCGTAAACGTCGCGACGACACGACCGTAAAAAATGCATTACGCCACATTATTTTCGGACTGATTTTTGAAACGTACGGTAAACATATTTATATTTTCCGATCCAATCCGAAGAATAATAATCGCGCAGTGAATATTACAGTGGTACTCACGTGGATGACCAATAACGGACGTTTGGCCGCGGTGACCGGATCTTCCGCGCGACGACACGGCTCTCCGTAAACGGACTGACCCGGCGCGACTTCGGCTCCGGTATATTATCTCGGCCGAGGGCCCGGTTTTCAAAAAAAAAAAAAAAAAACAAACGACACACACACACACACAACACACTCGGCGGGGAATCGTTCGAAACGTACCCCGTTATTGGTTTTGTTTTGTATTTTTTTCGTACCGGAGATAGTCCGTGCGCAAAGTCCGGCGGAACGCGGGAACGGCGACGGCGACGGATGGTGTCGCTGACTGGCGCGGACCCGGCGGAAAATCACACTGCCGCGGCCGGCCGGGGGGGAGAGAGCAGAAAACCGACGGCGAACGCTCAACCCCTCGGTCGGCGGTTTTCACGACGGTCGGCGGCCGTTTTACCGCCAGGCTTCGCTACGACATGGACGCCGTTCGGTTCGGTCCGGTGCGGTGCGGGGGGGGGGGGCACACGGGCGTGCGATGTCGTCGGCGTAGACACGGCTCGATACCCGTCCGCCGTCGGTCTCCCGTGTAAGCACACGACACGATCGTCGCGCGATATAGACGGACAGGCAGGCATTATACAGACGCCCGTTCCGTAACGGAACGGATATAGCCGACCCTGACCGCGGTTAACGTCGCGGTGGAATTATTATCACGCGGATCGACCGTTTCGCCGTATAGACACGACAATAATCGTTGATAACCGTTTATCGCGGTACGACCCCGGTTTGACGGTACAGTCAACGTTTACATAACACCCTTATCAATTAGGTACACCCATAACACCATAGATAATACACAGCGGATAGGCTATGTGTTGTATACCTACAGTTTGTATAGCGGGCAGCGTTCCTGAATAGAGGAGAGAGATAGCAATATAAGATTTTGCCGTCTTCCATCCTACTCGGCAAGAAATATATTTTTGTTCCATGAATTAACGATTGCCGCCTTGGAGAACATTTCACGAAATTAGAAAAACAAATGATTCGATGAAAATACGGCAAAAACTGACTAAAATGATTCATTTTCGAAATTACTAAAGAAAATAATAAAATAACTTTTGTAACAATTATTAACTTGTAATTACCTACCATCTAATATAATTTTTAAACATACCTAATATGAAATATAAAATGTTTAATCTTTTACCTACATTATTATCAATAATATTTTGTTATCTATGTACTATCTATGAGAAAAATTAAATTCATATTATAATAATCCATGGAATGTATAAATATTTGCTGAGTGAGACGGAAGATTCGGGAACGCCTGATAATGAGTATGGCCTATCCTAGAGAGCCTAGATAATAAATATTATCTAAAATTATTATCTAGGCTCTCTAGCCTATCCATTGTGTATTATCTATGCATATTACCCACAGATATATAAAACACTAGACGGCCAACTGACGATATTATCTGAAGTCAGTCGGCCGTATTATGCACGGTCACAGATATGTATAATAAACTAGATTGCTAACTGCTACGTGTTTCCCGTATAAATAATTGAAGTCACCATTGGTCCGCCATCTTTGTGGGAATTAGAATCGTATCACATTTATATTATCAATATGTGTGTACAATAAATAGATATCAGACGATACCTATGTATAATAAACAGTGGTAGGTACAATATTATTACTTATAAACAGCTATTATTAGTACTTACCTAGATATTTTAACTTTAAAAAACAGGCAAAATAAAATTATGCAAATGCATATTATTATTACGTTCCCTTGAAAGTCGAAAATCGTTGAATGCCGACAGTTCAAACATTGGAGATCAATCTGATTCTCAAAAGATCGAAGATCCTCAAGGTAATCGTCCAGTCTTATTTAATATTTGAAATAATTCCTTCTCTGATAATTTTAAAACTATTTAGGTATGTATATATAAAATATATATATATTTATATTTTATTGAAATATTTACAAATTAATAATGAACTTAATTAATTGTTAATGTAATAAAATAATAATATTACCTTATTATGTAAAACTTATGAATTACTACCTATATATTATTAAACAATATATTGCTAACTATAGTTTTGTATAATTTTTGCGTCTTCTACTGACATTCTTTCATCATTTTTGATTTTAATATTTTACTGTTCTCCTAACACTTACAACCAACAACTCAACAAGATGGGTATTTTTTAATAATATCTAATATTTATGTTATACGTGTACACCTAAGTTAAAGCATTAATGTTCGTATAAACATATGTATAATACATAATTATTATTATTATAGGTAGGTACATATGTAGCTGTATATTTGTGATCCCAAGTATATATTATTATACAGTGGTTTTACGCGGTATAAATTCAAAATGTCTTATTATCACAATATTCTGTGATAATACATTGATAATGGTACACAGCCCACAAAAATGGCCACCGTGGTGACTTCACTTTTACCCGGGAGTTAGCAATCTTGTTTATTATACATATCTGTGTGCACGGTAGTCAACGTTTACATAATAACCTTATCAATTAGGTATCCATATTACCCACAGATATATAAAACACTAGATGGCCAACTGACGATATTATTTGAAGCCAGCCGCACATATTATGCACGGTAATCAATGTTTACATAATAACCTTATCAATTAGATATCCATATTACCACATAATATTTTCAGTCGGAAATAATTCATAGACATATAAATATTATAGGTATAAACGTTTCCGCACGTATAAAAACTCCTATCTAATATATTTTATTTTACCTACCCATATTATATTTCAATTCATTGGACTTTTGCGGTACTTATCAATATTTTTATTAAGTATAATTTACGTATGTTGTGTGAAACCCGTTACACTCGGGCAAAGCGAGATTTGAGTTTTTATTAAAATCCGAGAATTGTATGTTCGATACGTTTTTGAATTACCTATCAACTTTGTCAACCTATAAATAACAGAACCACTTTATGTGTGAAGGACCTTTATTAACTTCTAGAAAGCGATCTCCAAATTGCTCCACAGGTGAAATATTTTAATAATTAATTATTTAACAGTATTATTTCTCAAAAAACTAATATACTTAATTAATAATAAATCGTTTAAAAATGAATTTGAATTGGAAAATATTATAATTTCGAAAGAATGCTTACAGAATGATAAAAAATTTTAACTGATTTTACACAGATATATAAAATATATACTGTGAATAATAAATAATAACATTGACTAACATGCAAATGGCGTCGGCATCAATATCCCATATGATGTCGTATAACAAGATAGCTATCTAGTTATATATCTGTGTATAAAACAGTAACATAATCATGACCTACGATGTATAAAATATAAATTCGTTTCTTTAGTTTCATGTCATTTCAATCAGTTCTAGGTCCCAAATCATTCGGATGTTCGTCTCTAGTTCCGTACATTTTTAAACCCCAGTCGAATCAAAACGAATTTTTAAACTATTGGTCATTAATACGTAATCTAAGCTATTATCTGTTAAAAAATATATTTTTCAATTGTATTTTATTGAATTATTTTTCAACACTATATTGTAATTTTACTGTTATATCTGTTCTATTGCAGCCCACATTAAAGGTAAAATACAAAAATAGATATTTATAACTATATAAAAACATAATAGTAAATAAGTTAGATACTCGAGTAAAATACTTATGAAAAGAAATATTTTCGGCTTTAGACTTAGAATTTCTCGTTCTATTACAAAGAAAACCACTAGGCATTTTTAAATTTGAATATTACAATTTATGAAAGATATCATTTAACACAGGCACTAAGATATTTTAATTTAATAAGAAAAAAAATAAAATATATACTTAACAGAATACTATGATGAAACATAAATCAATTGAAAAGTGGCGAGATATTTTTTCATATTATCATAGTAGTAAATATTTGCGCAAAATTAAACAAGTTAACAAAACGTATTATTTTCACACAATATATTTTGCCACCGACATGGTGAAATTGTGAGAATCGATACTTTCTTTTAACTTAAAATACGGGTGACATATACAAAAGTACTTTTATATTACTCTATGGTACACACACGCAGATATCTGTCCGCAATTGTATAGCAATGTCCATATAATATGTTCACGATTGCGGACACCATGCACGGACCACCCGCCGACGTCATTCGCGAATCGCGATCATAATGATACTATCATTACGAGGACTGCGTAAAAACTAGGATTTTAATTATCCAAATCTTTCTCAAAAATGTAGCCGCGAAAAGAATATGGTAGATATTTTTAACCGGCTTTTGGTTTGTTCTGATCCAAAAATTACTAGTTCGAGAAAACTTCCACCGAAAAATAATGAAAACATTTTCACCTCAAGCATTTGAGTTATTAGTTTCACCTTCGATTTCACATTCAAGTTTCGGTAACGAAGACAATAATAGTGATAACAACGACGAAGATGAAAACGATGATAAAAACAACGAATAATATAATATTATAATATATATATATATCTATGTATAATATAACAATAGATACATGCAATTTGATTGTTTTAAAATATAGTTATAAAATATAAGACTTTTTGAAAAAAAAAAAACCATGGCTGCATTCTTAAATTTTTTTCTTTCTTTGACTTGAATTTATAATCATAGCATCTCGAAAAACCCACCTACTCGGAATTTTGTGTAAATCTGATGACTTTTTGACTTTTGGCCAGCTTTTTGGTATTTGGGACCACTGTGGGACGGTACAAAATATCTGGATGGTGGCAATCGAAATTTTGAAATGTAATACGGCCCAAAACATATTCACTATTACAAAACATATATGTCATGTTATTTGTTAATTTTCATATAATATATATATACACTATGAAAGGCCACAATAGAATGAACATAGATAATTTTTAATGTTATTGTTTAATGTTCCAAACATATTATCGCCCACATTTTTACGGTTATAAAAATTCTATAATCCAAATTTGTACCGTTCAACATTATCCGTCTTCGGGGTTTTTACCGTCCAAATATTTTTTACCGTCCAGATTTTTACGTTCCGAGTTTTTATACGGTCCCGTAATAATATTAATGATAATAATAATGTCGTGATAATTGTGCACGAATCACTCTCCTGGCTGTTTATCATCATGCTTCGCTATATTATTCGCAAACGCCGTTCGGATACAGTACATCGGTGTGATATTGGCGTAGACAGCTCAATACACGTCCTTCGACGTATATTCGCAATATACGCAATTAAACGACAAAGTGAATATATTCACGATTGCAGACAATATACACTGACCGCACACCGACGGCATTAGCGCACAATAATCACGATGATGTTATCATTACGGGGAGCGCGTAAAAAATTGTACCCAATTCAAAAATCTGGACAATACAAAATATAATATTTGACGGTAGACATCCGGAAAGTAAAAATCTGTAATTTTAAATTCGTAAAAATATTGGATTTTAAAATCGTAAAAATCTAGATTTTTAAAAGCACCATGGCCAAATATATTCAATATTAAAAAATTCGTTATGTTATTGTTGATTTTCGAGTAATATATAGGCTATGAAACGCTATAACAGTATATATAGACTTAAGACATTTTAAAATCTAGATTCTTACGGTCCCGACATATTATTATTGTCCAAACTTTTACGGTTATAAAAATTTGATATTCCGGATTTGTATACCATCATGCAATATTTTGTACTCCAGATTTTTACTATCCAAATACTTCTCACCGTCCAGATTTTTATGCTCCGAGTTTTTACACGCTCCCATATCGTGTTTGTTGCGCACAAATAACTTTCCTAGCTGTTTACCACCGTACTTCGCTTGTATTATTATTCATAAACGCTGTTCGATATATTGAAGGCACATCGGTATCATATTGGCATAGACAGTTCGATGCTCGTATACGCAAATATCGGTACGCAATTGTATGGCACAGTGCATATTATATTAACGATTGCAGACAACACGCACTGACGGTTGTCATATATATATACATACCTATTATCATTACGGTAGCGCGAAAAAAATTTTGCCATGCATAATTCTGGACGGTAAAAAATATTTGGACAGTGAAAATCCGCAACGCGTAAAATGTTTGACCGTAGAAATCTAGAATATCAATTTGTTCGTCGCCGTAAAAATTGGGACAGTGCGAAATTGTAATTGAAATATTTGGAAAGTATAAAAGAAAGTAAATGTGAGAATGAAAATATAAAATGGAAAGTAAATACTAAAAATATGAAATTTGAAATCCGTAAAAATATTGAATTTTCAAAAGCGTAAAAATCTAGATTTTGAAGTGAATTATAGCCAAAATATATATGACAGGATATAAAAATAATAATAATACTTAAAAAAATTCTGAATTCCAGATTTATACTATATACAACGTTTTGTGTTACGGATTTTTACTGTCCAAACATTATGTATCGTCCAGATTTTTAAGTTCCGAATTTTTACACGCCCTCCATAATAATAATATGGGAAATACAACATTGCGGACACCACACTAGCTCGCACACCGACGTCATTCGTGAACAACAATCGCGGTTATTACACGGATCGCGTAAAAACTCGGAATATAAAAATCTGGACGGTACAAAATATTCGGACAGTAAAAATGTTGGACGATATCAATCTCCGATATTAAATTTTCACTATCGTAATAATTTAAAGAGTAAAATTTTTGGACCGCCAAAATCTAAAATTTTTAAAACCATAGTAATCTGAAATTTAAAATTTTTAAACTTAAATTATTATAGACGTTCATAATCTATATAATTATATCAAAATTAACAAATAACATAACAATTTTTATAATAATGATTATATTTTGGCCATAAAAAATTAAAAAATACATATTTTTCAAATTTCAATGTCGACCACTAATATGATACCGCGAGTTAAAATACTAAACATTATTTTATCCATTTGATTCCAGGAGTTAACGAGTGTAATGGATTCGATCACTCTTATAGACCCACAGCTGTCGGAAATATCCCGGATATCAATTACATATTTCAGACACGTTGTTACAATATTGCACGAACATATATTACAATGACTATAATACGACGTATGTAATATTTATTTTCTATGTTAGTAATTTTTTCGAAGAATTTCCACAGAATATCCACGGCAGTGAAATAAAACATTCAGACAATAATTATGGTTGACAAAAAATTTCATCAAAATTTCATGGAAACATTGTGAAGATATTTTGCCACAACGTTTAATTACAAAAGACAGAATGAATTTGAGTTTGATACGACAACGGTTTCTCCCCATGGCGGTGGTGGATGACGGAATTTTGAAAGAAATTCCATTCTAGTTGTCTAGAATCGTAACCTCTACTCAATCGTTCATACAAGTTAATAAGAATTGCTAGCACTGAAATACCATTGAGATGTTTTGACCATATTTGAATAATGATAATAATGATAAATATATATATAAATCTCATTATGGCCCAACCCAAACTATTGGTTGTGTAGATAGCTGCAATTCTTATAGAATATTCCTTTAATGACATATAGAAGCCTAATAAAAATCACATTTTTCAAATTTTAATAATTTAAGGGTTGAAAAGTGGAAAATTGGGTTGAAATCTTTATTCTACGTCAAATTCGAACTACTGGTTGTAGAAAGTTGAAATGTCAGAGAATATTCCTTTAATAACATAAATGTACGCTATAAAAGTTTTTTCAGTAAAATGGTTCGTGGGCCATACCCGGCTTCAGCTGGTGTTATATTTGTACTTGTATCGCACGTAGTAAATATCTACCCTATTTGTTTTAATTACCAATATAAACACTTCGGCCTTCTAACATCCCTCCTCGAAATTTCCCAACCAGGTTTAAATACCATTTTAAATATTGTTTGGAACATGAATAAAACACCTAATTGATATATTGAAATACAATTCTTTCAGTTATGTTGTTCAAAACATTATTTCACAATATTTTAAAATTACGATTTTTTTTTTTTTAATATTGCTTTAAATACAGATAACACACATATTTGAAATATTCAACACGTTTTTACAATGTAGTTCAATATTTTTTTTTTTTAATTTATTCATATCGTGCTATTGTAAAAATTGTATGGAACATCTTTTTAATATGTGTCTGAAATATTAAACTCATAATATTTGTTTATAAATTATAGTTTCAACATGATACCACATTGTTTTTATGGAAATATGTTTAAAAACATGTTAAAAACATATTTTCACAATATTTATATGTTATTGTTATCCGGGATACATCTATAAAAGACGTCATATATCCCATTTTTAAGGGGTCCTATATGGGCAATTTTTTAGATATTTAAAGAAAAAGAAAAATCTAACATTCAAAAAATTATTTAATATAGTTAAAAAGTAACTAAAATGTAGTCCTGTGTTAGTATTATATTTATTGTGGTGTAATCACGATATTTGTATTGTATACAATTTTCTAAATATTAAACTCGTTATCTCGAAGGTTCAAAATACTATTTTCCCTCCATTTTTAAGTCACTGTAACTTTTTTTAAACATATTATTTGAAAAAAACGCCAATGAGATTATCTTCAAAATGTGGTTTTCTATCAATTTTATAATAAGTATTTTAATTTAATTTATTTGGCGTAAATATGTTTTTACCGTTGATAATCTTCAGTGCGATGTCCTTTTTTGTGCATCCCGTTTTCCTCGAAATAGATACACTGATTATTATTCAACGCAAATAGTTTCCTCGTTAAAAATAATCATTAATTTCTAAAATACCGCGTTTAGATGTTGTTGTATTATTAAAATATATGGATATGAGTTGTGCCGTGAAAAATCGCCGAACGCCGCACTAATAAAATGGTTAAATATGCATTTACTTAGACACTGATAAATGACAATTTATGCCCAAAAAAAATCGAAAAATATTACACAATAATATGCACGATAAAATGATTTTATTATTGATTAGATAATGGTTAAGAACACGTTTCAGTAATATTGTTTGTTTAGTCTGGTGAGTGGTAAAATTTTAAAAAAGGTCAAAATCACGAATCAAAAATAATGCGCAGAGGATAACAAAATTATTTTAAAAAAAATGCTGATCGGGTATAGATAGCAGAAGTTCGTTGTCTATCATCGTATATTCTATTTGCAAATAAAATACAGTTGTATTGTTTTATTAGATTTAAAAGCAGTGATAAATCATTGTATGCAAAAATATAGTTCTATGTATGGGTTATGGGGAGAGAGACATGCCCCCCCCCCAGGAGAATTACCTGACAGTGCCTTTTACTGAAACTATTTTAATATCATGAAAATGAAAGTATAGACATTAAAAAATCTGTCTAGAGTCGCCACCTCCAAAAATTTACACAACGAGTGCCAATTTAGAACGATGATCGATTTATTAAATTTCACTGAAAAAGCTTTAAAGGCAACAAAAATAAATGAGGACTATCGATTTTCAATATTTTTCATTATCTACATTTAATTAGATAATTGTACGATTAACCATGTACTAAATTTTGGTTTTAGCATTTTAAATAATCATTTTAATACATGAACAATAATAAGTATGTCCACTCGGCGAGCATGCAAAATGTTGTTTTTTTCAAAATTAGATTCTGAGCGTGCAATTTGTTGGTTTCATAATGGTTTATAATATTTGTATTATATATATATGCATAGTTGATGCTGTAAAGAGGTAGTTTTTTGATTTTCTCATTAAGTATTAGGGAATTAACCGATCTTAACAAAAGAGTATTGAGAATAAGTTTGTCGTGGATTACTCATATAGTATAAATTATTTTATGAATGTATATATGTGTTAAGGTAGTAGTTTTATAGTATAAGACATTTTGGTACCTATCGAATTTTATTAATTCTGGTTTGTATTTTTAATAAGTCATTTTTCGATTTTCTCAAAATTGCTAATTTAATTATATTGTAAATTAAAATGTTATAATATCAGAAACTTAAAATGTACACCAAATTTATTTTTACACTATTTATTTTTATAAAACCAAAGTTTTTTTAAATATTTTCAGTAATTATCATACAATTTTTTAAATTTAATTCGTTTTTTTTTATGCATGTATACACTTTTGATAAAAATGAGTCATGTAGAAATTTTAGCTAAAAATCTTAATGATAAGACATTTTTTATAGTTTAAATTTAATAAATATAAGTTGTTGGTTTACTCAGTAGTTTTTAAAGCATTATAGCATTGTTTATATAGAATAACGGGCAATTTAAATGTATCAGAATTGTTTTATCGAAAGAAAAATAATTTACACTTGCTTAACAATATAATACTTCCACCATCAGTATCTTATTTAATGAGCCAACTTTTTATTAGGATTATTTTTTGTTAATTTGTAATTTAGTAAAATAGTAAACTATAACTCCATATAAGGTTTTAAAACAATTTTTCCTAAACCTAGTGTACTTATGTAAAGAAATCTCAAACCAACAAAACGATTACAAATTGTAAATATTGATATTGGTTATATTCTGTTCGAGTGCGTTAGATTTCTCGATTTATTTTTCTATATATATATATATATACACTATGTGACTTTACTAATTTTAATTACGATTAATTGTCAAATTAATAATTTCTATAGTAGTTATGAAAGCGAATCGATGAGATAGACAGAAACAACCGGGATTTTTTTTTCAGGACTATTTTTATGTAGGTACATATATGTATAGAAACCTAGAATCAGAAAATACATTTGCTATACCTACTCATCTACAATTTTTATAAGTATTCGGAAAAATAGTACAATATTTAATATGATAGTTTCATCAAGTTCTAGTACAGTACTAACATTATATTTTATGAAAATGTCAAGTATCTATAGATATTCTTTATTGTGTGCGTTCTCGTAGATAGATTTATATATTATCTAAGCCCAATGATTTACCAACTCTATGTCTTTATCAATTATTTATACCCATTCATGTATACTGTCTAAAATGTTGGATACTAAAATATTCCGTTTTTCATTCTAAGCCTCCTAACATTCACATTTGTAACTTTCCATTTGTGCATATTTTTCTTTATGTGCTCTGCACAAGCTGTTTTTAGCCTATTGATTTTCCTCTATAAGCTCCAAGGAAGGATTTTTCCTTGTGTAGTTATTTTCTCGGTTCCGTCGTATTTTCATTAAGACCTCCGCTTTCTAGTATCATTTATTTCCACTATTTTATTATATCTTCTTTTATTGACCTCTGCACCTCTGCATTTTTCTGGTTTTTATAAATTTCTCCTCGATTTAAATCAGTATTTTACTGACTCGACATCGTGCATTATGCGATCGTTATTTTTATAATAAATTTTGTTTATATATGATAATTATTATTATCTGAACAATAAAAAAATATAAATCTATTTTGTCTATTTGATCGTCATTTTACGCTGAAACAATCAGTTTTACAATTAAAAATTAATAAAGGGTGAAAAAAAAATGTTTAGAAAATTTACAAAACGTGCGTGCTTTATCTTAACAACATATTATATTGTAAACTTAATAGTGTAAATTGTGACTGATAATGTGATAATCTTAAATAATAACTCTAATTATAACTGATATTGTTTATATATAGAGTTCCAATGCATTTAAAGAAAACCGGTTTGGAAGATGATAATAAATTAGTAATCATAAATATTTCTTCATAAAACTTATAAATTGGATCTACCATTCATATTACAATTACTCCAAATTACTTGTAAATTTCATAATGGTGGTGATGGATATAGAAAAACTGTATAGTATGTCCTAAATAATTATACGTTTCTAAAACAATGAGAAAAAAACTTTATTATACCAAGATTTAACGAAAATATGCATTAATATGTACCCATTATCCCTTATTATGTGCAAAAATATGCAGGATAAATTTTCGTATATATAAAGCTTTTTTATAATTAAATTATTAAATTTTATTCGTAAATGAATTTCTTTTATGAAGTATCCAAAAAAAAAAAGTCCATACAAATACATTATATTCTCAGCCTTGCACTTGCAGGTTATTAGTCAGAATACATTAAGTTAAAAATTGTAAATGTTAATTATTCACACATATTATATTAATTAATATACGTACAAAATATTATATACAATATACATGAAATAATATACTAAATATGAGAAAATAATATTAAAAAAGCTTGGAAGCACTTCAAACATTGGGTAGAATGACGGATATATTGACTTTGAAAGCAATGATAAATCATTTCTTTCTAAAAAAAAGATTCTAAGCGATGCTTCGATGAATATACTTGATAATTAATGCATATTATACTAATAATATATATATATATATATGTAATAATAATAATAATAATAATAATAATAAAATAAAGAAAAAAAGTTTAAAAATGTTGAGAAAAATGTAAAAGATTATTTTGAGGCAAAGAGATTCAAATTCAGGACCCCACGTATGACAATACAGCTTCCATTAGACAACGTAAAACTGTCGTAAAACATAAAAAATATATCTCTTAAACGAATTCATAAAATCGTAAATTTTCAATTTGATATACCTATAACTTTAATAAAACCAAGTCCGACCGCCAAATTCTGACTTCATTATTATTATATTTTTTTTGATCAAAAAATAAAATAAAAAAATGCCAAAATCAAATTCTTTTGTGTAGTTCTTATTATGAATTAAATGACTCAAAATTGAAAATTGCTTTAATAACTCAAAAGTAGGTAAAAATTATTTTTCCTTCATAATGTACCTACATATGTTTTTGATAAAAATATCAAGTTTATAGAACTATTATTTCCTCAAATTCAAACACATTTCATACCGAAATTTAGAAGAAAAAAAATGTGTATTTAAAAAAAATAATAAAATAGTTATTTAAAAAATATTTTAACTACTGATTTTTAAAAATAGTTATATGTCATACGTATTATGAATGGCATATTTTTAACAGTGATTAAATGTTCAGGTCATATAAACTAAATTAAGCCTATTATGAATTAAATTTCTCATATTTCCATGTTTCTATAAATAACTTAAAAATAAGTAAAAATTTAAAAGAATTTTATCATAATCATATTTTCCGATTTTTCTGCTAATCTTTTGATAATTTTTTTCTTACACGTTTATCGACATTTTTTTTAAAAATCGAAAACATTTGTCTTTTTGGTACGCATTGAAGATGACAACATAGTTGTTGAAATACGCAAAATATAAGTGTGTACTATTGTGATGTCGGGCTTATAGTTTAATAATAATTATTATTATTTTAATTTTATATTGCAATTTACCCTAAAATATGAATTTTCAAAGTATTTTTGTGTAAATTTAATAATAATATAATATATATTATATAATGTCTTTAAAGATTTATAAAACTTTGACACTTTCAATCCGAACTATCTTAAATAAAGTAAGTAGGTACCTCTACAAAAATATGTATTGGCATAAAAATGTGGGCCTAATTTATGTATTTAACGTATTTAAAATAGATTAGAGAAAAAAATGCAATTATCCACAATTTTTTTTATAATTATTGAAAAATTTTATATCTACATGGAGAATTGTTATTATTTTAAAACAGCCCGGGGCTTATTTGCATTATAGAAAATATCTTATATTTTATAATGAAATAGAAGCGATTTCACACTTAGCTGAACATCCAACTGCCCTTTAAAATACACGAATTGGCGTCAAATTATTTTTTCTGTCAAATCCAAAACATTAGGAGTGTTTTTTATGTTTTCTAAAATTAATAATTTTGAAACTGAAATAATATAGGTGTTAAGAGATATTTAATCTTAATCAAAATGATTAGGAATTAATTTTTTAAATTATTGTAAATTTAATATTGATGAATTCGATTATCGGTCATGGTGTAAGTATAGTATAATATGATGATTAAAGCATTTTTTAGGCCTTTAAAATATGTCGTTATATTACATGACTATATTTTATTATTTTGCTAGAAATACGCATAATACTGAAAATGGCCAAAGGATCATAAAATCAGTATGCTGCTGTTATTATTGCCATTATATAAGTAACGACATACTCTTTTCATGTTCGTGTCCCAAGGGTTAATATAAGTAGATGAATATAAGAATAGCTAGGTATAATGTATAAATATTTAGAAAAATTAAATATCGTATACCTGCTATGAAAATGTATTCGAATTTTTGATATAACTATAATTGAAAACTTCAGACATCTCATCATATCAAGGAGTGGAATACAAAAAATATGGGTGTATATGCTGGGGTGCCCATATTTAGAAAATTAAAACTAGGAACATTTATTTCAACCCAACCCCTTCTAAAAAATATTCTATTACTCGCTTTTACTCTATGTCATGCAAATTGTATTGCTTGTATTGGTAAACATCATATATATAATAAAAATGCAATACACTTTATAAATAATTCTTATTTTATTTTAACTTTTTTTTTTTTTTATTGAACAATACACAAATGTATATACGGGTATTTCAATTAAAAAATGTTAGGAAACATTATTTTATCATAATTTAAAATTAAATTAGAATTTCATTTTAATATTTTATACTTACCAATACCGATATTGAGCATTTAGAATTCAGATAAAAATCGTTATTATCTTTACACATCATAATTTTCCGAGAGTTCATAATTTATTAAACAACTTATTATGCAAGTCGTTCAAGTTTTTAGTTAGCTTAAAACAAATGAGTGTATACATCATGCATTTTTAAAATTATAATTAATAATTGATTTAACATTGTATTTTCAAGGTCTTGAAAGTAAAGGACTATGGATTAATTGGGGTTAAACAGAGTATATTTTTGTTAAAGGAAACAAAAAAAGAGAATAATGAAATACTAGAAATAAAGTTGAACGGGGATATAGGTAATGGGAGTAGTTAATAGATTCAAGTATTTAGGGTCTGTTGTACAGAAAATTGGGGAACTCGAAAAGGATATTAAACACAGAATTAAGTGTGAATGGATGAAGTGGAGAGAAACATGAAGTGTTTTGTTTGACAAAAGTATCCCCAATAGATTAAATGGTAAATTAGATAGTAGTCAGACCTGTAATAATGTAGGGAATAGAATGTTGGGCAGTAGATAGGAAGATAGAACAGATAATGTGTATAGCAGAGATGAGTGGAATAACTAAAGAGGATAAAATAAAGAATGAGTATTTAAGGGGTAGCTTTGATAGTTGACAAAATGAGGAAGAAAGAATTTAAATAGCTCGGGCATATAATTATGAGGAAAGAGACTGAGGCAGTAAGATTGGTAAAGGAAATTTAAGTTAATGGATAGAAAATCCGAAAAGAGGTTGGGGATTTGATGGGGAGTGATATTTGAGGAAGATGGGGATAAGTGGAGAAGATGTGGAATATGGTGGTGGTGGAGAAATGTAGGACTATAGAGAGGCAAACATCAAATATTTGGGAGAGAAGTCGACGGAGAAGAAGAACGTGACATTTTGATTATTGTATCTATTACAATAAAACAATATTTTTAATTGTTCATAAAGCATTTTATTTAAAAATTGGCAATAATATTGTTGCATTTATTTCAGCTGAATTTGAATATTTTAAAATTGTTGATATATTTAAAAATTAATTATTAATATTTACTAATTTCACAGACTTTTAGTTAAGCTGTTACATACATATCATCACCATAGAATGAAAAAGTTTTATAAAATCACATTTTAAAATGCATTTTTTAATTAATTATCGTAGGTACGGTAAAAAAATTCAGATTTTTTTTTAGCTTATATTGAAGTTTCTAACTTTATTATTGATTGAGATATTCAGTGTGAAAAGTTTCTATGTAGTGAAAAATAAAATAAATTTTACTTCATCCGCCTGTAAATAGAACTTTTTAAAAATGATATAATATTGGAAAAAAAAAAGGTTCTATGATAGATATTATGTGTACTGTGTGCATAATGTTTTATCTCTGTATTTGATCACTCCATATTCTATATTATCACTTTGTTAATTCCATTAGTTTAATTTATATATGTTATCTGTATTTCAAAATTTTGTAACAATCATGTTTGAACGTTTACACTGTATCATATAGGTAATCCGACTGACGGGCAGTTCGCTTTAATAAAGTTGTTTCTCTCTCACAATAAAATTGTATTTGATACGATAATAAATTATTGTGACCACTCCAATTGTTTTCCGCATTCTCGACTTTATACCTAACGTTCGAATTAGTAATAATTACACTTTTTAATTGGAATTCGTCACATTTTTTATATGTTTTATGATGAACATTTTTTTTCAATCATTTACAGTCCAAATCACTCCGATGTTTATATATTTACACTGGTACTCCTCATTACATGAGTTTCCGTAAATTAAGGTTCTAAATTGATGTATTCACTATAATAATATTTCATGTATAAAAGCTTTTTAAAGTCCCTATTTAATTACTTTCACTTATTTTTTTAAATTCTATTTAATATATTATTTATTTGATCAATGTTTTTAATCTTAACAAAAATTAGGTTACTAACTTTGATTTTAACATAAGCTTGTGATCAGATGAATTAAACCATCAGATATACAAAAAAAAATAAATTATTTAAAATTTGAAGTCTATTTCCTGAATAATTTCAAGAACGAAAAATAGATCCTTTTCATTCTCGGTTGATATATATGTTTGTCATATATTTTATATTCAATCAAATTATATCTTTATAATTATTATATAGAATAAATAGTGTTTACTTTTTATTTTATTTTATTAAACAATCATTTGTCATTACGAAGTAGTATTTTATTATAAGTTATCATAAGATATAGTTTAATGTACAGTAGAAATTCATTCAAAAGCATAGCAAAGGAATTTGTTGAAGGAGACGATGAAGTAAAAAAATAAAAGTAAAATTAAAAGTCGTCATTCAAAAAATATATATATGCGGTTGGATGAGTTGTATATGAATTGGTCTACTACTATTGAAAAATGTTTAGAAGAAACTCCGACTGATATATGCTAAAAAATAAAAAGGTAAGGACTTAAACAAATATAATTCCATTATAGCAAAAACATTTTTTAATATCAATATTCGACCGACTGAGCTACCTTTTGGTGGAAAGTTGCACTCCTTGGCCCTTTCTAATACCAACTCGATTCGTCTTTCAACTCACTATATTAAAATATGGAATAATTAATATTGTATTGGCTATATAGAGAAATGTCTAATGCTTTAAAGGTTATTTTATTCTTTAATCTCTGATGACTTGAGAGGTCACACAGAATATACCAGAATAATAACACTTGTTTCAATAAGTATATAAATATAAAATGCTTATTTTATGAAATTCGTAATATTGTATAGTTATATAATAATATAATTATAATTAAATTTATTAAAATGCATTTAATAAAACTCGCTGTAATTTTTATTATTATTATTTTTTTTTTTTTATAGAAATTTGAATATTTGATACTTTAGGCATTGCTTATATGGTTTTCCTAGTATTAACTATATGTTTCGAGATTTTTCCATGTTTCTTCATAAGGTGGAAAATTTATTATATTATTCTATTTTTATATTACCTATTATTTATATTTTTATTCTCCGGGTATCGCTCTTTATTCATATTTAAGTATAGAATTTCATATTCTAATTCAAATAATGTAATCATTAATATACATTAATAATGTACATGTAATATGTTAAAATTTCGTTCAAAATTCTATTTATATAAATAATATCGATACGAAAAACTTTTATGGAGAATTATGGAAGGAATAAATGTGTATATAGGTGAAAATTATTAAATTGTATTCTATGGTTTTAAACCAACGAATTGTAAATCATGTATATAAGATACAAAACAATAATTTTTTTTTTTATTTTATTGGATTTGAATATCGTAAATCGTGATTTCCATAAAATATTCTCGAAAGATACGAGCCGAGTTTTTATGTCATTTTATTTTATTAACACTAATCCGGTGTTGACCGAAATTCCATGAATATATTTTTAAAAAAATACGAGTAGTGTCATTTTTATTTATTTTATTTTTACGCCGGGTAGGTCATTGAATTTACTGGTATTTTACGTAAGACCGTGCTTTTCGGTTTCGTCTAACTTACGCCGTGGATATTAGTTTCAATAAAAAGTAGACATAGAAAATAATCAAATTACATATTTTCGTTGACAGAACAAAAACATCTTATATTCCAATATTTCAAAAAAAAAAAAAAATAAAATAAAAATAAATGGTTTTTATGATAAATATAGCGACCCACTATATAATATTTGAAAAGAAAAAAAAATGAAGTTATGACATGATAAAACCTTAATAATATTTAATATGATATTTTTTTTTTATAGTATTAATGAAAATCGTAAAATATAATGTGAAAACTACTAAAATTATTTTATTTCGAAATATCTCCAACTTGGTAGTATAAACAGTTAATAAATAATATATTATTTTTAGAGCGTCCCACGAAAATGTACTCATCGTATGCCTTGAAATTTCAATGATACTGTATAAAAATCGAGCATATAATTGAAATAAAACATTTGATTTTTAGCCAATGAAATATCCCAAGTATCAATATAACGATTGTATAAATATTCTGAAAAATCGTCATATTATATGTGACATTAAAAGTCTACCGAGTTCAAGTTTAAACACGTAACCTTCTCCAACGTTTTAACGGTTTTACGGTTATATCATGCCCGGAAAATTAAGTGTTTTAAAATAACAATATATAATTATTCGCCATCATCGTTGGTCGGCGATTCGTTCGTTTTGTAATACGTATATAGGTACTTTTTTTCATCCCTTTTGAAAAATCATGATTTCACATAAGAGGATTTTTCGTGTCAGCAACGATATTTTATGCGTTCACTATAAAAGTTACAAAACAACGTTTCGTATTGGATTTGGATACCATAAATCATGTTTTCCACAAAATATTCAAGACAGATATGCATCGTGTTTCTACATGTCACTTTATTTTCTTTACACTAATCCAGCGTTGACCGAAATTCTATATGTATATAATACATATATAATATTATATGGATACATTTACAATTTTGACATTTTTTTTCTACACCGTGTAAGTACGAGCATAGGTCTAAGACTTTTTAACGCGTTGGGGTCATTTATCTCGTTAACTTCCATTAACTATAACCTTAAATATAATATATACTGCGTTATGTATGTACTACGTTCGAAATAGTTTGAAGATGTATTTGGAAATAGTTGTAAATACTCGTTAAACGTACGTTTTGTTAATGTTTTCATTACCTACATATCTATTAAGATATTGCGGATGAAAAATGTATGTCGTGACTAACCCTCATAGTATTAAAATATGTCAAGTGCCGAAAATAAAATTGTTGTTAGAAATAGGCTTAAAGTGTCGAGTAAATACAAACAATAAGATATACGTTTGAGTTTCACTGTGGCAATGTTCGATAGATTAATTCAGACGCAAATAACGTAATGTAAAAAAAAAAGTACCTACCTGAGTTGTAACGAACACTGTACAAGCCCCTTTTAGAAACCATCGAAAATAACTATGACAACTTCAAAATGTTATAATAATATATTGACGCGTAGGAATCGACTAATGGAGTTGGGTTATTTCTGGTTTTTCTTGTTTGTTTGTTTGGTTTTTTTTTCTTTAATGACACAACGATAAAATATTAATGAATACGATATTATTGGAACAATTTATGGCATATTAAAACATTTTAGGTATACAGTCAAGAAACAATTAGAATATTTCACCATATCATATGAATTAACGAAATATATTGTTTGTTTATTTTTTAATACATTCAATTATAGTTGAAAATATGTCGTCCAGAAAGCTATTCATATAGGAGAGGATAACAATTCTGAACGATATGTGTACAATTATATTATCGAAATAATTTCAAATATCTACAGAGTGATTCTTTATCGAGCTAACCTTATTTTTTCTCTGAATATTTATCTCTTTTTTTTATATTTGATTTTTTTAACTTTAAGTACTTATGTCACTATACTTTTATAAAAGGTTATATTTTTTTGTCCTGCTTATGTATATTAAGTTTTCATATCTTTCTTAATTGACAACCTATTTTTTGGTTTTATATTCCTTTGTATAATATTTTTCTAAAAACTTTAATGTACCTACCTATCAATATCAAATTTTTAATCAAAAGTTAAATATTTATAAGCATTAAAAGTTTTGATGTGAAGTGTGTCTTTGAAAGGACAGGACTTATTTTTATAGTAACCTAGCTCACTATGTCGTTCGTATAAACTTTAAATGATTATAAACAACTATCTGTTTATTCAATATTCGATATTGAGATAGTAAAATCTCTAAAATATCAAATCAAAAGTGTAGGTTTTTCTTTAATATAATTGATATTCTAATAATTAACAAAAATAACTATTTTATCAAAATGTAAAAAAGGTCATACATAAGTACACAAGTAAATTGAATTTCTAATGAACAGAATGTTCGGATGATTCACATAAATAAATTAACTTGACTTTCACCAAAAATATTATAATAATTAAGTACAGAATTCAAACTAAAGTAGATATTCGATAATTAAAATGTACCAGTTGATATAATACCATAACGTCGAAGAGGGTTTTTCGAAATTGTTTATAGAACTCTCGAAATCCAATAAAATCTTATATATATATATATATATATATATTTACTTTATTGTTGGCCAATTATTTAATATGTTGAGTTTATTGAAGAGACCTGTTAATTTATTCAAATATATTACGTATCAAAATAAATTTTAAAAGTTCAACTTTTAAAGGATAAATACATTAATCGCGGTTCGAACTTAATTAAAAGTCAAATGCTTTTAACAAAATTATTTTTACCTACATTATAAAATACACACACTGGTTTCAGTGTTTTCATAATAATAAAACCCGGAGTAAATGTTTAACAACATTTTTGATAGTACATATTATTAATTATTATTTTACTTTATCGAAATTTAAATTTAACTTTAAACCTTTAATTTATGTGTCAGTGGCACACATATTAATTCTATGCGTGTAAACATATATATGCCTGTATTACTGGGTAGGTTATAAATAATGTACGTCTCTTGTTTTAAATTTTTACCAACGCATTACACATACTTAACATATTATAGATTTATTCGAATTTCAATAACATAAAAAAAAAAAAAAAAAGTTAAGTCGAGTTATTAAAGTGTATCTTTCAGTCATAAATAAGTAGAAGAAACGAAATTGGTTCCAAGATCGATCTCAAGGGGACACTATACAATATGCATAGCACACCACTGTATTGTGACCTATAGACATTTCAGATGGTGGTATATTTAACAATATATTTTACTTATTACACATAAACTTCTGCTGAAAAGTATGCGAGCTAATCAATTACGGTTTGAAATTTTAAAGTTTGAATATAAAAGTCACAAGATTATTGTGGTTGAACGGATTGTTTAAATAAGAAGGGATACTTGATAAGTTATAATTAAACGTAGTATATGTATAATATATGTTTTTTACCATTTAAATTATAATTCCTACAATACTTTAGGTAATTATATCTATTATAGCGAAATCTTAAGTGATTATTTAAAAATAATAAAAAATAAAAAATAAAACAATATAAAATATCAATAAAATTAATACCTGCGTATTGAAAAACATAATATATGAAAAAAATAAAATATGCTTAGAACATCCACAAAAACATTTATATAGGTATAAAGACTAGGTTCGACTATAAGTCATGATCAGGTTACAAATGATTCATTTTTAATGTAACCTGACGATAAATTATGGTCGAAACTAGTTGATACCTATAATACTTTTGGGAATACTCTAGGCGCATTTCATTTTTTATTTAATATTTTTCTTATAATATATGTGTATTATGTATATATAATAAATGTATACATTTTATTTCGGTCAGTGTGTGTATTGTTAATTTTTATAATATCGTATATTATATTTAATTTGTATAAGAGTATTACATTTTTGAATTCGTTAATTTATCAATTTTAAATGTTATAGTAATTATCGTATTAAAATTATAACTAAGGTTTGGAACACCAATTATTATTTAACCGGTTTTCGAGTGTTGGATGTATACGAAAAATCACTATATTGAACAAATTAATGAGCAATTTGCATATATGTATGTGTGTTGAAAATCGTTTTATAATACAGATTCATAGTCTATAAACCTTGATATTATTCTGCCAGGTCAGTTGTGATAAGTAAAATATCTGATATATTTTACTAAATTAATTTTTACATTTGATTAAAAAAAAAAAAAAAGTAAAATACAAATACGGTTAGGCCCGGTCTTGTCGGCCTACCCTGTAAACACGCCACTGCAGTGGCTCACAGGGTTTTTAAGTTTTCTTTCCCGTTTATAAAAAGGGATTTTTTAGTGGTAAACGGGCATCCGGTACCAGTCCGGTAACACAAAACATTAAATGGCAATAAATAAGACTTGGATAAGTTTTGCTTTGTTCCATTTATTCTTAGAAATTTCATTACTACCTACTACGCAATTTATCATAATACAATTTAAGTAGATACAATATCCCTATAGAGTACTTATACACATTGATTATAAATATAATATATAAACTAATAGAAAATATGTATAGGTAGGTACTCGACGCGAAATCACGTAAAATAACATTCCAATATTCAGTATGGTTGCGGGTTACTTAACCCTAATTTTTATTTCAGTTTTGTGATTAATTTAGGTTTTTCTAAAAAAAAAAAAAAAATAATAATAATAATAATAATAACTCGGGTTGCAAATATTTCGAGATTAAATTTTTTTGCGTTTTACGAGTTTGGAGTAATTCGGGATCCTAGCCATTTTTTTTGTTTTTTTTTTTTGTTTTATATCGAATTTGATTTATTTTAAACAGTTCGGTATATTTTATAATTACTATACATACCTTTACAAAAACAATAATTGGACACACATGTTGCAAGCCAGTGTTGTATTCAATAATTTTAAATAAAACATATAATTTACGTAAAAACGATTCCTAAAAGAAACATACTATATTATTACAAAGTTTTTAAATAATTTTAACAACCGTTATTTCTTAAAACATTGATAAATAATATTGAAGATATAGTTATTTCGTATTAAAACGGTCAATTCGATAAAAAAAAAGAAAATTCAATATTTACCTATAGCATAATAATGCTTGTCGAACGAACAAAATATTATATTAATTCAAATTTAAAACGTTTGTGATTGAAGGTTATTTATATAATATATTACTATTATGTATAAAATCTGCGTATAGAAATATAGAAATATATACCTCTAATAACTTGTGTTAAGTATAAAACGACATAGTCAAAGTTTAATGAAAATAAAACATAATAAAACGACTATTATTATTTATTTTCGCGAATAAACATTATTCACTTAAATACGAATTTCGTTATAATGAAAAATAGTTTTATGTGTTTCGACATATTTTAAGGGAAAACAATATATTATATGGACTTTCGTTAATTGTATAAAGTTTCCTGTTGTAATCGTAACTTTTAGTTTCGTGTTATTCGTTATTTCGTAATATCGACATTGACTAAAATATTAATATTATTATTATTATTATTATTATTATTACCTATTATTTTAAAATATTTTAACATAAACTTCGGAATTTTCTGAATGAAATGACGTTGTATATGTACTCATAAAATTGAGTTTTATTAACAGATTCCAATTTGAATAATGCTCAAAATATTTCGGGCGAACAATATCATTATTTATTCCTGAGCTTTCCAGAAATCGGAACACTAAACCATTTATCATTTCAAAACGTTTAATTATTATTATTTTTTTTTTTAATGTATTCTCTGTTACAAAACAGTAGAATATTGTACACAAATCTAGTAGTCATCAAAGTAGATTCGGACGCGTATCACTATATATATATATATATGTGTGTGTATGTATTTTTAATATTAAACTCAATGAATGTTTTATTATTATATACGTGTGCATTGTATAGTATAACACACAATGCAGTACAATAAGAACGATGCAGTAAAGAAACAATATTTTGCATAAGACTCGTATTTTTATTGTGGGAAGGATGGGACAGTGGAAACAAATATAAATATTCCGTACCTTAAATAATTTAAGTTACATTCATTAGTCGTGAATTATTATCATCGTCTATGAATACTGTTTTCAACTTTGAATATTTAGTTTTTTTCCTGCATATATATATATGTATATATATAAACATATATATATATATATATATATATATATAATAAACATATATATATATATATATATATATATAGTTGAGCTTCACTTTGTCGGCACGTGAACATATTTTGGCATTGCGTGTTTTAGCCCTCTTTTTACTCGACGCCAACCGGCTTCGGCGTAGTACTATAGTATAGCTGAAAACCCTCACCACCCCCTCGTGAGTCGAAATGGGCACGTGACGTTTTCTTGGATACAAACCAATGCCCGGAGTTGCCTAACTGGCTCAAAAAAAAAAAAAAAAAAAAAAAAATACAATTACCGATCGGATTGTTAAAATCGTAAGTCTTAGACGGAGAGACAATATACTAAATTAAGAACGGAGGAAAAATACGTTCGTCATTGAATTGATTTTACGTCTGTATATTTTGTTGTTATCAATACAATATAATATATTATATTATATACCGTAAAATTATAAATAAAACGATTGCTAATAGCGAGATACAAATTATTATGCTGGATATTACGTAAAATGTATAGACGCGTATAAAAAAAATAAACAGAATATCTTATGTAAACTGAAAAAAAAAAACGGTTACATTGAATTTATTCAGATTTTCGGTATAATTTCAAGGAAATAAAATTAGTGATCACAATGATTTAACATTAAAATAGTGTATAATAATAGCCAATTATAATCATAGAATTATATGCGTTTGTGATTCGTACTAAGTTTGACCTAATCAGTATAATATTTAAAAATTTTTTTTTTTTTTTTTTAATAACTTCTATAAATATTTTTATTTAATATTATTATTATATTTTAATTTATTTATAACCTAATGTGAAAAATATTTAAAAAAAAAATGCTCAAAACAGTCATTTCAAGAGAAGCTCTAAGACTTTCCGTTAAGAGGACGTGTATTGGCTGTCTCCGTCTAACCAACCATGGTATACGAAATGTACGTTTATAAATTTTATCATAGCTTTATCATTTTTAATATGACATAGTATAAACTGAACAAAATGTATACCTAGATGAGATAATTATCTCGGTCATAGTGTCGTATTTTTTCATAATCTTTATTGTAATTTAAATTAATTGTAATTTTATTTAAACAAATTTCTCCTTAAAATTCAAATTTTGAAGAAAAAAATATGACTATGATATAGACAATGGAAATTTTGTATGGTATTTATCGATCTAGAGAAAGCTTATTATAAGATTTCTAAGAAGATCTGAAGGTAAGCATTAATGAAGAAATGATTAACAATGGTGTATGTAAACGTTATTAAAGATATGTATAAATGGGCGAGCACAAGAGTGAGGAGTCTATATGGAATAACTGAGAATTCTAAGGCCATAGTGGGAGTACACCGTTGTTCTGTTTTGAGTCCTTACATACTTTCACTGATGAAGTAACAGAGTATATACAGTATGAGGCACCATGGTGCATGCCGTTTGCAGATGATATAGTACTGATAGGAGAGAGTTCAGTGGTAGTGAATAGTAGACCCGATGAGTGAAGCAGAAAAGCTCTTGACAGTAAAGAACTAAGGATTAGTAGGTGTAAAACAGAAAATATACAGTATGATTTTCGTGACAGAAAACACAGAAGTAATAGAGAATGGCCAAAAATAAAATTGAATGGACGTGTAGTGGAATTGATTGATAGGTTCAAATATTTAGGGTCCGTTGTACAAAAAGATTGGTGTTTCGAAGAGGATATGCAATACAGAATCAAGTGTGGATAGATGATGGAGATAAGCGCCAGATGTTTTAAGTGACAAAATAATCCCTATTAGAATAATATGTATATGTAATTGTGTAGATTTTCAATGATATACGAAACAGAATGTAGGGCAGTAGACAAGAAAAGAGAATAGATGAGTGTAGTAGAAATGAGAATATTAAAGTGAATTAGTGTAGTAAATAGAGAAGATATAATAAGAAATGAGTATATAAAATGTAGTATAGGATTAGCTTCGATAGTTGACAAAATGAGGGAGAATAGATTAAGATGCTTCAGGCATATAATAAGGAGGATAGAGATTGAGTCAGTAATATTAATGAAGGACATATGATATATTAATGGAAAAAGGTAACTGGAGATAACCAAAAAAAGGTGGGGGATGTATTGGCCAGTAATATAAAGAAGAAGGTAAGCAAAAAGATGCGGGAGATTATCTTTAAAAATTAAATGGAACTACCTATAGGACTAGGATGGCCGAAACCAAATAGTTGGGAGAAAAGATGAAGGAGAAGAAGACTAATTTTTAACTATCTACTAATTTAGTAATACCCATATTTATGTATAACTATATATATGATATTGTTAATTTATATTTTGAATATTATAGAAATACCCAAAAGCTAAATCAAATTCCAAAAACGATTCTATGTAAAGTTCAGTATTATATTTACAAATTTAAAATTTACCAATTTACAACGGTTTCGGTTATTTTCAATTAGTGTATCATTTACACGAATTTACTGGGAAATTTGAAATATCAAAATAATTAGAAATATTTAAGGATTCTTGGGGCGGGTCGCAATTTATATACGTAAATATGTAGATAACAATATTAAATAGAAAATATAGATAATATAAATACCTATTGGATACAGAAACATTTTTCAGGTAGGTACCTATGTAAATAGTAGTTTTCTTACAGTGTGACTGATAGAACCATAAAAAAAAAGAGTATTTTGAAGTTGTTTTATTCAATGATATAGAATTTGTCTATAAATTTTTAAAACTAAAAATAAAAATCGCTTTTTTATTTATTTATTTTTTAATCTCTGTGTATCTACTTATATATTTAATGGTAGGTCTACAGCATAAAACATTATAGTGATTGTGATATTGTATGCAAATTATAAAATAGTAATTCAACAAATACCGATCAAAATGTATTGAATACTTTATATTGTTTACATATTTACATTCTAAATCATGTATTAAAGTACATTATGCATTTTTTGTACGACAGAAAAACATGATAAATACGGTAATAAATTTCATCGAATATGCGTTATAAAACAAAATGTACAATTAATATGTACCTATGTACACTGCAAAATAAACATATTTTTTAATTTTATATAAAAAAAATAAGCTATAAATATATATTTTTTTGTTTATGATCAACTAATTTATATAAAATAAACGTATCCAAACTATAGGTATGTATACGTTATACAACGGTTGGGTATCAGTAATGAAGTTATTGCTATTATTGGACATTTGTGAATTTATATTGAAGGATATAAAAAAAAATCTGTAATAATTATAAAAGTCTCAAAGGAAAAATTCAATAGAAAATGAAAATCGTATTTCTATGAAATATTTTATTATATGTTTTATATACATTTATGTGAATATATATAAATTTAATCATATATTTATTTTAATTGTATATATATATATATATATATTATAATAATATCATGCAATATATATACATAATAACATTATAAAATATGAAGTATAAAATAATATTATCTTAGAATACTAAAGCGAAAACTAATTAAGTATCGGCGAAAATTACTTTAAATATAATAACTTAAATAAAATAAATAAATTGTATACATACGCATAATAAAAGTTCGGGATCGAACACCGACACGGTTATGTGTCTATACTTTAAAAAAAAAAATACTTGTTCTTAAATTTATCAATGAAACGTGCATTCAAAATAAAACCGTATTTGAATAGACATTTTTATTAAAAAAAAAAAAAAAAAAAATCGCATTACACAAAATATAATGAAACACAGATAGGTATAATATGATATTATATAATATATGACTGTTCTTTGCGCCTTAGAGGTAGGCTATTGTTTTTGATGGCCCACGGGAATGCGAGAAAAGGTGTTGTATTATTATAATATACATTCGAATGCAATGATAAATGATCGTTTTGTGAAAATGCCATTATTGAGCGAACGATGGTCGTTAGAAAACATTTTAGTTACTTAAGTATGGAGTTCAAGGCGATTTTCGAATCTCCAATATAGTGTTGATGAAAAAACAAATAAACAATTATAGTATATGCACGATAAAAATTTGTTTAACGAAATTCTAGTTGTAATGAAATTTACTTTTTTTTAAATTAGAATTTCATGTCTACATTACACCTTAAGAGGACGTGATGCCCGCATTTGCTGTATCCGTCTATCCAGCCGATATTATACGAAATTCAAATTCATTAATTTTATCACAATTTTGTCATTTTTCATATTAGAGAAAAATAACCATTTACAAAATGTATAGACAAGATCATTATCTATTCCGCAGCGTTCTTTTCCGATTTAAAAAATTTTACTTTTGAACTTCTCGAAATTTTTAGCATTAAATGCACTTATTTTTGATATTTATAAAATATTTTGCATCACATGGAAAAAATGTAATCATTATGCATGAATAAAAACGAGTGACAAAATGATTTTTTTAATTATTGTATATTTTTCTAGTCATACATTTTTTTCTAATTTTCTAACGGTAATAAAAAAAAATAAAAAAAACTACACAGTAAATGGTGGTTTTTATTTTTAGATTATTTTAAGATATTCATTCGAAAACTAAGTATATTTTTAGTTCAGTATTTAGGCATAAATATGACTGACGAAAAGGTTAACGGAGATACTACATAAAAACAGACTACAGGAGGATAGATCATCTGAGTTTTAAAACACAATATTAAAATTATAATTTGATATACTTTAAGTTTTAAATAATAATTTAGTTGATTACTCCTTAGTTTGGTAATAAATGATAAAAATACAATGGCCTAGTAATAATAATATAGTTAATCGAATTTTGATTACCAAAATATTCCACCCACGTTTGTAAAATAATTTTAAATGGTAAATAATTAAGTGGAAACTGGAATATTTATTTAAAACATTTTAAATAAAAAAAAAAAATATGTATATATATTCATTTTTATTATTCATTATTAAAAATTTTTTTTATATTTTTTTCAAAATGAGTAAAATACATATTCTGTGAAATTTTAAAGTATTTAAATCCAACATTTTTGGATTTATGAAGAAATAACCATTATATTAATCTTCATTTTTTACGCATGACGCATGAAAAAATTATTTTATAAAGCCAAGTTTTCTGGTCGATAAATTGACTACAGAAAAATATAAAACAAATAAACAACGTCGTAAAACAAAACAATTTTTTTTGCGTTACGCTGAGTCCAAAATATAGTTATTAAATTCATTTTTAGGGCATTGTCATTACTTTTTTCAGTTATCACACTTTATTTCCAATTATTATTGATAAAAAGTCTATATATACAAATTAAATATATGTATATCAGTTTTAAAATTTAATATATTTTAGTTCTGGGGGGGTTTAGTATCCTTGGATTTCCCCGTAAATACGCTACTGATTTAGATTAAGAGTTTACGGGAAAATTAAAAAAAATTTATCCTAATTCGTGTTTACGAGAATAAAAAATTTAAAAATTTTTTACAAGTGTTTAATATTGTCAGAAATTATTATTGATTCATAATAGATATAAAACTATAATATAATATACATTTTGACAGTATAAGTGGGTAGAGCATCTGTTTTGATGACGATTTAAAGTAGTACCTATTTATCTGTATTTTACATACGCCATTTTTCGTTTCATTTCCATGTAAAACCACTCTTCGTCACTCATAAATGTAAATGTTCTCGTTTGTCACATTGTCACATTCAGAACGACTATTGAATATTTTCCATTACATGTGCAGATAATTTAATATAACCCAAATTATTATGTGACTCAATAATTCTTATATTTTCCATTTTGTAAAATATTTAAAACCATTTTTTTTTGTTTTTTTTTTTTTTTTTTTTTTTTTTAATTTCGCTATAAATGGTTTTATATTCATAATAAAAAAAAAACCCGGCAAACCATTGGCCTAAAATATTATACTCAGTTCTAAAGTAACGATGAAATTATAAGCTAATGTTTGACGATAATATTATATTAAAAAATTTAATATCGCTGGCATTAATTTCAGTCTTTTATTCCCGAAAATTCGTTATCATACTTTACCTACTGCAAAGTAAATTTACAATGCGCAACTAAATATAATTCCTAAGGCCGTCCAATTAAAAAAAAAAAAATCTAATTTAAATAAAACGACGTTATGTAAGACTCACTGGCGTAAATCTAATGATAACGTTTTAAAAGGACTTTCTAGATTCTTTTGGGGATGATACGGAATCATTGCATTGTAAATCCTATATAAATATTGTGATTGTTGTTTTTAATTATTCGTCCTGTTATTTGTCTCACTATAACGTGTGTCTTATCGTATATGTACTTATCTTATTATACCTTATCATGGTTTATAGAAATTATAAACATATCCATTCAAAATACAACAGGTTATTTACTTGACGTAATTTAGCTTTAAAATACAAACAGTTTAATAATAAATATAATCACGTTGAATTTATTAGTAATATATAAGAGTGCATTTATTATTAAACAAGGGTATTTGCATAATCCATAGGTTGATCTAGAATACATTTTAGAATTTAGATTAATTGTTTCTTTGGAGTGAGCGAAAAGTTTGAAAGTTTCTGATTTTAGCTATACCTACTAAATTAAAGGCTACATTGTTCTTGTCTGCATGATTATACATAATTATTATCATTGAAGTTTTAATTACGCGAAATGTCATTATGGTTTATTTCGTAGAAAAGTACATAGTTCTTTAGATAAAGTTTTTATATGCACAAAAAAAGATAAACAATTTATTTTAAATGTATTTTAATTAAAGTGAATTGAAAGAATTGAGCTATAGGATTAATCTATAAAAACCCCTCTAAAATTCAGTATTATTTATTTACAATATGCGCTTCATTTAATTTTTGTTTTAATTTACTCACAATTTACGTATTTGTAGTACAATGTTACGTATATTATTTGCTTGTAATTTTACATACAATTATGAAGTCGCATGTCATTTATACTTTACAGACCTATTACTGGAATATAATTAAATAAAAATCGTAACATGAAAATACATAGTACCACAATAAAAATTAAACGCCATAATGTCATACCGTATGATAATTTCTAAAGTTCTAATATTAGGGCTGTACTATAGGATTGAATTAGGCGATTTACCCCTGAAGTTTGGAGATAGTGTTAAAAAGTGTAAATATAGGTAACGTTTTAATAACTTATTGTTACATTAATTTGTATTTATTAGAAATAGGTCAAATAGTTCAAAATAAAAAAAAACCGAACAAAACTATGAAAGTTCGGTTCAGGTTCAAAAGTGGAACTCAAGTAATAAAAATCGAACTGAACTGTATCGTGAAATTCAAATACTGAAAAAATTTCAAACTTAAAGAAATATAAAAATATTTTCATATTGTATATACACTGAATTTTTTCGTGGGTCACAGCCGGTGAGGGATAAATATTAATTGATTACCAAAAAAAATTAAAATCGTTTTTCAATTCACATTATATATATTTATGTTCCAGTGATGTTATCTTGAAGTAAATTAAAAGTGATAAGAAAAAAATAGTTATTTATTTAAAATTGATCACCAACTGTTGTTGGATTTGAGTTCAGTTCGGGTTCGTTTCTAAATTTAAATATTGAGTTTAACCCATTTGTAGTCTTGTATAACTGTTGTTGACATTTTTTTATTGATTTTTTAGATTTAAAAAAATTTATAATTACATCGAAATAAAGATATTTATATAATATAGTATTTACGGATATAATACGGGTTATGTATGGAAAAAATTATTCAAAAATGGAAATATTAATATTCTGACAGTTTTTCATCATATGCGTTAACATTTTTCACAGCACAGCTGCAATTTCTAGACGAGTAGCATATTTTAACTCTTTTTATCGTACGTGGTCTGTGTACATACACTTTAGACATTGCAGGTAACCGTAGCTTCGTACATTAACGCGTGCAATGTAAAACTTTCTAAAAGAGAGAGAGAGACACTACAAATATGTTTATGGAAAAGGACTTTTATTGTCGGTTGTTATTATTCATACATAACCTCATAAAAAAAAAACTTTTGTTTTGATGTAATTACTAGATAGGTACTTCTTTCAACTTCATGCACTCACGCATAATTCCGCATATCGTAACAATGTCCTTCTATAAAATAAATTCTAAATACTTCAGACTCTCAACCTTACACCCACTTCATCGTTAGTTATTGGTATTATTTGAATTTACTTATTGGCTACTTGTTCTCTTTTTCTAAAATTAAATTATATATATTCTGCCTTACTCCTATCTATAATAGTCGATAACTTATTCAAAGCTACTGTTTACTTTATTGAGACTACCTTCTACTACTGTTATATCAAGTGCAGCAGACAGTATGCACCATGGTAACTCGCCGTGTATACTTTTTTCGACTCAATCCAATTATAGAAAATCATTATTGGCTCAAAAACGAAATCAGTTTTATCCTTAATCTGACACTATTAAATCTGTTCACCTTCCATATACAGCCCTTTGCCCTTATAGACACGCTTCTTTTTACAAGTTTTGAATTACATACATATATAATATATTATACATACATACACATATATATATATGCGTATGTGTACCTTTGGTAATCATTTATTTAAAAATATCTCAAGGAAATCGAGACGCCGCTCAAGACTCACCAATAACAAATAATGTTAAATAAAATTAAAAATAAAACTACAGGCCGTAAAATAATATAATATATTACGAGTAATCAGAATTTAGGTATATATTGTATAATAATAGAAGGGTATGTTTTAATAGGAATGAAAGGAACAGTAAATATTTTCATGGTTTAAATAAATATCCCATATATATATATATAATGTTTATATATTTTGAATGATGATGTTATCGAAAGGGACAACTATATTTCTTGTATACGTTTTGGGTATAGATCCCCTGCCACGCACATACACACAATGTCGTAAAATATGTATGCATTTTATGTTTGTTTTATGGATTATCATTATTATCTACGATTATCTATTTCACGATTTTTATAGAGTAGAAAGAAATCGAAAACTAAACGGAGAAAATAAACTCAAGTTGAACATGAGTAAAGCCACGAATATCTTCCCGAATAAAGTTCTGGTCAATCTACGTTAAAATACGACGATTATATATTTCTCCGACACGTAAATAGGATAAAACAGAAGGGTTATGTGGATTAAATTAGTTTATTTATGAATGCTTACCAGTTATACCCATCACTACTTTAGATATAATATTTAAAATGTTTATTTTAAACAAGACATGTTTATTTGAGAAGCGTCAGGTATTCTGTGTGATAAAAGAATCCCTATTAGGTTAAAAGGTAAATTTTATAAGGCAGTGGTGAGACCTGCAATGATGTATAGAACGGAATGTTGGGCAGTAGGTAGAAAGATAGAACAGAGAATGAGTGTAGCTGAGATGAGAATGTTAATGAGAATGTTAAGGTGGATGAGTGGAGTTACTAGAGAGGATAAAATAAGGAATGAGTATATCAGAGGTAGTATAGGGGTAGCTTTGATAGTAGACAAAATGAGAGAGAATAGATTAAGTTGGCTCGGGCATGTATTAAGGAGGGAAAAGACTGAGGCAGTAAGATTAGTAAGGGAAATGCATGTTGTTGGGAAAAGGGGGAGGGGAAGACCGAAAAAGAGATGGGGGGATGTAATGGCGAGTGATATGAAGAAGGTGGGAGTAAGTGAAAAAGATGCGCGGGATAGAGTTAAGTGGAAGTATAGGACCAGGATGGCCGACCCCAAATAGTTGGGAGAGAAGGCGAAGGAGAAGAAGAAGACAATATTGTGGTAATAGTAATATTATACATTAAAGGATAAGGTACCTATTGAATATAGTAAGTGCATACCTATGCTCCACAAGTGGGATGTGAGAAAAGCCAGAAAGAAGAATTCTGGCAACAAATGGATGAGATACCTAATTCTAGGAGTACAAGGAATTGAGGATATGAATGGACATGTAAGTTGTGATTAGAATAGATTATGATAGAATGCATGATATGGATTTGGAGAAAGAATACTTGACTTTGCATCAGCGAGTGAATTAGAAATTGTGAACGCTTATTTTAGAAAGAGAAGAACATTATATAACCTATAAAAGTGGAGGAAATAAATCACAAATTAATCGTTGTATGTAGAAGAGAGGAGGTTTGAAACAATATAAGGGCTGTAAGGTAATCCCGAGTGAGGGTGTGATAACACAACATGCGTTAATAGTTATGGATATTTGGTGTAGGAAAAAGAGGGTGCACAAAAATAAAAATATAGATAAGGAACTGAAGATTAGGTCGTGGAACTGTCGTGGAAGTTACTAACCAGTAAAAATGAAAAAGTATTTACAAAAAATCTAATTGTGACAGGGGTGTGGAACATGGAAGGGAATATAAATGAAATGTGAATAAAGGTAGCAGAGGGCGTTAAGAGGGCTGCCAAGGAAGTCATTGGTGAGATTAAAGGTAGTATTCCAGAAAATGAGCAAACATGGTGGTGGGCAGAAGAAGTGCAGGAGATAATATCAAAGAAAAAAAATCCAATTTAAGAAATGTAGGAAAACCAGTGAGAGGGAGGGAGGAATGTATAGGTTTTAAATGATGATTTTTTTTTAAACAAATATAGGTACTATAAAATGTATTCTTTATACTAAATTGACCATTTAATGAGGGGAGCAGTGTTGGACGGAATATGAATTTTTCTAATGGATTATAAATTCACATTGATTTTCATCATTCTTACCTCATGACATTGATAAATTGTACCAAAACACCAAGTAAATTAAATAATGTCAAAAAAAAAAAAAACAAACAAAATGTACATTCCTTTCATAAATTGTATTTAAAATTAACAATTTTTAAAAAAAATTTTTAGGAGATATGGACTTATCTAAATGACCGATTGGCCATTATATATTATTAAAATTAAAATATTTTCGGAGAAATGGCCATTTCCAATACACTCGTTCAATTTGAATTTAATACATTATAGGAGAAATGGCCATCTTGTAATAGGTATTTCAATAGGTATGATTTCTAATAAAACATGATTATTATACAAAACTAGTTTTGTTACACCTAATATATGGATATAGCCTTTTCCAAATGACTGATTCAATATTGTACCTAATAGTTATTTGGTTAAATAATTAATATTGATAATACATTTCAAAAACAATATTTGTTTAAAATAGATCAGTAAATATTATGTATAATTATCATTAGGTATCTATATATACATATGTATTATTTTAAGTATTATTTCAAATACTTTTTCAATGTACCTATTTGAGTATTTACATAAATACATTAGATAAATAAGTATTTGACTAGGTAGTAGTGAGGTACTCTATTTAATATTGTGTGTTTTATTAGCATGATGCGCCGAAAATTGGCGAAAAAGTACATTGACGAGGGCTATAAGATTAAAGAATGGAAAAGCCGGAAAGAGGTACACTCGAGCGATCTGTACAAAATACGAGAAAGCAATATCGATAAATTGAAAGCGATGTACGGACAAAGCTATGACCCGTACTGGGACAAGGACCTGCGACCGCTGACAATGAGTGAAGCCGTCCGGATACGAAAAGCCAAGTCGGCCGATGAAGACTATGGACAACCTACTTATGGTGGCTATTTCCCGGGAAAAGGAGGTGAAATATAATATAATTGTGTCCTTAATTATTGTATGCACGTTAAAGTATTATAAAACATCCTTATTTCACAGGTAAAAATGATCATTGTCATGCAGAGTATTTTTCGTTGGAGGAATCTGCATCTAGTTATCCTTGCGATCGATCTGAAAGTGGAGAAGAAGTGATCATTGAATCGGACAATGTCGATAAAAAACCCTGCGACACAGCAGAATCATTAAAACGTGAACTGTTAAACAGCAGAAACAGACAGACGTACGATTACGATGAGTACCACAGCGGTTTAGAAACACTGGACGAACAAGATCAAGGCGAAGAAAACATTATGTAAACACCTCGAACAAATTACACGAAAATCAAACGATATTGTAAATATTATAAAAACATTTCACAAATTTATATTATATACCTACATAAAATATAATTATTTAAAAAATGTTAAATATATAAACAGACGACTCACTTTAATAATCAAAATATTTGAATTAATTCTGTATAAAGGATATTTTTTTTATTTAAAATATTTTTTTACGAGTAAATTTTCGATTTGATTTATATAATTCAATAATACAATAAAATTCCTTTGAAAAAAATCAACAATATAGTAAAATAATAAAAATTCTATGAACATCAAAATAAACCAAACATTCTACAGTACCACGATAAAAAGAATGACAAAAAGTGCATTTATTCAGTTATGTGTAACGAAAACGAAAAGGTAAAAAAATAAAATATTTAAAAAAATAAAATATATATATATTGGTAATACATATTTTTATACAAGCAAAATAAATATTAAACAACATATTAATAACTTTAAAACAGAAAACTATTTTTTTTTTTACATTCAATATATAGTTTTAAAATTATTATCATGTCTTACATTTTACGTTATTTATTTTGAGATATTCTTTTGTCTTAATATGTATGTGAAGTTTATATAATATTATGGAAACATAAAAAAAAAAAAAACAATTATTTTAAAATATACAATTTGTATCACTTGTTGTATCTGTATCTCGAAGAAAATTCAAAATATACTCCAATATATTTCCGTCTGTATTAAATAATATTTTTATTGATCTTCGTCTTTTTCTTTATATTTGACCACTCCTTTCATTATTAAATCTGGAATTTCTACTGCTAGCCATGGACCCAACTGCGATAAAACACATAATACATTATTTTTAATAAATTAAAAATTTTTTATTGTACACAATATTAAATAAAAATTATAAAACAGTTAAATCCTTTATTTATTAGTTATTATACATCAGACACATCTATTACACCAACAAATTATACAACATTTTAATTTTTATTCCAGCAAAATTTTTATTTATTATTTATTTCCAATTTTTTTTTATAAAATATTTGTAAAATTTGTATAAGTACAACTATTGTAAAAATATTATAATATAAATAACAATACATATATCTAATGTGAAAATGAGTGAAACTTTTTCGTTATCGCAACTACCTATATAACTAGATAGAAACAATAATTATGATAACCTAATTTTTTTTTCTTTCTAAAGACCTTGCCTTTGTCATCACAAATCTGTATCTGTATCTGTATTCAATCCTGTTCAGAGCTAATCCCTTCATATTAAAGTAATTATTACAGTTAGCTGGTTATATCAATTCTTTTATAAATGCCTACCTTGGTCTTTCTATTCCTTTATGTTCATTTATTTTTCCTTTAAATAATATGTTAGTCATGAGCAAATTATGCCTCAGCAGATACGTTCAAATATTTTTTCACTTCTTTCTTTTATGGTATTCAATAAAATCTCCTTTTCACCTACCTGATTTAGTACTTCTGAATTTCTCTTAATTTTTGAAACCTTCACTAAATCCACACTTTCATTGCCTCCAACTTATTTTTATACTATTCAATGGTGGTCCAAGTCTCACATCCATATAATAGTACACTCCAGACAAAGCATTTAACAAAATATTTTCAGATTTAGATTTTTATTCATGGGTTTACAGCTTCATCAGCTGCATTATGTATGAATACATATACAGTATATAATTCCGATAGTCTGGAGGGCATATAAATCCATTTGTATGTAGGTAGTGTGTTTGGAATTCCCAGAACCTAATTAATCTATGAAATATTTTTATCGACAATAATAATTTCGTCATTTTTATTAGCTATTGTTCCTATTAAAGACTAGCAATAATAAATCGGTCATCAGTTTGTTTACTTTTTTTTTGTCGAGTAGTCCTATACATAATTATTGTTTGTTACAATGGCCCTCCCCCCCCCCTCTAAACACAACATTAACTTTAGATCAAAAAGTTGAAATAATTAAGTTAATAGAAAATGTCCAGAACATAAGTACGAACACTGAAAAGTAAAGAATAGGTAAACCGACTGTTAGTGACATAAATAAAAACAAAAAGAAAATTATGAAGTTTGTTAGCATAATTGAATATGGTCCTGGCACGCGTAAAACTTTAAAACAGCCGAAAAATCCTGTTCTCAAAAATGCTTTATTTATATGGTTTATGCAACAGTGAAGACACCAACCTTGTTGATGCTTTAAAGGCCATCAATTTAAAAGACACAGTTTTTAGTCTTGCAAATTGCAAGAAATTAATCATGCCAATACTCATAAAGTATATAGTATAAGTACTCAAAAATAATCATGGAAATAGTTGCTTCCTTTCCTAGCAGAAAATGAAATCGATGAAACGGCTGAAACCAATGACATTCAACTTTCTAAGCTCATAAATCAGATACGGTAAACGTATATGAATGAAATATTTGATTCACAAGCACAAAAATGGGCTTGCCATGGCGCAGACAAAAATTTGGTAAATCATGAAATTTTGACTGATAATCAATCTATACAAATTGCAGCAAAAGAGGATGACATTGACGATGAGGATACTCTCTATCAGCACAAGTAAAGTTTCTCCTACAGAAGCTGTGAATGCACTAAATAATATTTTGCAATGGGCAGAAGATCATAACGTGAACAGTACTGAAATTTTGTTTTTTGTTGGTAGGTATGTCAACTAAAAGAATGTGCTTTTGAAATGAAAATGAAAATTATTATTCAGAAAAAAATTACTGATTGCTATACTTAAATTCTATTATTATAAAGTTTTTTTTTTTTTTGTAATGTATAAGATATTTATTATTTTTTTAATTTAAAGTACAATAAATAAAGGTGGTGGAAAGAAAAATGTCTTAGTCATTTGAGTAAGTAATCACTAATCAGTAATCCAGGTACTCAGAAGGTATCCGGTTATCCGGACAAGGCTCAGTCTGAATTCGTCCGGACTATCAAGGCTCTTTTGTATATAAAATGATTTGGTAATTATTACTAAATAGTTGTTCGAATAAACCTGACCTCCAAATAAATAGGTTAATTATTATATATATATTGATCTATTTGATTTAAGTAATTGGCACATAAGAATAATAGGCCTATTGCAAGTTTTATTATTTTTCAAGAGACCAATATTTTATCTCAAAAATGTGTATTTTATTAAATATTTTTAAAAGAGTTGATTAAATATAAATTTTAACATATTACTATAAACATAGAAACTATTTAAATGTACTACTTATAATATTTATTTTTTATGTAAGTATATTGTAGATTTGGCCATTTGGACATTATAAAATCACATAAAAAATCTCCAAAATTTAAAGTCCTAAGACAATTTGAGGAGGCTAACTTTGGGCCACTGACTTTTTTAAGAGGGCTAGGCACCTTTAGGACTACCCCTTGGCTACATGCCTATCTTCCTAGTTAAAAATATGTTTCTATTACGTACACGAGTGTATTAGTAACTAATTTTTTAGTACCTTCCATAACTCAATCAATCAAAAAAAAATTTTAATTGTCGACTCATCACTACGATTGATTTTAAAAATTAAAAAAAAAAAACTTACACCTAGTGCTAAAGCGTGAGAAATACCGAATTTTGGTACATTTCGGGCCCATAGTGGTTTGAAATGGTCGGACAGGCATATCTTGCCACCCCGATACATTTTGGCGGTTTTTCCGTCGAGCTCAGGTAATGCTATTTCGGGCGCTGTACTAGGAAACGTAACTGGAATCTGAAATGGAAAAATCCTCAAGTAAGTATCTATATGGAAATAGTTTCCAAAAGCAAAATCAAAACTGAAAACACTCACGTCGAACTCAATGTCGAATTCGTATTTTAGTTGATTTTGAAACACCCAACACTTTCCGAACCATTTGGTGCCCTCCTTGTTCGACTCCAGTCGAAACCAATCGTTATCGGCCGCTTTATTGTTTTGCACGTACTAAAAACAATAATCGGAAACTCGTATTACAATATCCATTGTGTTTTTGGCAACGATATCGGAAAAACATGCCATCGTGCCACTTACTTGAATTAGAGATTGGTATTCTTCTTTCAGTCTTTGAGGCCACAAATCGACGTCTCGGGGGCCAGCCTTCGTTTTCAGGAGCGGTATCGACGACAACGCCTGTTTAGTCTTATCCATGATTTCGAATTCGACTTTTAGAAAAAAAAAAAAAATTAAACTTACGTATTTTACACGCCAAAAAACACAGAATATTGAGTTACTTGAATAATATTTTACTTATTCCGTGCAACAAGACGGTAACTATAAGACCCCGACAGACAACACGTAAACGTATACGAATGATAACACGATTGATAAGTGATAATATTGTTGATAATACGTGTTATTAACATCGAGACCACGTGTGATTACTGATAAAAGAGCATACAGGGCCTTATTTTGAAATTTCAATGAATAATGTTGAAAATATTATATAGTCTACAGATCACCGAATGCCATTACCGTAGAACGTCGTACGGTGATTTTGCACGATGCGAGTCCTATTGCTGCGTGGCTTACGGTACCGGAACGTACGACTAGACTGCAAGGAGTACAGCAGCAGAGTGATGGGCATCGAGACCAGCTGTGATGACACCGGCTGCGCGATCGTGGACAGCGACAGGAACGTTCTGGGCGAATGCTTGCGGTCGCAACAGCAGATACACCTCGAGTATGTAACCCCGGATCGGTTGTCCGGACACGAACGTTGTATGTAATTGCCGTTTCTGCAGTTTCGGAGGTATAATCCCGCCGGTGGCCAGGGATCTGCACGAGCAGAACATTGACGATGTCGTCACCCGGACGCTACAACAAGCGCAGGTCGGTCTGGAAGACTTGGACGCCATAGCGGTCACCACAAGACCGGGCCTGTCCCTGTCCCTGTTGGTCGGCATGAACTATGCAAAGGAACTGAGCAGACGATCGTCCAAGCCGTTGATACCGATTCACCACATGGAGGCGCACGCTTTGACCGCCAGAATAATGAACAAAGTATGTATATACATTCATTGCAATGCTCGGGTGGTATTGTATTTAATATTTCTTTACACTGTGTTGTTGTTAGAATTTACAGTTACCGTTTCTAGTCTTACTTTTGTCTGGTGGACATTGTTTGTTGGCCGTCGTAAAGAACACCAATGAATTTCTGCTGCTGGGACAGTCTATCGATGACGCACCCGGCGAAGCTTTGGACAAGGTATATTGACCGAGACCACGCTTTTTGCTTGTTGTTCAGTTGTATTCATACACTATTGTCTCATAATATAATATTTGTTCATCAGGCTGCCAGGCGACTTCAGTTGAAAAATATGAAAGAATTTAGAAACTGTTGTGGAGGTCAAGCAATTGAAAAAGCAGCCGCAAAAGGTGATCCTAGAGCTATCGATTTGGGTACATTCATGACGGATTACAAAGATTGTAATTTTAGTTATTCCGGACTAAAGAATGTTATAAGAAATGAAATTTTAAGATCAGAAAAAAAACACGGTAAGTTTAACCATTGATTAAATACATTGCATATGTATTTAATCAGATATTTAATCAATGGTATAACATTTTTATTCATTAAACTCTGTTTAAACATTTTATTTAGAATTAAAAGGTGATGAAATCATCCCCGAAGTGTATGATTTGTGTGCTAGCATTCAATACGCCATTACTCGACACATATGTACTCGAGTAGAAAGAGCCATGGAATTTATCAAACGGACACAACTGTTACCAGAAACAAATCAAACATTGGCGAGTAAAATTAAACAATATCGAAACTAAACAATGATTACATTTTGTTTATTTTTTTGTAGGTTGTATCTGGTGGCGTAGCAAGCAACATGTTTATACGAAAACATCTGAATCATCTATGTGATGAAATGAACTTTAAACTAATTGTACCACCCCCTAAACTTTGTACAGATAATGGAATAATGATAGCATGGAATGGCATAGAAAAATTAAATGGAAACTTGGATATTTTCAGTCACAATAATTTAGATAAAATTGATATTCAATCAAAGTAAGTTTTACTTAGTACCTACCTACTAAAATATACACTTAATAGGTTACTAAGAAATATGGTATAATAAAATTACTAGGAGAGCAGTCAGAATACTTTTTTTCAAAAGTATTTAATACAGTATTTTAAATACATTTTAAAAGCATTTATTCCTTGGAGAAAAAAAATGTTCAAAGGTTCTATTCATATTTTTAATATATTTCCTTCAGACTCCAATGTAAATTGTTCACTCACAATCTAAAATAATTTGAACCCCATTAAACTCACATATTTGACTATTTATATTAAATTAAATAATAATTACTACTTAATAATTTTGTTATAAAAGTTTAATATACCTAATATATAATATTAAAAAAATATTTGAGAATACTATTATTATAAAGTATTTAAATGCATATCCTAAACACTTATTTAAAATGTATTTTATCCAAGTCAGTCAATACTTAATTTCAAATATTATTATTTATTATGTTATTTCAGAGCACCGCTGGGAAAGGATATTTCACAACAAATCATAGATATGGGAATAAGATGTCCTTCGGGATTTTTTAATAAATTATACGAACGGCATAAATAAATATAGAATTTATATATTTATAACTAATTAGTTTTATTTTAGGTTTATAATAAAATAACAAATTTTCTAAAATAATTTGTAAAACTTATTATTAATATGTAATTTAACATACACCACTTATGAGATAAATATGATATTGGAACTTTGTTATCCTTAAAATATTTTTGGGTTCCAGAATAATGTCAAGGGATCCATAACATACCCTTAGAATACTTTATTCTAAACAAAATATAATGTCCTCGAAAGGATTTTTTGACTTAACTGAAGATTGGAATGATTCTTTGTATAATTGTTTTTGGTCTTCATTAGATAACTAAAAAAAAAATTTTTAAATTAAATCACACACAAAATATTTGTTTTTACTATGTTTACGTTATGGTAGAAATCCATTGCGGCGATACACAATAATTTTCTATCCTCATACTCGTAACGACCGAGCCTTAATCTCACGTGAGGAAATCTAAAAGATTATTACAAATATTAATAAAACATTGTGTAATTAATAATTTAATAATTACAAATATTACATTGCTCTTAGCCATTTATTTGTAGACGAACTTATAAAAAAACTGATCAGACAATAAATTGCCATTGGTATTTGAAGTCCTTGGGTAAAGTTACTAAGTGTTGTAATAACCCAATCTTGTAAGAGATCCAATTGTGATTCTTTAATCAATTGCTCAAATATCTATAAATAAAAGTAAACAAAATGTCAGTGTTGAACAATCAATGGACAATATTATAAAAAAAAATTGCAAACCTGATTGACTACTGTGCACATTGAAGTAGGATGAGGTTGGTTGGGTGAAAGAAATTCGCCAACGACCCTCATGAGTACATATGATGTTGGAAATATGTCAGTCAACACTTTAGCCATTATGACCGTTGTGACTTCTACTTCCAGTAAACATCCTTTTTTTATCCTACACAGTACATAACATGTGTTTTTAAATAAATAAATCTTATTTAATTAAAATCTCACCTTTCAAACATTACACTAATTTTTTCCATTTCAATAACTATCATGTCAGGATCAATGTCGGTTTCAACGTCTTCATTGTAATGTTCTAAAAATAAAAATTGTTGCAATAAAAACTACAAATATCGAAAGTTACGCAGCCAGAAGAAATTTCCTGAGACCAATGGAGTTATTTCCAATAATTATTATGTATTTTTATTTTGTGCAGTCTTTTATTAAGTATATTTCATTTTATTTATTTTTTTGTTTTAGTTAATTTTATTAAGCTGACCCGCCTCTAACAAATGATTTATATTTTAAAAGTCATGGGATATTGGTTACCCACACAAAATAATAATTTAATATAGACAAACCTGTGTAAATGCACGATAACAGTAATTGTAATGCGGGCAAGGAAAATCCTGGTGGAGCATTTGATAGCCTATCCAATGCCAATGTAGTTATTTGTTCTACGATATTTTCATTTGAATGTTTTACGAATATAATCCTTTGAAATCCCTAAAATTATTAATTTTATAGTTATAACTTTGTACGATTATTATTTAACAATGTAACATTTGACTACAGTACATACTTGTATAAGAGCTTGGTATAATTTAAAATGTCTAGATGACGATACTAATTTTGTGAGGCCTTCTAGTGACATGAGCAAAGAATCTTCTATGTTATCTGATCCGTGTTCCACTAAATAGAATGCTATTGATATCACACATAACTGCCACTCACATTCGTATCTGTAAAACAAAGTGTTATTTATTTAAATAATGAATTGTATATAAACACAACCATTGGTTTCCGGCAATTCAACTTTTGCGTGAAAACCAAGTCTTAAATGAAACTAGAAGTTGATAAACTTACAACATTGAATATTCAGTGCATAAATGCTTTTGTACAAAATCCACAGCTATTTGAACAATTTCTGAACTATTTGGCAACGCGTTATTTATAATAAAACATCCTTCTAATAAATAAAGTAAGCCATGTAAAGCGGCCAATTGTGTAAGGCGGCAATTACTTTTGAGACCATTATCGATTAGTTTCAATACCTTCTCACGGATACTCATATCCTATTTATAGTAATACATTAATATAATAATAGTAAATATAATGGTGCGTTTTAAAAAACTCACAGAATATTAATCGCTATAATATTTTATTCCTATAATAGTTATATTATATAATATAACGAACTAATACATAAAACAGTTGGTGTGCAATAAAATATTTTGAGTGTAACGATAACATACAGGATTAACATAAATTGCTTATTATTTAGGAAAGTATTTATATTTTGGAAAATGTAATTATTAGAAACTCAATTTTACCATAGGTACTAATGAGTAATAAATATTTTAATAATTCAAAATTTTCACCCTTTCTGATGTAACCTTGTACATTAACTGTCAACTTTTGATTTTTATAGCAACCCCTATTTTAATTTCATTAAAGTATTCCGATATTTTTTTAATTAATTTTAGCATTTATTAAAATAATACATTTTTTAAAATACGTGTATTATTTTTAGAAATAGTATGTTTTGCTCTAACTTATTAATTACCAAGGAAACACAAACAAAACACAATATTACGAAATTTAAGTTTAAAATGAAGAACAATTTTACATAAAAATATAAGATCAAAAATTATGTATCTATATTTCTATAATTATATACAGATAACATACGGAACAAACAAACATAGTTTTCTTGAAATCTTTTTTGAATATTGTATAATTACTTTTAAAACTTATTTAAACATTTTTTGACAATGTATGTACATTTGTAACAATATAATTTGTATAAAAATAATATTTTAATAGTTATATTAACAACACTTCCCTATTATAAAAAAAGTGTGCAGTATGACATTTATTTATGAAATAAAGGATAATTATACCTATATGCATGTATGCACAGTTATACAGAGCCATTTTAAGTTTTGTGGAAGTATGATTTTTTTGGGGTTCTAAATTTATTGCAAAATTAATTTCATTACAAAATTAATCGACTTTAAAAATAAATTTTTTTTTTTTTTATATGAGTAATGAGATTTTTTTTAATTTTAATGTTTTATTCAATACATACAACAATATAATGTAATGTAATGGATATATTAAATTTAAACTCTACTTAACTCAAACTTACTTGCTCAACTCCATCTATAAGTTTATATCAAAAAAGATCTTCAGAACCCCTAAATTCCTTTTCTGGATATTCTCTCACTTAAAATGCTTGATAAATTCCAAAAAGCATGCCCAGAAAAATTATAAACAGTAAAATTTGGTCTCCGACTACTTCATTTTTTATAATCTCCATGCTAAATGCAAGCGGTTTTCCCTTATAAATTATCGTTTTTACATAAGTAACATTGAGCATACTGTCCTCTAATCCTTTTAAGTTTTGGAAGTACATTAGAGATCTCAAAGTGCATTCCAAAATCCCCTTCTCTGTACAACTCTGATGTGATATCAAGCTCCCTACTAAGGACCGTTAATCTCTTTTCAAAATTATTTTATTCAATTTTTACACCACTACTGATTTCTTTTATCTTTCATGCCATTTCTAAACTGCAAAAATTACTCCTACAATCTCCCATCAAACTGTTCTTTTTTATGCTCTGATATTCTCTCCTCTCTGGAGTTGTTAAAAAGCAACCAATCTAATGGTACCAATAACATTTCTGCTCGTTTACTATATAATATTCCTTAATTCATCCTCTCTTTCTTTTTTCAATGTTCCCCCGGTGAAGGAGTTTTTCCCATTATTTGGGAAACCTGCTCTATTACTCCTATCCTTTAATTGGGTGACCCTTCTGACATTTTTAACTATAGGCCAACATCTATTCTCCCTCATGAAACTAAACTTTCTGAATCCCTTATCTATTTGTACATCAAAAGAAGTATTATTCTCATTGTTAGTGATAGCAATATGGCTATCGATCAAGGAAACCAACTATCACAAAAATTCTTCTTGACAACCATTATATTGCTAATACACTTCTTTCTTTGCTGACATCCTATCTTAACTCCAGAAGACCATTTGTTTCTATTAATGATGTACTTTCTGATCTTTGTATCATACCTTCTGGCGTTCCCCAAGGTGGTCACTTTAACCCTCTACTATTGATCCTCTTTGTTAACTCACTTCCCGGTTTTCTATCATTTGCTAAAGTACTTCTATTCGTTGATGACGTCAAACTATATTACTTAAAATTACTTCTTCTTCTAACTGCCTCTTCCTTCAGTCTGCTCTAAATACTTTGTGTGACTGAAAAAAACAACTAAACCATTCCCTTAATAGCAACAAATATCATATTATGTTTTTCTCTAGCATTCGTTCTTCTATTTCACACTCCTATTCTCTTGTTGGCTCCCCGGTTAACCTCATCACCCTTATTAAAGACCTAGGTATCTATTTCTCTCCTACTCTTTCTTTCAAATTCCATATAAACAACATGATTGGTAAATCCCTCAAAGTCCTAGGATTTATTAAAAGCAACACAACTAACTTCTCATCCAACTCTTGTCTTGTCCTTTACTTCTCTCGGGTTTGTTCTATTTTGGAGTATGGGATGGTGGTTTGGCATCCCCACCTAGCCCCTGATGAGTTTCAAATGGAACAGATTTTTATCCTATGCTGCTTTCCCTTTGAAAATTTATCATCCTCAACACAACTATTCCTTTATTCGCTCCAACCATTGACTTCCAGCCTTAGTCTCTCGTCGAATCGAAGCCCACCATTCTTTCATAACATTTCTTCTTAATGAAATCCCTTGATTCATCTGACCTCCTAACCTATTTTAATCTCCTTCTGTCTTCCTGCCCATAATATAAGAAATCATTGCCTTTTCCAACTTCCTCATCATATACTTCATATGGGTAATCATATAGAAAATCATCTTCTACATAGAATGTTAAGATATCTTAATAAGTTAAGCCCTGGCAAAATTTTTTAGCTAAATAATCTATTATATTAATTACCATTATATTATTAATAATGTTATCTTGTATATATGTGTATATTATTATATATTATTTAATTTGTATTTAAAGTATTGCCTGCTTAGGCATTTTAAAATAAAATAAATAAATAAATGATAATGATAAATCATTGCATTCTATAAAACAATTTTGAGTAGAGCTTAGTGTAGTATTATAAGTCATCATTTCAGTGATATATAGTAATTATTAAGTAACCATAGCAACTTTATTTGTTATTTTAAACATTTTTATAGAAGATAGTTTTTCTTTACCCCTGAGAAAACTGGAAAAATCAAAAATGACCTCTGTAAATTACCATTTAGAACAAATTTGCTAAAAAAAAAAAAAAAAAAGAGCTCTTTATTCCAAACTCCTACTCGACTGTTTTAACTGAAAAGTTATTTTTATATAAATAATAAATAAAATAAACATCATTGTAAAACTAATAAATCTCTCGCTCCGCTCAAAATCTAAAAATATTGAATAAAACAATAGTTATTGTATTAGTCAAATGGTTATACCCTGTTATACTCTGTACACAGCCAACTTATTACTATAATATATTATATAATCATTAATCTATTTATCAGAATAAAATATTTAAATTTGAGGAGTCCAAGGAATAAAATTCTATATACTATTTTAATTTAAAATGTTACCTGAGGCCTAGAAATAGCCATTGCTTTAGCTACGGCAATAATGACATATTGATGCAATAATAAATCTTCGTGATGATGTAATTGTGATAAATCCAAACATACATTAAGCATCCATATATAATGTTCCCTTTCGGTAAACAAGTCAGACATCACTAGCAGACATTTAATCATTTCATTAATTTGTGATAAAGAACCTCGTGTCTATAAATGTCAATAGAACAAAAATATGTTATTTGTATTTTATATTTAAAACTAAAACATTTTAACTGACCTTTGGTTCCATCCACTGGTTAAATATTTCTTTTAATAGCGATATACAAGAGGTCAGATCTAAGCCACTTTCATTTAAAATATTTGTTCTTTCATGTAATTGTATTTCCAGTACTACACACACATTTAAATTTAACATTTAAAACTGATGATACTGTATATTTCAGATATTTAAATATTTTTCAATCAAACATTACTTGAATTCCTTTGACTTGCTGCGTCACTGGAACTTTTCCACCTATCTGATATAGCAATTTGTAAAAAATTTACTGATAATTGATGATAGCTATAACTATTAATAAAATATTAAATTTAATATTAACAATTGAGTAATGTTTATAATACCATAGGCTAATTAAATAATAATTGAATACACAAACCGATGTTTGTCGTGTATTCTTTCAATATTAGCTCTACAATCAAAATGATCTAATAATGTCTCTTTGCCAGCTGTCTTTTTGAATGTACAAAATGTTGAATATATTAGTTCATTGACTTCTTCTAATTTCAGGAACCATCTAATTATTTATTGACAACATTTTAATAAATCTAATATGTTTAAATAAGTAATAAATAATAATTACCTGTGATGAGACAAATCAAGTGGAATATCTCTGGACACGTGTAAGAATTTATCATTTGTGGTGTCACCGGGATAGCATTTGAATAATGTCTGACTTAACAACTGTGTGATTCCATTTACAGCTGCACTACTTGCCTATTTTAATATAATATTTCATATTGTTATACAATATTGAATTAAAGTAAATATTAACATTTAACTTACTTGTATGCGAGAAATAAGTTCTTCTTTTGGTATATCAGTTTCACTGGACGGAACCAATACACTCAATAAAGTCATCCAAGTTTCTTCAAATTGTTGTTTATTGTTCCAACCAACTACTCCAAGTCTAGACACAAATTGTTTGAGTACATCGATTTCTTGTAATACATCAATAGGCAAGGCTGGTATGTCAAAATTAACAGTATTAACTGGAGGTTGCAACAACTTCCAAGCGCCAGGAGGAACTCGCACAAATCCATTGACCATCGGATGACGACTTATTATTTGTATAATTGAGCTAAAATATACATGCGTTTAGATAAATATATGAAATCAACTTGTAAGCATGTATTTTACCATATCAATCGGTTCAAATGAAAATTTGACAATAGTGGACGAGAATTTTCTACCCAAGAAACCAAAGATGAAATTTGCCGACATATGGATACTAAATCAGTAGTTTCAGTGTAATCTAAATTAAAAGTAATTAATTAAAAGTTTAAACATAGTATTGGCAACTTAACTGAAATACATACAATCATCGATTACGATTGATAGCACATCTTCTGTAATAAACTCTACCACAGATACCAATGCTGAAACAATAGACCCCAGTTCAGTGGTACATAATTCATTAGCCATCCCACAAATGTCAAAAATGTTGTATGCACACTTAAGAAATAACTGTATCTTGCTTGTAGCAGCCGATCGTTCGACTAATTTCCATTTTAACACCTAAAATATACATGGGTCCATTGTTAGAATTAAAGCAATCTATTTACAAGCACCTACTCACTTCAAACAGTAAGAGTGAATATTTTAAAAGATTCTTATTAGAGTCCATTAAAATAATCTGTTCTTTTATTTTTTGTTTAGACAGACATTTGACACATTCTAAAAAATGTGAAATCGCTGGTGTAATATGTAATATTATTTTAATAACTTCATTATTAGCGAACAGTTGATACATGCATGTTTTATACAAATGTTGTTTTTCATTCAATTCCTGATTTATTGGTAAAAATACCTAATCATAGAAGATCAAATAAAATGTTGAAAAAAATGGAGGAACTTAATTTATTTAGCATAATAATTGTTTTATTTTACTTGATGATCATCTCTAGGCAAAGCTTTAAATATTTCTTTAATGTGCTCCTCTAAAACAAATCTTGCTGCTACAAATAATGGGCACAATTCAAAGTTGTTCACTTCTTCAGATAACGATTTCCATGTCTGTAATGTATATTTGAATGAATTTATCTGAATATTAAATTTAATCAATAATAAAATACCTACTTCAATAGTAATTTGAGTTGATACAGTAAAACAGTATTGAAGTATATCATGGTTGAAATATTTAGAACGCATAATAGTCATGGCATCCTGTAAAGGTAAATTTGACAACAATTTGGCAGACTCAAAACTAGGGCAGTCATTACGAAAACACCTAATACATACAAAAAAAGGCCGGTCAGTGGGGGAAATTAATGGACAATACAATCTATAGCTCTAAAAAATAATTTTTCAAGTATTATATTTACCTCACTCTTACTTGATCGAAAAACCAATTTTTGTCTATTACAATATTTTTTATATCAATAGTATTTACAGTTTTATTCTGGTCAATTTCTACACTTGAAAAATCGTAACACTGAGTTCCGAATTTATTGAATAATGATATCAATATAGAGTAGCGACTGAAAAAAATATATAATTATTCTATTAATTGTTACTCGTTTTTTAGTGATAGGTGATAATATACATCTTACTTTTTTATGCAAACATTTGAGTCATTAAAATATTCTAAGATTTGTAGGGTTTCTTCTCGATTCAATTGAACAGAACTCTCATTAATAGGTAATGCAAGGAGATATTCCATTTTTCTAATTAAAAAAATATTTATTATGTTTATATTAAGTAATATATTAAGTTTAATTACAAACTATTTTTAATTAATTAAGGTATCAAATAGTCTTAAATGATAATAGTACCTGATTACTATAGAGCTAGCAAATTGTGATAATGCTAAATGTGGATCTTCAAACAGTGTGGGTAAAATCAATTTTATTACTTCTCCACAATGTACAGGATGCACTTCATTCATACTGTTCAACAGCTCATTAGTTAGGTCCAACTAATTAAACAAAAAAAAAAAATCGTAATCATATCTATAATAGATAAAATAAAAATAAACATTTTAGTAACTACTTTGCATTCAAAACGTTTTTCTTTAACAGCAGTGATATGCATCAAACTTAAATTGGGATCTTTATGAACGCAATTGAGAAATTCTTGTGTTGAAGTTTCATTCCCCATTTCCAATAGTTGAATAACACAATCCGATAGAAACCATTTCAATAATCTGTTGTCTAAATTAATATTTTTATTCTAAAAGCATAATAAAAGTTTTACGACAATCAACAAGCTATATATCACACCAAATATGCTTACCAATACTTCACATAAGATCAAAAAACAACCTTTTTGAACAATACTTAAATAAAAACAACGCCCTAATCTATATACATATTTAAAAAAAATATATAAGTGTCAATATATAATCTACACATTAGTAATTAAACAAATTTTTATGTTGATTATTACCGAGAGTTTGTAGAATTTATGTTTAATAATGATTTCCAGAATTCAATATCATCGTAATCCAAAAGTCCAATTAACTGTATCCAGTGCAATACAAGTAAAGGGTAGACCATTGACAAAGTCATGACATTTTTATGAAGTGTAATGAATACTGGATCATTGAGAAAATTTTGTAAAGAATTCACAACTTTTGGAAAATTACCTTAAAGATAAAATTATAAATCTTTAATGTGTATTAATGAACTATACTATTATGTTGCAGCAAAAAGAAAACAAACAAGTTTAATTAATCAAATATTTGATAATAGTTTTAATAAAGAAAATAAATTGCTTAAAATTGATTCCAATAATATAAAAGTACTGTAACACTCTCCTCACATCGGTCCGGAATTTGTTTAGATCATGCTGGTATTACTCCTCATTTTGGGTCGACTAATACCTATATTTTTATAATGCTAAGGAGCCAGCCTTGGTGTTACTAAAGTTATTATATTGGACACAGGAATATATTAAATATTATGTACTTATGTACTAACTTACGCGCTATCCTCTTCTGCCGTTCCAGCTCACTCTTCATCACTCTATGTATATTTCTGGCCAGAGTCTACTCATTTGCACAGCCCCCCTCTATCATGGATGTTAAAACCCTTAGTAGGCATTTAGTATATTATGTGCCGGTAGGCCACTACAAAGAAATCCACCATAGAAATACAAAATATCATAACATATTGTTACAGTACTTATATACTACAAGTTAAACTAGATAACTAAACCTAAATTAAAGTCGAATTAAATAAATTAATAGTTACCAGATTGTACTATATATTGACAAGTCAGTAGAAATTCTGATAGCAAGCAGACTTTACTTTCACAATTAGGTTGAGGGTGACCAAGGGATAAAGTGATATCATTAATAGATAAATATATAATTCTAAATAAAAACCTGTGACACAGCAAAGTATGCAAATATAATATATTACTTAAAAATATAAATATATATTTTACTTGGAAAAAGTTTCTTCGCCGGGAAATTTATTCTTACTCAACATAGATGCATTTAAAGGATCAGATTGCGTAGTAAGTTCGAATAAATTTGAACTGATTGTAATATCAGATTCAGAAATCCTTAGTAGAATCAAATCTTCTGATTTCTGAATGAGAATTATAATCAAGTTAGACAGTACTGTATTCAACCAAGGCTCCAGGGTACATTTCTAAGAAAATATTATATACATGATTTTTTTTAATTTTAACTGCTTAATGGGTTATAATTTATAACAGGTACATACTTCCACATCATAACAAGTATTGAACATAACATGAAGTTGTCGTTGGATACTGTAAGAAGATGGATGTAATGTTAACAATAGATTTATCAATGATGGTAAGGATGCTTGGATTTTACAACCGCCCAATGATGTATAAAGAGAATCAAATAATTGTCTAGATTGTTTTTTCCATTTTTCTTCACTACCCTCCATTATTACAAGGCTGAAAATACTTACAACCTACAAAAACAAATAATGCATTTAATAAAATATAAGATTAGAGTAGGTAGGTATACTGAATAACTTACTTCGTTAAATTGACATAACCTCAATAACATCGCAAAAAGCATCTCTCTTTGAGCTTCGAGCTCTTTTAAATCAGAAGAGTTTACCATAAATGCAGATTTTAATACATAAACATATTCGACAATGGGTAATATAGCTGGGATACCTAAAAACAATTTGGTGATTTGAATTAATTATTTATTTATTATTAATGAATACAATTTCATCAGGATTGCAAGAATATTAGCATACAATACAGTTCTGGTGGATATCCACTAGCCATTAATCCATCGCACAAATGAATGGCTTCAGGAATTATACTTGATTGACTTTTATCTGCTGATAAGTTAATAAAAAATTGGAACATAGTTGAGATAAATTGCTTTGGATCTCTATAATTTAAAAGGCATAATTACCCTATTAGTTTAAATATTTTAAAAGATAATGTATTAAACAAAAAATATGTCATTACCTAAACAATCCATTTTCAAGATAATCAAATTGACTAAAAATGAATTTCAAAAAGTCATGTTTTGGATCGATTACATTTAAGTTTACTTTACTTTGAAGTAAGACAATAAGTAAGTCCAATATAGAAGATTGTAATTCTACATCTCCGGTAGTCACGTATTCCTATAATATTAAGAACAGAAATAAAAAAAAACATATATATACAGAGTGTTTTTTTTTTATCACGAGCCAGACTATATTTCACAAAGTAAAAATAACTTTTGTAAATTTTTTTTTTTTTAGAAAGTAATCTATAAACTCAATTCTGTATTAATCATATATTAAAATTTTTATATTTATTTTTAATAAATACATAAGTTTAACTATCATACCTTTAAACATTTAATGGTAAATGGTCGATAACATTTTAAATTTGAAGAAAAATCCAAACTTTCAGAACTAGTACAATATAATTTTCCACTCATAGTTGTCCTACGATCTCTTTCGTCGTCCCAACGTTTATTTGCATATTGGGATACTTTAATTTTAGCATCAATAAAGTTTGATAAACATTCATAAGGCGTCTGTAATGCCTGAGTATACATGCATAGTGTTTGTGAATCATTTTTAATGAACGTAGAATGTTTTCTATTGAGCATATTTTGTTGATTTGATGACATATTAAACTTCGACGTTGAACATTTAAACAACTAAAAATTAAAATGTTTAATAATAAATATAATTAATACAATAATTAATATATTTCATACTTCAACAAAAACTTTGGAACTATATTTAGGTGTTAAATTGAAAATTGCCGTTAAGCAAAGAAGTATACGTTCTACATGTAGTTGGCATTCTGTTGCACTTATAAATTGTAATAATGTCTTTAGAGTATCTAAAACCGACTCAAGAAATCTTATAAATTTTTCATTACTGGTGTTTTCTAAAGACACCTGAAAATTAATTTAAATTGAAATGCATATTTTTAATTTTTATATTACACATGAATCTAAACATTTATTACTTAAATACCTTATAGTTGTTGTATGATGATTTAACAACAGATTGTAATTTATGATAGTAATTACTATGTGTCGGCATATCTCTTGCATTTTTTTTATCTTTTTCATTTTCTCCTAAACAATATAATAACGTTACAACCTAATAACTTAAAATGTACAATAAAAACATTATTTATTCAATATTTTATTTATTTTTACACAACATGAAATATATTTTTATTTTAGTTTGAAAATGTTGAAATTTATAATTTGAATTACCTAATACAATTTACCTGATATTTGAACCAAATTTGGAGTATTTGTTGGTTCTCTATAATCCAATAATACATTTCGAAACATATTTAATAACTTCAGAACATGCTTCCATAATTCGTTGTAATATTTTTTAAACTAGAAAAACATATATAAATGTATAATTAAAAATTGATAAATAAATGATGATTATAATATTATTCTATTAACGTGTTCAGTAAATCATATTGTTATTCAAAATACAAAAATAATTCTAACTAACTTTATCATCTTCAAACCATCGGTTATATTTGCTGAAATCAATTTTATGTTCTTTCATACTATTAGTTTGTGGTGAATTAATTAATTCTGCAAATTATGTTGGTATTAAATTAAAAAATTTTCCACTTTTCAAAATTATAAGTGCCAGTTTCTATTAAAATACCTGTTATTAAATTCGAGGACAATTTTAACATCCAGCAATGCATCTCTAAATCAAAAGCAGCTGTTGTTGATGTCATAATAGAAAGTACAGAAGTAAATAATCCCGAACATGTACTAAAAAAATAAATATATAATATATATTAAAATTTAAATAACTGATAAATAAATAAAGGTACACTGACACTACCTTATACTCGAATTTGGATTTGATTCTTTACTAAATGAACATCTCCAAATATTTGTATATTCTGGCGATTTAAAAGTATTAGATAGCGTTGTGAGTGCTTCGATACACCCAGCCTGAAAAAAAATCTTTAATAGTTATTATCATGAAATATGATTAAATTCAAATATAGCTTACAACGACTACTGCCGATTGATTTTTAATAAGATTACTAGTCAGACGGTTTATTACTCGGGATAGAGATGCTTCAACATACATATTGTGAAATTTACCTACAAATATAATACATTATAGAAATATTTAAATAACAAGCATAATACAAACACTTTACATACAATTTTGAAGCTGGAGCAAATTAGAGCAATATAGACTTGAATTTGAATAAACCCATGAAGTTATAACATCTTGTTGAATATAATCAATTTTGTAGTAACAATTATGAACAACACTAGTACAAACACAAACACCATATATGTATATTTTTAATAAATCAACACCGAATACCATATAGATCAGGAGTGACGAACCTTTTTTTAATTGAATGCCAAAATTTTGCAATCAAAGTTTCAAAAAATTCTCACATGCTGAAAAAATTATGCTTACCTAGTAAGTTTGGTTATGTTTAAAAAAAGGTTATCAAAATAACATACCTATCTTATTTGTTTTTTATTTATGAATTATTAACTATATTATTCTTTTAAAGAGGTACTTATTATATTGGTACTCTTAACTTTCAAATTTTCCAGTAGTTACCTTAAATGTAAAGAAAAACTATCTTTATGTAAGATATAACAAAAATATTATAAAAATGTATACAAATACAATTGTTACGATTGCCCTTCTTTTTTCCATTTATATTATTATACCTACCAAACTTTGCTCAAAATCGTCTTCTGAATGCAATGATTTATCTTTGCCTTCAAATTTAAAATAATAATAATAAACTATCCTGTCTGAGGAACAAGGACCGACAGGACGATAGTCAAATTTTCACCATATTTTCTTGTATTTTACTTAATATACAATTTTAATAGGTTCTGCTTTTCATATGCCACTGAAATTTTACCAATATGCCACCTGGCAGACTTAGATTCGCCACCACTGATATAGACCCATATATATTAAACATACAAAATAATAATAACCAGTGATATATTAGTAAAAAAATGGATGAATATACAGCATTTAAAAACAAATGTAGGTCCATATAAACATATACAAATGTATTTATTACTTATTTTTAACTGTACATTTTTACTAATTGCCAACGTAACAAAAATTCACATGACAAAATTATTATTGTATAAATATATTCAATATTTTAAAATAATATTAAAAAAATATACATATATTTGTACTTTGTAGGTATATGCATAATAGAAACCGTATCAAATAGTATGGTACAGTACGTACTCAAAAATAGTATATTCGCCACACGTTAAGACTGAAATCCGTTTTCGGATGCATAGGTTTGAATTATACAGTGTTACCTAAATTAACGCAGTATACCGTATACGTGTATGACAATAGTCAATAAATATTGGCGCTCTGTATGCCAACACGAGGTGGAAAACGGTCGTCCACTGTGTGACGGATTTTAATCTTAAAGTACGGAGAGTATATAAGCTGTATAACTACTATATGTATCACATATAAGTTTTTGGTATATACAATATATAAAAACTAAATCGAGAGTACATCCCAATACATCACTGATAACAACACCTCATCATGTAAAATTATGGTTTATGCCTACCTTAATAAACATTTGGAAGCTGCGTGTCTTACACTGTGTTCATTATCATAAAGATATTTAAACACAATCCGATCCAAAATTCTATCCTGATACATTGAACTATTAGTTGCAAAATATACAGTCATGAAAGACAAGTTTTCTATGATTTCTAATAATTTAACCTGGTAAATTATGTTTTGGAAAATAATATTAACAAAAATTAAAACTTGTATGCAATAATATGGTAAAAATCACCTTAACAAGCCAATAGGAACTCAAGCCTGACAATATAGTTTCAAGTATAGGAATTGCGCTATTTGAAACATTACTATTCAAAAGAGGCATTAAACATACTGATACAGCTGCAAGTGAATGACACACACATACATAAGAATCGTCTTTTAATCCCTAAAATTAAATTGATTTATAAATCGACTATTAGTATTCTATGAAATAATGAAAAACATATACTTGTGTGATAATATTGATTAGATCAGTAATCGCTACATTTGATGGAACTATATCATTGTTTTGTACTTTGAATTCACCAAAATTATTTTTCAAAATTACTTCAATGAATGTACCAATTAATTTTATAGCCATGCCTCTTAAAAGATGATCTTCGTGACTGGTATAACTAATGGATACATTTAGTACTGTTTCTGAAGAATCTAAAAATAGATTACATTGATTTTTAAATTACTACAAAATGTCCAACATTTATTTATATTAGGAAGGTAAAAAAATTTATATTACCTGATGTGTTGAAAGCAATAAAAGCTAAATTTGGATCAATTTTAAACATTTCTGTGAGACATCCTAGTGCTGATGATTTAATACCAGTTCTGATCGATTTACTAGATTCATGTGCTAAGAAAAGTGAAGTAATTTTCATACAAAGCACATTCAAAGGTACATCCTCACAAATATGATTTAAAAATTCGAATTCCTATAATATTTAATTATTTTATTAACTTATTTAGCTAAATTAAAATCTACTGAAGATGCATATCAATAACATACTTGTTGTAAAACTGACCCAGAAGCTGAATGACTACTATGTTCAGAAGCTATACTTTGCATATCAAATTCAGGAGTATTTTCATATTCCGAAAAAAATACATTATCTGTAATAGAATCAACCTCACTCAAACTATCATCACCAAACTCTGAATATAAATTAGTCATTGAATTGGCTGATGATAATGACGGCCTAGCCGAGTCAAAAGATTGAGAAATTGATCTTGGTTCATCTTCAAATTTCGGTAGAGAAAGTTGAATAAATGAATTTTCTAAACTTTCAGATGAACTGTAGTTAAATGATTTTTGTAAACTTTGAGCTAATGTTTTAGGTATTTTTATGGAATTTACTGTAGTTTGCATTTTGGCTATAACATAATATATAAATAAAAATACATTTTAGAATGACTTACACAGTGAGTATAATAAATAATATATGTTTGATGTTTCTTATTTTATATAAAATAGTATTGAGTTGTGGCAATATTTCCAATGGGAATATTTCTATAAAAATAAAATGGAATACAAGCTAACATAATATTAAATTCGAAAGTAGGATTAAAGGAACCTATCACCAAAAGTAAATTTTCAAAAGAGCCAAATTTTTTTTATGTTATTAATAATTTAAAAAGTTTTTTTTATCCATTTTTAAATATTCGTGAGAAATTATCAACTTTTAACTTGTATATTATCTCCATTTTCAATAAAAGTAATTAATTTTTCATTACAATTTGTATTATAATTAAAAAAATAAAATTTTGGTTAATACATTCCTAGACCCTCCATTTTGTTGTTGACAAATAAAATACTATGTTCTTATGAATTAAGTTATTCAAATGTTTTTTAATTTATATAATTAAATAAAACAAAAATAAATAATATAACATGAAATTATTAAAATGATGAAATATTTCTAAATGTATTTTTATATTAAATTAAACTAACCAACTTCAGTCTCATAAAGCTTAGTTTGATTTAACATCTTTTTTTTTACCAATAGTTGTAATGTGTCACGGGGACAAGACACAAACATTTGAGTTAATGTTTCCAATGCGCACATTACTATATTAGAGTCTGGATGCAATATTGTAAAACAACAAAAACGAAAAATCTGAAAAAATCATATAAAACAGTATAATATAATATAAACTATAATATATTAATATCAAATTTCAAATATAATGTACCTACTTGAATTCTTAATAATTAATAGAACATTTAAAATAATGAAGTGTTATAGTCTGTTGTGTTAGTGTTAGTGTGTTAGTCTTATTAACAAGACTATAATATTATTATAATACCTGTAAATATATTTTCTGAAGAATTTTTGATTCTAGTTTGAATTCATATGAGTTATCACAAATATGTTTTGGATGCAACATTGTACTCTTAACACTATTTAATAATCCAATGATCACACAACTCTCTGTCCATGCACGTTCTGATCCCATTGACTTATTGATATCTTTAAAAACAATATTCTTAATGATATTTGAAATAATAATCCCTCAAGTTAAAATCCTTCAAAAAATTTTTTTTCAATTTTGTTTTAAATTTCAGAAATAGATGAATTTACATATTCAAAATATGACTTCAGTACTTTCCTATAATATTTTTTTATATTTTTGTAAAATTTACACATTTAAAATATGAATCTGAGACAAAATCTCCCCATATACTCATGGATCAAAAAAAACTGTCCAGTCTTTTTTTTATAAAGTAGGAAAAAATCTCCCTAGCAAAAAAAAGACATTAGTTTAAGCAAACATGATTTTTTTAAAATAAAAAATTTTAGATAAAATTGAAATAAACCAATTATAATACCTAGTATTTTTCATTTAATTAGTAAATTACAACTGAAATTCATAAAATTAAATTAATTATTAGTAATGACAAATTATAAAAAAAATTTGGAAAGTGCGCTGAATTCCCAGTTTTTAAACGTATTTTAAACAATAAACTAAAAATATAAAACAAAACAAATATTATCTATTTCCCTAGTACCTAAATCAATGGGTATTATTATGATACTCATAAATATACTAATAATATTATTTTCCTAGTAACCAAATCAACAATTGTAACTATCTACTAGTAACTAAGGACAGATGACCGGACGGATGGACAGATTAACACAACGAGGATTTAATATATCTAAAATTATGTTTAAAAACCAAAATTATAATAGAAATTATAATAATAATAGTAATTATAATTATATAATATATAATTTTAAATAGGTAATATAAATATATATTACATATTAATAAAACTATAGTGTCTTACCATATATTAAAACAGAGTTTATGAGCAACATATATTTTATGAAAACCATAGGTTTTCTGCTGAACAGACTTAATGCTTCTATACAAGTAACACTAGACCTACGAATGATTGAAGAATCCGTAACGAGGTTGTTAACAAAGGCTTCTAATAATATCTGTACAAAATTAGTTTAAATAAATATTAAAAATTAATAATGACATAGTTCATTTTAGGGGTTATTAGAATTTTCATTTTCATTCTCTGACTATTACACACATATTATAGTCTGTATTATAGTTATGTTATATACTCTGCGCATACTGAATCATGTACCTATTGATTAGATGAGGATTTTGAAAACAAATTTGAATTCCCCATGAATTTTACTTTGAAGAAAACAGTAGTTACTGTTCTCATTATTCATACTACTTCAGCCTTAAGTACGCCAAAAATTGAACACTCATGAAATTTTTTTTTAATATAATTTAAATGGCACATTATAACAAATGATATTTTACAACAAATTCAAATAAGTTTTTAAAACCCTTGTCGCATCAGTGTATTGATCGGTATATTTAGAGCAGTATCCAACAAAATTACTACATTACATATATACCCAATAGACAGAGAAAAAAAATGTGCATTAGTCCTTTTAGATGGTAAAATAATCATTTTTCTTTTTTAAACTTACTTTTATATTACTATCAGACATAATATGTCCTAAACTTTGCATAATTTTTGGAAAAGTTTGTGCTAATATTTCAGCGACTGGATCTTCTGTTCTCATAGCTATTTTTTTTATACAAGGTATTAAAAACAATACAAATTTTTTACGACTAGATGGACTGAAACAGATACAATGCTTATTTTGTTATCTATTTGTTTAAAAATATTACTTGAAAATAGTTTTAATCATCAGTATTAAGTACTATTATAGATATGTTTAATTACTTAATTAAATGACATATATTGCCAAATCTTGATAAAGCAGCTCTCAATCGACGAACAGTATCATTTTTCTTAATTTCTTTTAACAATTCAACAAATATTTCTACTTTACGATAATCAATCATGCACTAAAAAATATATATACATATACATATACATATAAATATATTATATTATTATGTAAATGATGTTAAATATAATACATATTAATATACATACTCTAACAACTCTGTTTAAATTTTCTTCGGCTACCATTCTTATATTGGCTTCAGAGTGATCGCACATTTTAAACAGACTGTCCATTGATTTGTGTAAAAGTTCAGGAAACGATGAAAAGTTCATAACGATCGGTGCACAAATTAAATCAGCGGTAACCCGACAATATTTTTCTTTCTCTCCAGACCTTTAAACATAAATAAGTAGGTACTAAGCTAGGTAACAAATAAATATTCGTTTGGATTATAAAATTGCTAGCTACGGCACTTACCGCCCGATCAAGTCATTCGACTTGAGACCGTCCAGAGCTCTTGCTAGTTTGTCAATAATCGACATGGCTAAAAATGTGTGAGGTACCTACAGAGGACAATGATGATCATTAACAAAGCGTTGTTGATATTGACTTTGTCATGTCGTATCCGAGACACTAAAATTATTTATGAAAATTATTTTACAATTCTGACAGCAGGGCAACAACATATTATACGTAACCAATTTGAAACTTTTTTACTAAAAAATTAGGTAAATTTTATTATCTAATGCTTTGCAGTTTGCAGTACACTAATTTTTAATAAAAAATTCAAACGTAAACCACTGATAATAATATTATCTGATATTAACTATATACTGATATTAAGATAGTCCGTGACTGATACCACGGAATTCCGTGTTGAATACCTAAATTGATAACAAGTAGAATGATAAAAAAAAATAAAAATCTATTTTTAATATCCATAAATAATACCATTGAAATTTAACATTTTAATATCCTGTTGTAATTATAATTTAATGAAGAGATCGATAAATGATTAGAAATTAATGTATAATATGTATATAAAATATTACCGACACCGGGCCCTATTTAATAACATATAGGTAGTAACTAGTAATATTATTTATAAATTACAGCTATTTGTGTTTGTTTTCAATAATACGTATCGACCGAATACCTACGGTATACCTACAGTATACAATACCAAAGGCGCAATCTCAATGAGGGTCCGTCTCAATTTTAGGCGCGGTGCATCCAGTGGTTAAAGTGGAATATATTTGCAGGGGGGACTATAGCTAATGCAAAAAAAAAGGCGTCTCCTGAACCAGTACAGTAATATTTTTTAAATATTTATATAAATTTAACTTTTAATCCATGTTATTATTGACCTAATTTGTAAAAATTTATCACGGACGTATACATGTATATACCTATTATTATGTATAATTTACATACCTACTCTGTGGTTATAACTTTAAAATACACATATTAATTACCTATATTCCGGCCAAGGAGAGAATGTCTGGAGAACAAAGAAAAATCGAAATAGTTTTTTCTATAATATAGATCTTGCATACAATTTATAACTAAATACCATATTTTAAACTTTTTTTATTTAATTTTTGAATATTATGTACCTACAAAAGAACAAATTTAGTCTCAACTTTTAATTAAACATTTAGAAATATAAAGGGGACTATATACCAAAGGGGACGCCAAACTTAAGCTAAGCAAAGACGGGGGACGCCGTCCCCCTCCGTCACCCCTCACTTTAACCACTGGTATTATAAGTCCTAAGCACACCATGCGTATACTTACTGTTTATGCGTAATTGGTTATATAATATAGATAGTCTATACTATAGGATTAGTAGATGTTTGATCAATATTCACCCTAAGTTTATTTGGGTTTTGTATAACGCAAAAAAACCAGTAAAAATGAATTACAGAATGGATGAAAATCCAATTACTCAAATACGATACTACGCTTCTATAGTATTATATATAAATATATACTTCAAATATATTTTAATAGCATTTAGGTTTATTAACAATTTAAAATTAGTAATATGTATATTTTAAAGGATATCAATGTTATTGCGAGAACATCTGCATTAATACATATTCGCGATTTTAAAATTGAATTTAACCTACTTCAAAGAATTAATGTTATTCGATTTTGAGTTGTTGTGTAAAGATAATGAGTAAAAACTATTTCATAATAATACAAAAATAAAGACAGACAAATTTTTTTTAAAGAACAGTGTGGAAACACATGACTTGGATATTGATGACAGATGTATAATTCAGTTTGAAAACAATGATAAATTATTTCTTTCAATAAAACGATTCTAAGCAATGCTCAGAGTGGTGTTATATCTTATACATAAAACTATTACTGTAAAATAAAATATTTGAAAAATACATGGCGTCACCATACATATTATACTTTAGTAATATGTACTTATATTATATTATATTATAATAACTAAGATAATGATTGCAAGATTTAATTAATATTTCCTATTTACAAAAATTACTCATTATTTAAGAGGACATCGAACCCGTATTTGCTGTCTCCGTCTATCTGTTGGGCAATATAACAAAATTACACCACGCAAAACAATAAATATGGCGTCTACGTTAAAATTTGAGTTAAAATTCCTACTACCAATTTTAAAAAGGAGAATATTTTCTAAAAAATTCTGTTTGTAAAATATTATGTATCAAAGAAGTTACAGTGTTGTAAGTTTTTATTTTTTACCGATTTTTCTATACGGCGCTGAAACGTGGGCACTGAGAAAAACAGAAGAATTGAGGCTATCGATATTTGAAAGAAAGTTCTATGAAAAATGTATGGCCCAGTTTTCGATAGTCAAATCAATGAATAGAGAAAACTGCATAATGACGAACTCCAAAGGCAGTTTCCGAAGCCCAATATAGTTAAAGAAATCGTTAAGACAAGATTAATCTGGGCAGGCCATGCCTGGCGTAAACAATGAGTTGTAAACAGCGAGTGATTGAAGAAGACCCTATGGGAAAAAGAATACCGTTAGGGAGACCAAAGTTAATATGGAAAGATTGTGTGAAGAAAGACGTTAAAAAGATAGGACCAAAAATCAGTTGGAGAGAAGCTGTAGAAGACAGGAACAGGTGGCAAGATCTGCATTTAGCGGTATGGCCTTAAAGATCGAAACCAAAGAAGAAGAAGAAATATGTTCAATTATTTATGGCTTATTTTAAATAGCAAGAATGCAATCGATTCCGTATCGGAGTTTTTTAATTTTCAGTATTTTTTCCATCTACATTTACATTATATTTTCTCAAACCTTATGAGAATAAAATGGATTCTTTTTATAATTAAGAAAAAAAATTAAAAATATAATTAGGTATAGTGGGTAGTATAATTATTGGTAGTATTATTATCATTATAGAGTAATAATTTTTGTAGCAATATCGGCAATATCTATGAGTTATTACCAGGAATACAGATATTTCTGTATTCGTATCTAATATGACAAAATTTTGTTATGGTATTTAAATACACGAAGTCGTTATCGTGTGTGTGTAAAGTAATAATATTTGTATTGATAAAATGCCTAAGAAAAAAAAAATTTCGTTGAATAATTTAGGTTTTATTGTAATAAATTAACATTATTACTATTGTTACTGCAGTTATCCTATTAACCAGACACAAGTTATTTATTATGGTAAAAATTATTATACATTAATATAATAAACATTTCATAATATGTCATGATTATATAAATATCTTTGTTTTTACAAACCTTTTTATCGTATAATTATGAAATTTATTGTTATAATATATTTAATACTTTATTTATATTTATTTGTAATGCTGGTTTTTGATAAAAATATGCTTAATTGAATAGATAATTTACATTAATATTTTAAAAGATTTGTTAAATAAAAAAAGGTTAGGAAACACTGTTTTATATTAATATAGTATATAGATACCTAAAATATAGAAATTGTATAATTTTTATTATTAATAAGTGTCTAATATAAATTATCATAAACCCAAAATAACAAAAATAAAGCTCGGTTTACACCTTTCAGAGTAGGCTTTTTTCGTGGCTCATGGATAGTATCCCACTGATAAGAATACGGATGAAAGTGTTTACATTGTCAGTTATCCATACGGACGTGGTTATCAGTTTATATTCTGAATTGATATCTCAGAGGCGAAATACGTTTTCTGTTACTGTATGGCACGATTTTAAAGAATTTTAAAGTTTTTTCCGACATAACGATATAGAATTTGAAATTATATATATTAAAATATTATTTTAAATTTATATTATTATAAAAGTAGGTAATATAAAATGAGTTATACAAAATATCGTTGGTATATGATATTTATTATTATAATTTATTTTGTAACTTTATGGTATTGATAAAATTTGTCACAAATTGATGTGATAAGCATTTCAATCGATTCCCACGTACGAGAATTTTGATACATGTTCGTGACCGCTCGGATCGGATGATATCTACCACTCGTACGAGTAGCCAACATGTACGTGAAGACTGTTTACATTATCAGAAATCCATTAGTGCCACTAATTCGTGTATCACGAACATGGCTACTCGGATAGGTGTAAACGGGTCTTAATACACTTTTAACTACGAATATATACTACACGTATTGTCATCTTCAATATAAACTGAAAACCAAAAAATTTGAAGATGACGTCATAATTGTTGAAATACATACATATATATAAATATATATATTATAAATTATTATTAATATTAATAAATGTTTATAAAAATGCTTGACTAAGATTGAATACGTTTTATAACTTTGTCAATGTTCACAATTGAATTATATCTACTATAGATAGAAAACAATAATAATAAAATGTCAAAATTAATTTTGATATTTTACTCGTATAAAAGTTAAAAGTTGATATTTTTCTTACGAATCATGATGATATTGTATTTAAAACATAAATGGAAACGTGACATTCAAAATTAACGTAATATATAACGGTAGGGAAATTGTAATCAATATACGTCGTATAATATTACGTTATATAAGTAGATCCGGTTAGATTTTCGGTAAAAAATTTAATATATTAGTTGTTATATCATATTCCATCATTTTTTAATTAATCAATCATTTAATACGATTCTAATGGTCGTATAACAATAAACAATCAATCAACTGGGGTATGATGAATAAAATGGTAAATGTAGACCATTTTTTTGAAAAATTGTATCGTTTATGTATGACATTTAAAATTTGACGCATCCGAGATAAATATTACGGAAATAATATAAGACATTTTTGTGAACGGAAGTGATGGAAAATTGTATTCACCTGTATTCACCTTTAGTTTATATGATTAAAATCGGTTAATTCAACATTTGTACATTTTACATTATCATGATCTAATGGCACATATCCATCATTTTGTATCTTGTATTTAATAGTCCGACTGTTGGAGAAAATTACAAAAGACCATTAATATATTTACACTTATACTCATCGAAATAATCGTTACGTGGGTAATTTTATTCCGTTTATCTTAAATAAAATTTTTAGCGTTCGTAGAATTTGTGGAAATTAAATTTAATAGTTTACTTTTTACATGTATAAAACAAATAAAGAAACCAATTATGAGTCGCTTAACAAAAATTAGTTCTTGTTTTATTAGAAACTATAAAAACCCATTTCAATATTTCATCCATTAAAAACAACATTTTTTTTTAGATAACATTTCAACACGTTGTATAAACATCGTACGCTATCTACCTGTCTGATAATCGTATTCTAAAAACATTTTGATTTTGTAAGTCCTTGATGAAAACGTTAACTTCCTGGTCGTAAATAATTATACGTGTGTGTATATATATATACTATTTTACATATAAAATTCAACGATTGAACATATATTTATAATAATGTATGTGCATTGATAGAATGATAAACTTGAATTTTTTATTTTTATTTTTATTCAAAATAATTGCTTATATATTGGTGATTTATATATATGCTTTAATTATTATTTATAAAGTTATATTTACGTTTATTATTACAGGCAGAGAGCAATAAATCTTCAAATGAAGTGCCTCGAGATACACACGATCTGGACGAAGAGATGGAACGAGTGTTTGCCGGTGTTTCTAGTGAAGCCGACCAAAATCGATTCGATTTATCTAAATTCGCTAGCGATCGATCACCTAGACCAGGAGATAGACGATTCAGCGAAGACGATTATACTGGTAAGTTTCATTACGTACACACCTACTAGTTAAATAAGTGTTTCTCAACCTATTGATGATGGATACTCACTTTTGAATGGAAAATAACTTTAAATAAGTCGTTAACAAATTATTTTTATTTTAATAAAAAGTACAACTATTGAGGGAATATTTAAAAGTAATACTTTTGATTATTTTATTTCTATTTTTAGTTTTAGTCGTGTCAGTAGATCGCATGAAAAATTAGTTAAATGTATTTTTGTATTTGCGGACTAAAATATATTCGTTTACGTTCAAATTGGAACCTAGGATCCCGAAAACGATATAAAATATCATACAAAATTGCATGCTAAAATGTTTATTGACCCGAGAAAAATTAATTTAAATTATTAAACTTAATCCTAAGTGAAGGCTGAACGTTTGACGTTTCTAAATGTTATTTGAAGAAAGAATAAAATCTATATAAGTATTTAATCATTGTATCATAACCGTTCGAGTGTTTCACTCGTGTTAATATTATTTGTAATGATAATACGGATAATTATCTATTAAGTGATAGTAAAAGAAACTCAAACAATGCATCGAATAACATTTAAATTAATATAAAAAAATATCATTATACAAATTATCTATTACAAGGTTAATCATTTCCAAATTCGGTCAACTCTGTAAGGAATATTATGAATTTGCAATAAATCATAATATAACGACCGTCCTGGTTTATTGATCTTGGGTGTTCATCACAAGGATTATAATAGTTAACTAGTTTTAATTAAGATATAACCTCGATGATCATATTTTAAACAAATTTAATAAGCTATTTTTATACAAATTGCCACACTTATTATTTGCAGTTCATCGAAATAACAGTCGATCACTCGTACACATACCGCTCAAATCCATCCCAAAATCTATAAGAAAGCAATCTACTACATCGACCAAGTCTAGAGATCAAGAAACGGTAAATATAACTTTGATTATTATTATTTTTATATTTATTGCATTTTTAAAACTGTAGCACAGTGATCACCTAATTTAATATTAATATTATTTAGGAATTTAAGAGAACAGATGACCATAAGGATGTAACGGACTCTGATAGTACAAAAAGTCCACCAACGACAAGTCAACAAACATCTAGGTAAATAATATTCTAAAAAATAATTTAATTATCTATACATTTGTTTCTAATAAGAGTTACTATTATACTACTATATTAATTACTAATTACTACTATACTCTTATTATAAACCATTGTATAAATGAAAAAAAACGTCAACATAAATAATGTTTGGCAAACTAATTTTGATATACTTATCTAATGTAAAGAACCAATAATTTTGAATCATTTAGGGTATCATCTTAGGACACCACATGTTAGCTTTTTAGGAGGCTTATATAGGTAATTTTAAGAGAAATTAAAATCTAACAATTACATTTTTTAAAATATATTTTAAAATAATCCCGTGTCAGTATTATTTTTTGTTGTTTTATAATCTATATATATATATATTTAAAAAAAAAACACGTTTACGCAAAATTATTAAAACGGATTCATAAAGTAATTATTTAGAGTAAAAAGCACCTCATTTTGGTTTTTAATTTACTAATTATATAATAAAAATTAGATTTACTTTAAAATGTTGTCTTATGTCGATTTTACAATAGGTATTTTAATTCTAAAATCACTTTAAGAACTTTTTTTAAGAACAGTTTTGCTTAAATATGATTTTACCACTTAGAATCTTTGGTGTAGTGTTCATTTAAGGGCACCGGAGAATGGGGCCGCGGTCGTAGTGATTGTAGCTGTAGTTAATATTTTAAGTACCTTACTACGCTCAACACTTGAGTAAAATGTGTAATAAACCGTATAGAAGGTAATTTTTTAAATAATTTTGTAATATCGAAACGCAAAATATAATATTACGCAAACATAGTGTACAGATATCATTAATACTGACAATACTTTTGACCCAGATTAATGTTTTTAGGTTGATGATTTTTTAAAAGTTAATTAATTGTTTGTTATTTGTATAGGTATTTTTTAAATAGACTTGTTCAATTAGATTTTTAAAGCGTTCAATAGTTATATGTCCATAATATATGTTACAACATACAATATCGTAATCACTTGTTATTATAAATTGTAAAAACCGTGTACTTATTTCGTGTTAATAAACCGTAAAAAAATACTCGTTTTGCTATATTTGTAAATTTACTTAACTCGAAAATTAAATTAAAAATATCTTTATAGAAATAATATACGAGCACTGCTAATGTTATTATCTATTATTGAACCAATACAATAGTGTTATATACCTACTCTTTATATTCGTTAATATAATTCTGAAAATTGTGTAGTAATATTTTTAATTAACAATATATTTATATGATTTATAAATATGATACAAAAATACATACTATAGTGTACTGATGTAAAACACTATAAATTTAACATAGTGAGTGACTTCGCACATTATTGAAAAGTCAATACTTTCTTACAGTGGCGTACTGGGGGGGGGGAGTATCCGGCCCAGTGGGAAAGCAGGGTACCAGCACAATTAGAGGTAGACTGAAGGGGACGTAACCCACCAAAATTATTAACACTCCCCCTCAAAAAAAAAAAAAACTAAAAAATATAGAAATACATTAATTTTTTTAAAATATTAAATCAATATTGTGAATTATTATAATATAAATAGGTATAAATACCATGTAAAATTTTAATTAATTGGGTCATTACATAGGTACTATGGTGTATGATATAATATCATGTATCTATATTTTGTTGTTAAACAGATCCAATTGATTCATTAATTTGTTTATTCATTGTATTAATAATTACAAGTTATTTACGAGTTTTTAAATCCCTACCATTTGCAGAAAGTTGTTGCATATAAAGTTTATATACTTATTCCAATTAAAAAAAAAAAAAAAAAAATGATTGTTTAGTCACTATTTTTATCGAAAGACTGGACTGTACAAGCACTTTTAACTTATTATTATCATCATGTGCATTTGAAAATGTTAACCATTTGCAGTCTTTCATGCACAAATGAGAAATTGAATATTGAGACTAAGAAGTGGCACTTAACCATAATTTATATAAGTTGAGAAAAAACATAAATTATATTTAATAAAAATTAAATTAAATTTTTATTATAATGAAAACATTTTAGATATTACAGTAGAACTAGCTTTTATAAGTAATAAAATAAAAAACACAAAATATGCATTTATATGCAAAATAAATGTACATAAATAGATATTTTGCTTCGTATTTTTGTGACTATGTAAAAAGAAATAGATATGCAAATGCTGAAATACTACAATTCCTCTGCCGTAGTCATAAACTATCATGTAATATATAGTCAATGGTGGTTGGTAGAATATATTTTGAATGTATATTTTAAGTTTTTAACTACTAATTTATAATTATAATAAAAAAAAAATATAAATTCTAATGAGAAAGATGTATCAGGTGCAGGGTTTTTATCCACAACACTTACGATTTTTAAAGCGTTTTGAATGGGAAATTTTTAAGAAATATAAGAAAAATAAAAATTTAACAATTTAAATATATTTAAGTTTTTTTTTTGGCAGCTCCGCCTTTTTTTTCTAAAAACTCATATTTACAAGTTAAATAAAAAAATTATAAACGTTAAATGTAAAATATCACGTAAATATGACATATTATGACGTGCCAATGTATGTCTGAATATGGCCACATGGGCAATATGCGTTCGTAGTTTGTACTCTCGCAGTGACACAATCGTTAGTCGGTATTCGAGAATTACGAATGCGCGTAGAAACCAAAATTATTAAATTTATATTAATTAATTTAATATTAACATAATATAATATGCCTAAATAGATTTATTTTGATGGTCAATATTATTTTATTTTTGTATAAAATTCATACATTTTCATGGTTCAGCCCGGCGGCCTTAAAAAGCATGCGGCCCAGTAGGACTATTCCCACTGTTCCACCTCGCCAGTCCGCCACTGCTTTCTTATAACAATATTAATGGTTTATTTTCGCATACATAATATATATTCAATACATTTTATTACCTACTATTATTTTTAAAACTTTATCAATTAATTTGCACAATTAATAAAATGCATAAACATATAAAAATAAATATAAATTTAAAATATGTAACGTAACCGGTTTTTAAACAGGTTTTCAACTGTTAATATACTAGAAATTTCTGAAAATCGAAAACCGGTAATTAAACCGTGACTGTTACATTTCTGAAACTGGTTTCAAAACCGAAATCGCTTAAAAATTTAAATACCCAGTTGTCGTTTTGTTTAGAAAATATCACACTGCAGGTTTTACAAATCGTCATCGGGTTTAGTATTAACCTTTTTATTTATAAAATATATAATTATAAATATTATTATTATTATACAAAACCAAATCCAACTATAATGGACATGATAACAATGATTTTTAAAATTTACCGTTGTTTTCATATTTAATATTATACAAATTATTTTGTATCAGGGTAAATGAAGAAAGACGAATATTTCCATAACAAATTTAAAATACATAATAATGTTCAATAATTTGAAACGAATATTAAAGCTTTCAACCTTAAATAAATATAAACACGAATATGAAATAGGCGATTAAAAATGTAGTACAATATATGTTGGACAAAAATGAAAATTTAAAGATAATTTTACGTGGCATATAGAATACATTATACACGGTATAAAATATTATCAAGTTCCGCGTTCTCCTCTATACTATATATTTTATGATTATATATTTCATATTAGACATAATTTTTAACTATATATTGTAATGGAATTGGATATAGTCATATGACATACAGTACATAGTTACGGTTAAACAATTTTTTTTTTTACACTAGTAGTCTGGTCTTTTATTCAATTCGTTCATAAATTATGTATTGAAAAACATGTGGTATTGTAGAAATAAATTAGTAAAATATCTCGATTTTTATAAACATTTAAACTAACTACATAATAGCGAAATAACAACAAATTAAAACAATAAGATCAATTTTTTTAAAAAAAACTCTAACATTATATATAATATATTTCCTTCAAAATCGTTATTTTTTTTTTTATAGAATATCGAAAATTTTCCTAAGATTAAAAAACGCCCATAAATAAATTTACGCAATGACTATGCATATATGATTAATAAAAAGTTGAGGGCATATAAAATTATTGTTATTTATTTATTATTAAACATAAAATACAATATATCATGTCAATCCGATTTTAATCTAATATTAATTAAATAATGGTTAATGCTTTTTAAGTTGTAATAGTAGATATCTTTCTTTTAAATTATAAACATATAATATGTTTTGATAACACGATTGCATGATATGTTCTCTATGCTAGTCATTTTATACGTTAAATGTATAACCACAGCATTTTAATTTTTTTTAAAAGCTATAATTTTTTTGATAGCCAATATTTTACAAAAAGGACATTTTTGTCATTTTGTAAAAAACATTCTCCTTTTCAAATTTGGTAATATATAATTTATACTTCAACTATATTTTTAACATAGATCCTTCAATTTTTGTTCTGTATAATATTTCCCATAATATAGACGGATAGATTCTCTCAATTCCAATTTTGTTTTATCGAGCCCTTCTTAATTTTTCGTGTTTTTAATTATTACCAAATTTAAAGATATTTATATCCACCCAAATGAGTAAACCCGTTATTTAATCCTTTAAATATTGACTATTGTTGTTTCGAGTATTATCTTTAAACTGTAAATATAGTTTATTTTCAAAGATTTTATTTCCTACTACTACATATTATTCTACCTTTACAAACGTAAAATAGTAATAGAAAAATCCGATCAGTAAGGAGTAGAAATACTTCGTTCGTCGAATAGCATAGGTACTTCAGGGGGCGGATGCATTGAATTTTAGAGCAATGATTAATTATTTATTTTAATATAACGATTCTGAACGGAGTTAGGTATAATATATATAATATGTAATACATAACTACTTATTATTATGATAAATTTGAAAAAATTATAATGTGAATATAGGTAACACTAAAACAAATATTCTGTGAAAAATTTAAGTTAACCAGCTTTTTCACCATTTTCGGTATCTTTTCCTTCTGTGTATATCGAAAAATTATCTCTTCAGAATACCATCCCGATAGATTTACTACTGGACAATGAATTTGCACATATTTAGATCGAGTCTTTTGGTCAAACAATTGTTTCAGGAATAAAAAAAAATAAACATTATAAAACTAATAGATGTCTAAGACATCTAAGACAGCTAAGAATCTAAAAGTTAATTATACCGTTATAGTATATAAGAAATATTGGTTTCACATCAAAAAAATATGTTTTAAGATGATATAAATATAAATAGTAATATTCGGTAATATTCCCAATAATTATATAGGTAAATACTACACATTTATCAGTGTAGGTATTCGGTAAATTTAAGTTTAATTAAATTCTTTTTTACATGAAAAATACCGCTTAAATACTTTTCAAAATAATATATATATATATTATATAACATATCCGATGTATATTTTCTGTTCCGATACTGAAATATTTATCTTGTCTTTATAAATAAAAACCTATTAGTAATATAATATTACAATTTATACATTAGATAATATTAAATATCACTATATCACTAGTATACAAATCAGTTTAATCAGAATGTAAGCCGTTAAAAAAAAAAAAAAAAAAACAAAGAAAATAAGATTTCTTAATATAAATGTATCTTTAAATGAAATTAACAGATGATTTATTTAATTAGAATGACAGGATTTTAATGAGTTAAATACAAAGAAGTTTAAGTACTTAATAATTAATTAATTAAGATAATTTATTAAAAACCACAGTCAATGGAATTGGTAAACCACAACATTTTGATGAAATACAAGGTAATTGTACAAATAGTAGAAGGTATAGGTACTAAATTCGTTTCACTTCGAATAGCTACGTGTACGAAAGATTAAATTAATTGATACAATTAATTATTTTATTTATTAAAATTTATTATATTAAGTAATTCACTATGGTTTATAAAAATAATATTGACTTATAAAATAATATTGATAAATATATTTTTACTTCTTAAACGATGTGAATGGAATAGAAAAATATTCCCTGTAAAATATAAATTTAATTTAATTATAATTATTTTTTTTTAATCAAACTTATACTTATAGTGTGTTCGAGCTAACTGACGTTAAGTCTTAACGCTACATATTTTCTCAGATTTTTACCAGTTGTAATTGGATTTTTTATGTAATAGAGAACATAAAAATACAGATTTGTATGAATGTTTTATCTTTTAGATTTGCTCATGCACAATAAGACGAAATATTTTTAAACAGCATCCTGTATTTTATACAAAATTTAAGTATAATTTAAGTATTTATTATACTACAAAATTATAAAATACGAAAAAAATCTGTTGATGTAATACATTTCATAATACATTACATAGAAAAACGCTTCCAAATTGGTTAAGAACTTGAGGAGTTTTTTCAGTTAACTTGAACATACTGTATTGTATAATAATTAAAATTAAAAGTATTCTTAATAATTTATTGATAAATTTCTTCGAATTTTTATTATCAAACTTATACAATTATTTAGTAAATTATATTTTAAGAAATTGAATCATTATTATTTTATTCTTATAGAAATTAAACTGACTGTATATTAGAAAACTAAACATTTAAGTAAAATAAAATATTATATTTAATCATTAGTCATTGTTATTATTACGTTAAAAAAAAAAAGAAATATGAATGACAATCAAAAAAATATAAAATATAAAAATTAACAGTGTAGGATAAATAAAATGAAATAAAATAAATAATAATAGTAAAAAAAAAAAAATTGTATTATTATATCTATTTATGTATATTTTATTAATATTAAATCTTTCAAATAAATCTAAAAATATAATTTAAAAAAATATATACCTATTATTATAAAAATTTCTAATTTTTTTTAACTAACGTAATGGCGTATAGGTCCAGTTATATTTAATTTATACTCCATATAAACATAACGTAAAATATTAATTTAAAATCAGTATTAAATAATAGATATTTTTCTTTTTAATTAACCTTGAAATGCATTTATTTTTGTGTTTAAACTTTAAAGTTTAATCAAATTTGTTTTTGTGATTGGATTTTAAAAAGTGAAATTTATAAAATATCTGATGTAAAAAAAAATATGTAGATAGGTAAATTATAAAATTAATTTTTTATATTATTTATGTAAGTTATATTATATTATTATTATTATTATTATTATTATAATAAAATTATATTACATTTATACAAATAAACGTTCGTATTTTAAATTCACTCAAATCGTTGAAAGTTTCGCTTTTAAAATAATTATTTATCTAAATAGGTATACATCATCTATACAGGTAAATTTGAATTCCAACTTGATAATACTTCATAATTAAATTCCTTTACACAGGTAGGTTTGTACATATAATTCCGAAAAAATCTCTTTCTCTTTACCTTTGAATAGATTCTAATTTCTTGTATTAGATCAATTTGTCACATAACTTAAACAATGTGATTTTGAAAAACGTGGAGAACATAATAATATACGAGTAGTATAACATAACGTATATTTATAAATTTTTATAAACATGTGGTTTGATTTATTGTTAAGTATTATATAGAACTGTGGAGATATATATTAAGAAGATATAATACATACCATTTTAGATTCTGAGCGTAGCGACAAAGCTTATGGTTTTACAATGTTTATTTTTTTTTATTTTTTTATTTTTCTGTAAACACTTTTTCTACCAGAAGGAGTGCTCCGATCTTTACACTCATACCCAGTTTTCAGTAGCAAATTGCATCTAGTTGGTACTTTTAAGAGGTCATTTTTCGATTTTCATAATGGTTTTTTAATGCGTAAGCAAAAACTACCAAAAAATTACGAAAAATACGATTTTGTAAAATCGAGAATTTTAACTTCGTCGTAATTTCGAAAATAATAATTTTATAATCTTGAAATTTTTACCGAATATTTAATTTAGTAATATATTTACGTTGATTAAGTTTTTTGAAATTTTTTTGAAATTTTGGGCTATTTATAGACATTTTTAGTTTTCGAGGTTTTTAAGTC